>CM059342.1:3306572-3334025 GCA_030340685.1 Protosalanx chinensis | reverse complement strand
CCTCTACCAGGTACAGCGCGGATGTGTGGGTATGCTAAACGATGACACAACGTCTGCTTGCTCGGAAAACACCCGTTACACACCTGCTTCCTCCAGGAGCATTGAAGCCTTCACAGCTGCTGATCGAGCAGTGTCCGCTCTGTGAGCTGGGTCTTGTGGAGGTCTGAAAAATATTTGTGGTCATACACAGGGGTCGACTGGGACCAAAATTCAGCCCTGGCATTTTCTGTCGACGGGGGGGGGGGGGGGGGGGGGGGTGGGGGGGGCTAGCAGCCAGCGATTCCCAATACGTCAGTTTTTGTACTCGTTTTTCGGACGCTCAAGTGCAGACTTTCAACCGAGAGCATAATTTTTGAAACTTTCGAAATAAGACGTCGTTATTAATTATCGTATTTCTTCGGCGGCCCCGGCCCACATTGGGTCAACGGCCCACCGGGATGATGCCCGGTATGCCAGATGGCCAGTCCACCCCTGGTCGTAGAGCAGGTAGCCCCCCCCCCCCCCCCCAGACACCCACTTCCTGCTCTCTCTCTCACTGACTCGCATGCCCACGGCTGCCAACATGCCCCGCACAACAACACCAGGGTCACAGTGACATGACAGACCCCCATCATCCTCCGCAGGGGGGGGGCGTAGAAATGCCCCACCCACCCAGATTCCCTCCTACTACGAAACAGCAAGCCGAGCGTTAGCAGCAGCCGTCCGCTGCAGAGGTAGCACGGCTCTTACAGGGACCCGCCGCGCTGTTATCAAGATGAAAGGGATGGAGGAGTGACGGAAGGGAACGCGTTTCCCTGCCATCCGAGACGCTCCTCCCAGAGATGGATGTAAGGTGCTTTCAGTGCACATGGCTGGAGCTACCCCCCCCCCCCCCCCCCCCCCCCCCCCCCCCGCCCTTTCCTCAGGCTTAAATGCACCAGGAGGTGTGTTAGCTAGGGTGGACATCCTGCCCCTTTCACTCTCAGCGTCGCTGTCGGTAGGCACCGGGGGAGGGGGGGGGGGGGTGGAGGGGGGGGGGAGGGGGGGGCTGAGTGAGAGGACACTACCGAAATAATCTTACAGGTGACGGATGAGAGGGAACAAACCAAGACGGTTCGATTTGATCCGAAAGACATTTCAAAGACGCCGTTCTATCAGCGGTGACTCATCGTTCTAGGTCTCCGTGGGAAGGGAAGTCATTTATTTTATTCGAGGCCCGGAGGTACATCTGGGGAGGGGAGTGGGGGGGGGGGGAGGGGGTGAAGGGGTGCAGCTGCCCCCCCCCCTTGTGTGTGGGTGATCACAGCTATGGGGTCCAGGCCAGGCCAGACCAAGGCAGACACCTGGCGAGGACTGGTCATCTGCCTGGGGCTCTGAAACAGCTCCCCCCCTCATCAGTATGCTGGAAACCCCAGCAGAGGGTGCTTCCTTCTGCATGTGAAAACACAGCGTCCCTCCCTCCCTCCCACCCACCCAGCAAGGGCATCTGGGGAATGCAGACAAACAGCTTAGAGGGCGCAGGTGGGGGCAAGAGGCGACACACACACACACACACACACACACAAGCTTAGAGCACACTCACCCTACCACATACTTTGTTTTGTGGTGTTGCGATTCCTGAATCCAGACCATTGTTCTTCTTCTCTCATTCAGAAAGCCTCCCTTAGCTTCTGGAGTTTGGACAGCTTGCCTATATGGCACTTGTGTTGTAAAGCTTTCTCAAACAGTATGTGTGGCTTCAGTAAATGCTCACTTATGAACCTACTATGAACCTGCTAAAGTGATCTTTGACCTGAGTTAGTTGCTGACTGCCTCACCTGTGTTTGACTGTGGCTCCTCCCCTCAAATATACCTGCGAGCTCTCAGGGAAATAAGAGAGGCACGCAGTGCTGACCACTGGCGGCCGTCCACTCCTTACTGACTCATTTACCAAACGTTATGCGGAACATCTATCCAGTAATATGTCTGATTATGATGTAAAGACTCGGCATAACTTGACATAATTCCCTTTGCGAGACATATATCTTATAATTCTGCGAAAAGCGCGCTGAGTCTGAGTTTCAAAGGAACCTTTGCCCCGCCCCCCACCAGTGGAAAAGCTCAACCCGGTAACACGACTGTAAAATAAACTCCTTAAAATGCCCTATACACGCACTAAACCCCCTCTCCATCAATGCACTCACCTTAAACTCCACTGACAGCTGAGGGGTGTACTGAAGGGTCCAGAGTCCCCTCACCAGCGAGGCCAGCTGCTCCGTCACCTCCCCCCGGGGGTGATGCGCCTCCTCGCCTTTAACCAGCCCGTTCACCCTCCTCTGACACAAATCTGATTTATACTGTTCCAAACCCAGATATTCAGCCAGGAGGTCTGTGTTACTGAGGCACTGAACCACTGCATTCATGAAACAGGTGTTTCCATGGTTCTTCAGACCCAGGACCCCGGGGGTCTTGTCTCCATAGCACCAGGACAGCCGGTCTTTGATGGATCCATGAGAAGACACGGTGCAGCTCTTCTTCATCATGGTGTCCTCCCTGGAACCCTGGTCTTCATCCTTCATCATCCCTGAGGTTGCACTCAGCATGCACGCTGCTCCTCGGAACCCTCCATCATCATCCTCAGCTTCAGGAGGATCCACCTCTCCAAAGTGCGTTAAAGTTCCTAAAGTTTTTAACAACCTGCTCATGAAATTACCGACGGACTTTAAAGATTTCCGCCTGAAAATCTTGGTGGTTTTATATTTCTTCTCTTTGCGCTTCGTCGATTTCGGTTTCGTTGTTTTTTTCTTCATCTTGTTCTCCTTAGTATCCATGACTGGCGGTTATTTCCCGGACAGCAGGTGTTGTAAAACAGGGTCCGCACACACACAAACACCTGTCCGCCCGGATCTCCGTCTTCCTTTTGATGTTACCCTGACATTCCTGTAAATCCCAGTGTTGTAAAATAAGGACACCTGTACCTGGTGTAAAGGTCAGCTGCTCCTCGCAGCTCCTCTCAGCTCCATGTTCCTCCTCCAGGTTCAGTCTGACCAGACTTCTTCCTCCTTCGCTCGCAGCGACTAGGGCTTCTGCTTCGGCAGCGCTGTGGCTGGCGGTCTGCACCCTCCCTCTCCCTCCCTCCCTCCGCTCTCCCTCTCCCCCTCCCTCCCTCCCTCCCTCTCTTTGGTCCGAGCGCACTGGAGAAGTTTCTGTTTGGGTGAATCGCGCAGTACTGCCCCCCCCCCCCCCTCCATGAATCTTATTAGCCTGGTTTAGTTATTATAGTGGAGGTGCAGATGTCCCCCCTCCCTCCCCCCCAGGGCTCGTGCTTCTGTCGGTGAATCATCTTAGACTTCCAATGTGATTTAAGTACATGTACAGACCGACTTCCAGAAACAGTATTACTGAGTCAAATACTGAAATTGTCTTCTAGTCCCTGCGTGCATAGAAAGGGAACAGTCTGTAACATGCTTGGTGTTTTTTCAGTAAATTGGTCAGATATCTTCCCAGAATGCAGGTTAGGTGCACGAGCCCCCAGCTGCTCAGGCAGGAAGTGTTCCAGCCGCGCGCCTCACCAGTCACGTGCTCCTCTAACGTATCTGTCTGTCTTTTCTCAAGAAATTCCCCCAAAATACTAAGATCCCATACTGTTCCCTTCTGCATATAAAAGGCATGTAAACCTCTGGAGAGAGCGATAAACGCTCTTGCAAAGGGCAATGCAATAGTTTTGAAAGTATTTAAATGTTTCTCCTGCATGTTTTTGAGCTGTTAGAAGGTGATGAGATTTTTAACCAGTTTTAATTTCACAGCTGGCGTGAAACCAGCGATTGGATTTAGTGAGCCAGATGTGCTACAAGATTCAGTCTCATCCTGTATTTTAATTCCGTTTTTTTTTTTTTTACCCCCCAGTAGGAATATAAAATTGAAATTTGATGTAGTTCATATAGCAGCTCAAGCCTGTGAAATCAAACACCCATTTCACATCATGGTGATACGCAACAAGCCTCACTTCACGCCCTATGGGCTTGGCCGGGGTAGCAGGGGGGGGGGGGGCAGCAGGGGGGGCAGAGGGGAGGGGGGGGCAGCAGGGGGGGCAGAGGGCACCCTCTTTCAAGAGCTTTGGGGGGCATTTCTGCTGACTCGCCTCTTGGTCCTGTAAGGGGGGGGGGAGGAGGCGGGGCCTATTAATTATTAAGTCCACTCCGGAGCAATTGAGATGAGAAAATGCGCTCGAGAGGGAGAGAGGCACTCCGCGAGACTGGCTCTCCGCGAGCTTCCCTCCCCACCGGAACCCCCCAGGGAGGCCCAGGTGATAGATGAGCTGACAGGAGCCGTGTGCTAAAGTGCCCTGGAATCTGGGCCTCGCCTCTCTTTCCTTCTCACCACAGCAGACACGCAGCAGACAGGCTGCACCTTGAATGAAATACGCATCTAATGTACTGTGTAGACAAAGTACTGGTAATGCTTTTTTTTGTGTGTGCATTTTATTTAATGGAGAAAATATATATAAAGTTGATTCTAGGTTCTCTGAAATGTTTCTTTTCTAATGAAATAGGTTCCCAGACTGTGTTACATGATGATACCAAAAGTGGCCTGTTAATGTTCTCTCTGGCTTTTCATCAGATGAATTGTAAATGTGAATGAATTAGTATGTAATCACGGTAAAAGTCCACCTGCAGATGCTGCATTGTGTAGATATAAATGGTACATTAGTGCACAATGACATAACTACAATCATAGAGGCCTACAGTCAAGCATGGAAGAACAAAAATACATCCATTTATTTCTTGACAACAATTGCAAAAGTATCTTGGATGAAAAGGCTTGCGTAAAGAGCTATCTCTGTCTTAACCAGAGAATAAGATGTTCCTTTCAGTGAGGGAGGAACGTTCTTCAGCCTGTAGCTTCCCCCCTGGTCCCTCCAGAGGTGGGGAGGTCGGGGGGGGTGAGGGTGAGGAGGAGGGGCTCTCTAGGAAGGGTGGGGGTACCTCCAGCGCAGCACCGCCCCGTCGGCGCTGGTACTGACCACCCAGCGGTTGTTGCTGCAGATCGTGATGCTCGTGATGCTTCCGCTGTGGCCGACGCCCACGTGAGTGACCTCGCCCTCGGCGTAGTCCCACATCTTCACCAGCTTGTCATCGCCACCTGGTGGGGTGGAAGATAACACGGACAACGCGTGGGGGGGGGGGGGGGGGTTCTCTATCAAGATTTGAACCCACGGAATGATTACGCTTGCTTTCTGCCTGTCAGCATCATATAGTTCTGTTATTTTTCCATTATGAGTTTTATACGAATATACACTTAAAATAGCAACATTCAACGTTGACAAATGAAACTAGCTCAAGTTTCACCGACACCGATATAAACTTACCTGTGACAAAATGGACGCCATCCTGTGTGATGTCCATCCCATTGATGGATCCTGACTGGGAACCTTCCAGCTCCCTGATGGCTGAGCCATCGTACACCTCCCAGTACCCCACCTGAGGAGGGCACAGCACAGGGCAGGAGGAGCCATGAAGACCACCCCGCTCCCTTCTTTGAGTACAATTCTTCCCCATCAGGGAGTTGCGTGATACGTAGACTTGGACTACCACAGGTCCACCACATAGTAGAAGTGATGAGAGAGGAGACACATTATGTGTCACTTGTCAGACTTGTTATACTGAGCCGGCTCTGCTTCTCTGCCTTATTCCTTCTCATTACTCCTCTATATGTTAATACAGACGACGGAAGTCTACAAAGTTGTTGGATGCCACCATTAAACTAAAACACACACACACACACAGTTTGCAACATTAAACGAGAGTTAATCACCTCCTGAGGGTGTGGAGCTGTCAAACACTGGGCCTCTCAAAGGCGATTGTTTTTTTTAGAAGTTATTTATAGCGCCGTAACACCACTGTCTCCCACACGCAAGTTTGAGTCCTTTCTTGTTACTTGACGACAAAGCTAATTACTATTACGAACCGGTCAAGCGTATGAAGGACTTCACATCATTAGAATACAGCTTCAGAGATGCTATGGAGGAGGGATGCGGTGTCCACACAGTAAGACTATTTAGGCCTTCCTGTGTCTGGGAATATTGAAACAGGCCAAAAAGATTGCACTTGAAAGCAATCAATTCCTTAGGTGGGAAATCTAATTAGAGGAGAAGACGTAGAAATCTATTTATAGACGGAATAAAACAAATGAAAATATAGTGGCTGGAAGCATGGCCACCTGCACAGATAAATAAGAAAATGTATTACATTTAGAGAATATGCAAATCGATGAACTCCTGGAATTAATTCAGAAAATATCTGGAGGATTGTTGGTTGTGGGCAAACGAAAAGAAAATGAGCCTTCGCTGTTACTTGGTTGAGCTAAGAATAGAAGCATTTATGAGAATAGCTGTTTTTTTTCCCCTCAGTCCAGGACCACAAACATAACACATTACAAAAGGCTCGTGTGATCTGGCACATGTCAAATACTGTTTGTGGTAACGGGACAGGTGGAGAAGCAGACTCAAGGATGAAATGAATCTTATTTATAGTTCTGTGACGTTCGAATCAACAAGTCCCAGTCCCAGTAGGGGCAGATGCCATGATTGATTCAGGTGGAGTTGATTCGTGATTTGATTAGGTTCTGTTCCCCCAGAAGGATGACTCCATTCGGTCAACGCAAAGACCAAAAACACACTGAACGATATCAGCTGACAGCAACGCTCCGGGAACGATCACTAAAGGTGACTTTGGAAGGTAGAAGCATGGGCGCACCTGAACAAGACTCTGCAATCAAGAGTGACTAACAGATGCCAGCGTTTGTCACGACCCCCCCCCCTCCCTCCCCCTCCCTCCCCCCCCCCCCCTCCCCCCCCCCTCCCCCCCCTGGCATGGTGGGCTTATTAGCGGCGTCCTGTCTGTGTGAGCCGTCCTTCTCCATCTGTGTTCCCTCACTCTCTGGCCCCCGGCCACCTCAACGGCCGATAGGAATTAATTACGAGCTGCTGTTAATCATCGCTTACCTACCACACTTTCTGCCAGGGGATGCAGCCTGTGGCACAAACCCCCTTGCAAGAGAAAGCAGTGTTGTCGTTAGTCCTGTTATAGTAGTCCTGTCCAGCTATATCTATTCTGTGATGACAGACGTACGCGTGTCCCTTTTAATGTATGGTGCAACAGTATGTTTTTCGTTGTCTTACATGTTGAGAAGCGTATATATATGGTTTACTTCGCTCAAGTGATTTCTTGTAACGTCGGATGAAGAGGATGGGGTGCAGTCTTTAATGTGGGCTCTGATCACTCAGTGCTTACGTGCCCACCAGAGCGCCTGATCACACTAATCCACTTAACCACCTCCTCGCAAATAAACAATCTCTTTCTCAGCCTAATTGGGCATCTCAAGGACGTTCGACAAACAACTTACGAACGTTCAAAGGCATTATTTTCCGTGCTGGAGAGAAAGAAGAAAAAAAAGAGCCTTCAAAGTTGTTGGACCAAACGCAGAACTAAAATAGCAGCACTTGTTCCTTTTCAAAGTGCAGCAAGTCTGACAGTAGTCTCTCAGAAAGCATTATTTCTTCAAGAGAGCAGCACAGACAATGGATATTTTCCCTTGGAATTGAAGTGGAATAAGAATAAACCAGCGAACTGTAGAGCGGCGCTAACCTCAAACAACATGGCCGCCGTCCACTGGCAGACGACGCTTGGGAGGCCAACAAACAAACAATCGCACGCAGGAATGTTTGGTCCCCGTCACAAGAGGCTGCGCTGACCTCACAGCCAAGCTGTCCTCTCTGTCCCTTCCAAAGCTGGAGAGGGGGGGGTGGGGCGGTGGGGGGGGGGGGGGGGTCTGTCTCCAATGACTCCTCCATTGCATTGAACCCTGAGCCAAAGACTTGCTTTGGCCCACGCACACATTTCTGTCTCTTTAACTCTTTGACACCCTCTCGATCTCTCTCTCCGTCTCCATCTTGCTTTCCTTCCTTCCTTTCCCCCCCTCCCTCGTTTTTTCCCTCGCTCGGTGCTCTTATTTTTCGGCTCTCCGGATATGCTAAGAGTTCACTCCTTCACGAGGGGTAGGGAGGGAGGGAGGGAGGGAGAGGGGTGTGTGTGTGTTGGGTGGAGGGGTGGCGGGTCCTTTGCCTCCCCAGACAGAGTGCCTGTGTCCTGGGGTGAGCAGATGGTGGAGCTGGCACGCGTCTACACGGATGGCATGGGTACATCCGCAGGAAGTCGCACGAGCCAGAGTTCTCTCTTCTATCTTTCTTTATATTATTTACCCACTCTCTCTATCTTTCTCTCTCTCTCTCTCTCTCTCCCTCTCTCTATCTCTCTCTCTCTCTCTCCCTCTCTCCCTCTCTCTCTCTCTCTCTCTCTCTCTCTCCCTCTCTCTCTCTCACTCTCTTGCTCTTGATCTCTCTCTCTCCCCTCCTCCTTTTCACTCTCTTTTCCGACCCAGCGTATGCACAGTGCCGGTTAATCAGTGCGGCTTGTCTTCACCTCGGAGCGTCGTGTTGAGACAACAATGTGGGTGTATTAGCACAGAGGTGGCTGGGTGTCATGTCAGAGACGCGGCTGTTCGCAGGTGCCACGTTGAACTTGTGACCCTTTCCTCCCCAAGGATTAGAATGGTGTAGCTTGTGTTCATTACAAACAACATTCCAGTTAACTGCCGTGTGCACTTGTGCAACCAATCAATCTACTGCCCCGCAATAGAGAAATAATGGAATGACTTAAAAGAACAAAGTGTAACTGGTCCACAGATCACGCACTACACACTACACACACACACGCGCTCTAGACACACCTCTGTGGTAGTTCCGAGCCGTTAAGCGTGTTTTAAGCATGGATAGGATGTTAGTGGTTCCAAACCTTTCTGTCGGTGCCGCTGGTGATGACCTGGTACTCATCTGGGTGGTAACACACGCATCTGAACAGGGTGTTGGCTAGAACCATCTGCTTCCTGACAAAGCGACTGCAACCCAAGGATGGAGGATGATGGGGGGGAGAGAGAGACAGAGAGAGAGGGAGAGAGACAGAGAGAGAGCGAGAGAGTGAGAGAGAGAGTGAGAGAGAGAGAGAGAGAGAGAGAGGGAGAGAGAGAGAGAGAGAGAGAGAGAGAGAGGGAGAGAGAGAGAGAGACAGAGAAAGACAGAGAGAGAGAGACAGAGAGAGACGGAGAGAGAGAGAGAGACAGAGAGAGAGAGAGAGAGAGAGGGAGAGAGAGAGAGAGACAGAGAAAGACAGAGAGAGAGAGACAGAGAGAGAGACAGAGACAGACAGACAGAGAGAGAGAGAGAGAGAGAGAGAGAGAGAGAAAGAGAGGCTCGGCGGGTCATAAAAAAACAGCTAGCCTCGTCGCGAACGTATGCGTGTGGTAAATGCCTGCTCAGTATGCATGTGGGTCCTACACACAAATGTATGCGCGTGGGTCAAACACGCCGAAGTATCAGCACCTGTTAAACATGCATGTGTGGGTCTCTGGTGCGCAGTTTGCGTGCGCTTGTCGACGCGGGACACTCACACCAAGTCCCAGATGATGCAGGCTCCGTCCGAGCTGGCGGTGACGCACTCTTTGTCGTTGCTCTTGATCTTAATGCAGTTGACGGTGGCCTTGTGCTCTTTCATGGATTCCAGGAGACGGTGGCAACCCTGCGATAGCTCCCACACGCGCACCTGCCACAGGCCACGAGTGAGACAGACAACGGGATTACTTCACAACAACGCCTGAAACAGCACCCCAAAAATCCCCAAATGGGGAGTCACGTGGCTCAGCGGTTAAGGGGTTGGGTTCGTGATCGGAAGGTTTGCGAGTTCAATTCCCGGCTGTGACATTGTGTCCTTGGGCCAGGCACTTCCCCCTACTTGCCTCAGGGGTGGAATGTCCCTGTGCTTGCTGTAAGTCGCTCTGGATAAATAAACATTTATTCTGCTAAACGTAAATAAGAGCATCTGCTGAATGTAGATGTAAAAAAACGACTGCCTAAGCGCACAGTGGAGGGGGTGAGGATGGAGTGATTCCCTGTAACTAGGGAAGGGGGTGAGGAAGCATGTTTTCAAGGCCTGTCTGGCTCACCTGTCCCTCTCCCCCTCCGCTCACTATCCTTCTGCAGTCTCTGGTGCTGGCGATGGCTGTCACCCCCATGCTGTGAGCGTTGTGGATGACCTGCATCTCCCTGCCGCTCTCCGGAGCGAACACGCGAATCTTCCCATCGTTCCATGCTGGCGGGGGGAAAGAAATCGAAATCTAATGTGAACGAGCGGCTAAAGATCCGCGCTTAGGAGTGTGAATCTTTAGCGGTCATAATACACTGAATCATGAAACACGTATGCGGTGAGACCAGCCATCAAGCTATAAAGAACGTGGATGGCACGTGAGGTTGGAAAGTGTCCCACCGCTGACGATGCTCCGCCCGTCCATCATGAGGTCCAGGGCGTTGCAGGTCATGTTGGGCACGGAGATCCGCAGCAGCTCCTTGGACGTGGCAGAGTGCCACACTCGAATGTCATCCTTGGAGCAGGTGGCGAAGAGCTCGGACGAGCCGCTGGAAGACAGAGTGTGGAGAGTCTGAGCGGTGAGGGGCTAGTGAGAAGTCAGAAGGTCCCTGGTTCGAACCCTGGCTGTGCCAATAGGCTGCCATTAGCATCTGCTAAATGACTAAATGCGCGAAGGTTTGTTGCTTTGATGTGAAGTTCTGCTTCTGAGCCAGCAACAGTTTGCTGGGTTACCTGGGCAGCGTAAAAACAAGAGTGTCAAGAGCTACATCGACTAGGATGGCTCTTTCTCAAAGGCTATAGGGACCACTAGTGGGGAAACATGGGTACTGACAGACAAGCCTGAGGGTGAAGTTGGGTTTGTACTAAATTACATCACATTTACATTTATTCATTTAGCAGAAGCTTTTATCCAAAGCGACTTACAGTAAGTACAGGGACATTCTCCCTGAGGCAAGTAGGGTGAAGTGCCTTGCCCAAGGACACAATATCATACAGCCACAGCCACAGCCACAGCCCGATCTCACAACCTTCCAATCATGAGGCCAACGCCTTAACCATTGAGCCATCTGACCCCCCTAACATAAACTAGCCCGGGCCGTCACTCACAACGGGAAGACCACATCCGTGACGGCGCTGTTGTGACTCGTGGAAATGAGCTCGGCCTTGAAGTCCGCAGGGTTCAGGCGGTAGATCTGCGAGGCGGCGGTGCCGGCGAAGATCTGCTGGTCCTGACCTCTCAGCGTGAGCGACGTGACCCCGCCCTCCAGCTGGACCTTCCTGTCACGTGACAGAGGAGACTGTGTGAATGACAGTGCACAGCTTAACCTCACTTTACTTTTCTGTCCACGCTTAAACTGCACAGGGACGGTTCCCATTGATAAACTTGACTGTAATTAAGTGTTAGCACAATCATTAGTCCGTGAATTAACCCTAGGAAGATAAGATAATCCTGTATTTGTCCCGCAGAGGGGACATTGAATAAATAAAATATGATCTGTATAGTTCTTGTCCATGTGATGTCACCCAACGCTCCAGTACCGCTCAACAGCCAAACTACAAAACACTTGAGACCAGCCGAAAGTGGGAAGTGGTGTGACGACGGTTGGAGAGGCTCACTTGAGGGTTTTGAAGTTTGCTCCGGAGCACAGCGTGAACACGCCGTCTCCAGATCCCACCAGGATGTCTCCGGAGGCCAGCATCTTCAGAGTGTTGACGCCCTGCTCGGACCCACACAAGGAGGTTAGAAGTCAGAAGCCAACGTCAAACATATCGCAGTGTAACAGGACTGTCATCCTTCTGCTAAATGACTGAATGTGAACATAAAGGCAGTAAAAAGCACAATCACCAAGCCAGCCAGTGGCCCTCCTTGATGATGATTGGCTCCTGACCCACCTTGCTGAACTTCTGTTTGACCGGCCCGTACATGTTGAGCAGGCGTGTCTTCAGGGTCACCTTCATGATGTCACCGCTGGTCGTCCCGCAGTAGAAGAACTCACCGTTCTCCTGGATCTGTAACGAGTTAGAGCAACGCTGTTCAAGTCATCCTCCACTGCTACTATAGGACAACACTGCTGGTTCACTGCCACTGTCTGCTCTGTGTTCATGTCTCTTGCCTCAATGCATTTCACGATCCTCTTCAGCTGTCCTGTCTGGCATTCGGTCGGACGAATCTTCCTGTTGGGAAGGTCTACCTCCCAAACGCGGAGGGTGCCACTGAAAGAAAGAAACAACAAGCCACACAAGTGAGTATAGTGGCTGAACGGTGAGGGAATCGGGCTAGCAATCGGAAGGTTACGAGTTTGAAATCCCGGCTGTGCCAACGTGACGTTGTGTCCTTAGGCGAAGGCACTTCACCTTACATGCAGGGGGGGGGGGGGGGGGGAATGTCCCTGTACTTGCTGTTAAGTCACTCTGGATAAGAGTGTCAGCAAAATGACTCAAATGTAAATGTAACTAGTCACTGACTTCCCAGCTGAGATGAAGAGGTCGTCCCGGTCCTTGCTGTACTTGATGGTGAGGCACTGGCCTGCGCTGTGGGCAGAGGCCAGGCTCCAACAGATGGCCGCCTTGCTCTCGATGTTCCACAACACGATGCTGAAAGACATGGGTGCAGCGTCTTTCACACACTGAGACCCCACAGCACTCATACTGTACACCAGGGTCTGAGCAATCCTGGTCCTTGAGGGCCACTGTCCTTAAAGTTTTAGATGTTTTCCCTGTTCTGGGACACTCGATTCTAATGATCAGGCTTCCACAGAGCTTGATAAAGACCCATTTATTCGAATCAGGTGTGCTGGAGCAAGGAAACGTCTAGAACCTCCAGGACAGGGGCCCCTGGAGGACCAGGATTGCCCAACCCTGCTGTACACAGTACTGTAGGGACACAGCAGTTGGCTGTATTACACTGTAATATTTGGCATCGGGCTCTAGATCAAATAGTCTCTGTACCTGCCATCATCCTGGCCGCCCAAGGATACCAGGTACTTGTCATTGGGGGAGAAAGCCAGACCTTCCACCTTGGCTTTGTGCAGCTGTAGTCTGGCATGCATGTCTTTTTTGGCATAATCCCAGATGATAAGATCAGCCTGGAATGAAGTGATATCGTTTTAATTGGATTTAACAAACGTTCATTAACGTACCCATGAGTTGAACTAAGAAAAGAGCCATTCTGGTGTTTACCTTGAAGCCCATGAATGTGACTTGACCCGAGGCAACATACTTCCCACTTTTGGACACATCCACACAGGAGACATTGTTTGTGTGTCCGTGTAGGAAGTCCTGTTTGCCATCCTTGATACTTTTGACGATGATCGTGCAACCGAGAGGATAAATGAAGTGTTCTTTATCTGGGTGGACATGGAGGCCAGAGAACACATGTCCTGGAAAGAAGAAGGAAAACAGTCTGTTTGAATGATTTTCCTTGCTCTATATCAAATGCGTTTTATTTTCGAACAAGTTAATGTGGTTTAACTGTTAAGACAATATCACTTAGTAGCTCTAGCTCTATTGTAGAACTTAAACAAGAGCTAAATCTTTAAGATAGGCTAATAGTTTAGATTTATTAGATTATCTATATCTATCATAACATACCATTAAATCCAATGACAGACTCCAATTCAAGGCGTGGAATATCCTGCGCGTCCCCATCCATGATTCTTCACGAATTAAACCTCTAAACTATTCAAATAAACACCACAAGTTTGCAAAAACGTCTTTTTTAGCTGCCTATCTTGCCTTTATGTAATGATAATTTGCTAACTTTCTCAATTTACCATCTAAAGAAACGCGACCTGGAGACTGAACGATGTGTTTGAGTCGGTTCCTATGGTTACTGTTCCAGAGCACAGCCTCAGCCAATAGAAATGTTAGAGTAGGAATGCTAGAATAGAAATTTTAGAATAGAAATGTTAGAATCTGAATATTAGAATAGAAATGTTAGAATATTTTTATTTTTAAAGAAATGTCTTAATAGAAATAGCCGTAGACATCTTTAATAGCTTTGGGCACAGCCCTTATCCATAATAAAAGACCCAAGGCTGCGATTCCTCAATATTGAGACCTTTACCGTTTAATGCTTTA
Source organism: Protosalanx chinensis (assembly GCA_030340685.1). Taxonomy (NCBI): domain Eukaryota; kingdom Metazoa; phylum Chordata; class Actinopteri; order Osmeriformes; family Salangidae; genus Protosalanx; species Protosalanx chinensis. The sequence goes on along the minus strand of CM059342.1, from coordinate 3,320,010 downwards.
TTTTTTTGCTACTTGTAGAATACTCTAGCAGATAGTTAACACAGTCCTTATAATCATTTTTATAGCATGCAGCTTTAACACTTATTTCAGATATATTACAAAATATCACATTGACCAATGACGGGTTTAGAAAATACTATAAAAACATACTGTACTCCTCATGTACAATAATGCATATTTTACTGGTCACAATGTCACTCGAACCGATAACATGAACCTACAGGTCATGGACAATATAGCCACAACAGAGTCAAATGAAAAAATATTATACATATTTCCGTGTCTTCTTTTCAGTGAGTGAAATAGTGTGAGAAGGAAATAGAGTTCTGAACCCCCCACACTTCCAGAGACTGGATCTTAAAATGTCCTTTGCAGAGAGGGGCACTCTCGAAGGTATTGCATCGCTCCGTGTAACCCTCTTGCAAGTCTTCCTGCAGGTACATAGCATGACCCCCATCGCCTCCTAAAGAGATACACACGCAGAACCATACTGTAAGTACGTCAGCACTGTACAGGTGTACACATTGTACATGTATACACACTGTACAGGTATACACACTGTCAACAGTCCCTGCTAATTGTCTTTCACAAGCTACATAATAATATTTATACCAATACACTATTCAAAAACTGGTTAGTTTAACTCCAACATCTCTCTCAGTGCAAAGTTCAAACATGTGCTAGGAGTGTTCCCCCCTGCAAGGTTAAATATTCCTCTACTACTGTTTAGGCATTCAATTAATCATTTATTTACATTTAGTCCTTTAGCAGACACTCCAGAGCGACTTACAGCAAGTACAGGGACATTCCCCCCTGTGAGGCAAGTAGGGTGAAGTGCCTTGCCCAAGGACACAACGTCATGCTGGCGCAGCCAGGAAATCAAACTCGCAGCTTTCCAATCACTAGCCTGACACCTTAACCGCTCAGCCACATGACTCCATATGTCACAGGACTGTTTTTTTTGAATCAGTTTACCCATGATGAGCTTCTTGTTGTCTGCTGCGATGAATCTGGAGGCTCCCTGCTCCTTAGCAGTCTTGGGTAAGATGGACGGAGATCTTTCTGAGGGGGTGTTGAAGGGGCAGGTCAGGCAGGGGTTGTGGGGGGGGGGCAGTAGAGCAGGTATCCTGAGAGGAGCGTCGTCTGGACATGATCCGGACCAGAGCACACTGGTAACGCTCCATACCTGGACGGAGCTGAAACAACAGGTAGATTGAGTTTCACTGCAACTGGAATGAAGCTGCGTTTCAGCGATATGCTTGTTGTAAGGATAGAAGACCACAAAGAAGCACAGTCATGTGAATTTTCAAATTAACTCCAGCTTGTCTGAGGGGGAACCATTTTTTACAACATTTTTTCATCATTTTGTTATTTGTTTTACAGATGTCCAAGGATCCAGTGTCTGACTACTTGTGTAGACTAAGTATTTTCTTCTTTTCAATCCTATGATATTCTACTATATGTCTCACCGTAAAGACAAAACTCTCTCCGGTCCCAAAATACTGAAGTCCGTCTGAGTCAAGTCTTTTCCGCTCTGATAAATCGGTTGACAGGAAAGCGCCACACACCTGTAAAATCCATCAGCAGCACAGTACTTGGTGTAAACACGGGGTAACATGTGTAAACTATCCTACTATTTGATGTAAGCTGTCCTGTTTGGTATTTACCTCTTCATCCATTGTTTTAAGAAGCAGTACAGCAGGCTCATGTCCTTCAACATGGGTGTAAACTCTGAAGAATTCCAAATAAACATTCACGTACAATCATCGGTCTCTTTGAAGTGGACATGTAGTACCATTTTAGGTATGTGGTTGCCATGAACTTCACGCTAGACTTTGGTGACCACTGTAAAGTTCAGTACAACTTTGGCGACCGCATCCGTCCAAGTCAAGAAAAACTTTTGAAGGACATTAGAGACAGATCGCATGAGTCATATTTCATTGCCTATATTGCTAATGTTCAATTCTATAATCAAATGGACATGAATGGACTTTTTTCTGTCAACGTTGATGTCAAAATTAAAATACAACAATCAAGTTCAACCAAACTTCACTTGAAGTGGAACTTGTTCATACTTCTGACCCCAGGAACACTGTCTGTTATGCACCTCATGTTGATACAACCAACAATGTCTCTCTCAGTGTTATGTAACCAAGCCCTGAGGTAAGTTAACTCCCACATCACACTTACTTCAAAGCCATTGAAGTAGTTTGAAGCCACTTCAAAGTTTGTCTTCAAAAAGGCACATTATAGACATTTAGCTCCAGCGCCATGATGAAAACGTGAAATCTCTGGATATTTTTGTTGTTGTTGTGGCAGGAATAGTAAAATGTGAATACTTACGAAGACAGACTTCGTGCGTGTTCATCAGTGCTGAAAAGCTTCATAGGTTCGAAGAGGGCGAAGCGTTCTGGGATCCAGGCCCAAACGATTCTCATCTCTGTCCCCGTCACAACACTGGACTTGAAGTTTCCAAAGTCCACTGTTTGAACTGCTTGCCTAGACAGATCAAATGCAGTCATTTGTTATGCAATTGATAACACAAATGGAACTACATAGCCAATACCCAATGGGATTCAGACGATTAGGGCCATGGTCAGACATAGGGGCCCTGCAGAACCCCATACTTTCCTGTTTGTTTTAAAGTTTGGGACCCAGAGTACAAATTGGTCAGGGGCCCCAGAAACCCTAACATTGCCCTTGGTGATACGTATAGTTCTAGTCCCCTCATGGTAACAGCTTACTAATTAAGTGGGCTTTGCTGCAATTGGTTTCTACGATCTTCTCACCTCTTCTGATGAATACTGACACCCTTTTGCATGAGCGAGTCTTTGTTGGCATTGAAGAGCAGATTGAGCTCCTTCCTGGTGGCCATCTGGATGTTGAAGGCTCTTTCCAGAAGCTTCTCTATGGAACAGTGGCGCGCCACGCTCTCCACGAAACTCTTCATGTCCCTCCGGAAGTCCTCGACGTCCGCCACACGCGACGAAACTGACACCTTGTACAAGCTGAGAAGGGCCAGCGCCACCCTGTAAAGAACCTTGTACCCTTCCAACAGGTAAACATCCAGGACTCGGATGGCGTAGGTGAACGGAAGGTCGGCGAAGATCCACATGATCCAGTCCGAGTAGAACTCAAAGAGGTTTTGGTGGGAACTGGCGATGAGTTTGCGAATGCCACGGCAGTACTTGTTGGCAAGGTCGCCAAAGGTCATGCAAGAGGCGCGGTACGTGAGGAACGTCTGGTCGATGTAGCGTTTGTTGGGGTCTTTGTAGGAGATGAGGCGACAGATGCTGTGGAAACATTCGGCTTCGTCTTCGCTGAAGTGTAGCAGGAGGGAGACCAGGGCTGGCAGGATCGGGCAGAAGTTGATGTCGGGGAAATATTTCCCGATGCAGAGGAGGATCTTCTTGACGGAGTTTAGGCCTGCTTTGTTGAGGCAGTACCTGGAGGACAGAAAGCAAATCAAATTGACTTTGCAGTAATGCAATTCCACAAAATTAAAAAGTATTTATATCTACTAACACATATCTGCAATGGCTCAGGAATTTCCTCGCGCACTTATTTTACCTCACCAAGCTGTCAGTGTAAATACTGTCGTTTTTGGTACAATACCTGGGAATACCACCATCTTCCATGTACTCTGGGAAAGGGTGGGTGGTCATCTTCTGCTCTCCGAAAATCTTCTTCGAGACATCCTGGTAAACGTCCCTCTGTGAGGTGATGGATCTTGAACTGATGCCGTGTATGATGTGGTAGTAAGCCTTGGCTCTCAGAGTATGAGGCATGGCCCAGAACCCTGCTCGGCCCATAGTCTTCAGTTCCTGGTGCTCACAGCTCAGGATCTTCTGGTAGCGATCAGCTGCCTCTGGGTCGATCTTCTCCCAGTCCACAAACTGGCCGTACTTCATCCCAGAGCAACAGCTTATCTCCCAGTTGTCTGATTCGGAGATGGTCATCATGTGGATTCCCTTCAGACTGCCCCGGCTGCCTGAGTAATAGATTGAATGGTGATTGCAATTATCTTTATTATCATTCATTGATTATCTACCACTTATTAGCGGTGCCTGTCGTTCTCGTTAGGGGTCATGGGTGACTGGAGCCTATCTCAGTTGCTTTCTGGCCTTAGGCAGGGTACATTGTATATTATTCATGTCATAAATATACTCGTTACTATATTACTTGTTGTCATAAGTATACTTGTTACATGTAAAACTAGGGAGTCAAGTGGCTGAGCGGTGAAGGAATCGGGCTATTAACCAGAAGGTTACTAGGTTGCGAAATCCCGGCTGTGCCAACATGACATTGTATCCTTGGGCAAGGCAGTTCACCCTACTTGCCTCAGGGGTGAATGTCCCTGTAGTTGCTGTAAGTCACTCTGGATAAGAGTGTCTGCTAAATGATGTAATGTAATGTAACAAATACAGTGAATGTTATGGCTGAAGGTAGGTTACTCTTTAAACCGCCTATTTGTCATGATAGAATGTATAATGATCATCCATATGAGTTCCATACCATCTAGATCCCTGCAAGTGGAGTGTTTGATGGTCTTCATCTTCTTAGCCTGCTTGGAGAGAAGTCGGGACAAGGCGCCATCAGGACTCTTCTCCTTCTTCCCAGCCTCAAAATGCAGCAGAGAATTGGCCCTCGGTCTCATGGCATTCGATCTAGTAAAGTTTCCCTCTGAAATTTCCGGTTCATCAAAGCTATAGAAAGACCTAGAACGAGGCCTGGTGATGTTCTCTTGGGGGTCTGCCTGCGAGTCGTAGGTCTTGTTGTCGTCAGGGCTGTGGTAGGAATGGGATCTGGGTCTCCTGTGGAAAGCTGCAGAACTCTGGTCCATCTCCATCGTTGTATCCATCGAAGATCCATCTAAATTCAGGGTCCCACCATTCGAGAACTCTGGTGTTCTTGAAACGTGAATCATTTTCACTGGGGACTCTCAGGTCTCAGTGACTCCCTGCTTATCAGTTGATTGTCAGGTAGTGTTTCCATCTGGGCGTCCTGAGGGGGGAGGTTCTTATGAGATGTTGTGGGTGGTGGTGGTCAGGTGACTGATAGATGGTGATAGAATGTTCTGGAGTTTTCTCACTGGAAAATTCCAATGATTCCCCTATCGACACCTTGAAAAATGACACAATTTTAACATTGTAAGAATAGGTTACAGCTGAATATGATATATGATCATATATATAACTGGTTTGAAACCCAGCTGAATCAAAACATGAAAGAATGTTTGTATTTTTCTTAAATTGCTTATGCCAGTACTTATCCTACCTGCTTAACAGTTGACTCTGTCATCTTGATTAACCTGCTTGAGGGATTCTTTGAAACACTCAAATGCCAAATGAACAGAAGTTCCATGAAATTCAAGCCGTTATTATTTCAAACAACATATATTGTTTTCATCCAAACACATCCATTGTTTGGTTATGAAACATAAAACCTCTACAAATACTTCATCTTGCATGGGGGCTTAACTACAGTTTTGGACTTGAAAACAAACACTATACCCGCTTGCCAAAAAAATTAATAAAGTGCTACACTTTCAGGAATAAGTCTTGTAAGATGACTTAAGGATTTTGATGACAGCAGAGGCACAACAGGTGTCAGGTGACTCAGCGGTTAAGGTGTTGGGCTCATGATCAGAAGGTTGTGAGTTCGATTCCTGGCTGTGCCAACATGACGTTGTATCCTTGGGCAAGGCACCTCACCCTACTTACCTCAGGGGGGGATGTCCCCGTAATTGCTGTAAGTCTCTCTGGATAAGAGCGTCTGAGGAATGACTGAATGTTAATGTAACAAGCACAAAATAAAGTCGTGTGAGTGACGTGGTTAGATGAGGCGACCAGCACACTGATGATTTTCATTCAGTCTCTTCTAAGCAGGGCTCATAAAGAAAAACGACTGATCAATTTTTCTGCTGATGTATTTCTTCAACAAATAATAACATTTAAAAGCATTTTTGAACTAAAAATATTCACTGTATTTAAGCCTTTTCTTTCTTATACTTGGGTTTTAATGTTTTTTTGTTGTTGTCTTTTTTACTCGTTTGCGATTCGTTTTGTTTGTCGCACTTCCTTCACTGTAGTGACGTCAGACCCAAACAGGAAAAACTAAAATCTGTCATCTTAGATTCTCTCTATGTTGGTTTGAACTCTTATTAAAATGTCTCAAGATCTCTGGTAAGTTCTGTTTTTATAATGATCAAAGTTAACTTAGTCAGGAAACACAAACTCAAAAGTAACTGAAAATCATTATCGTTTTAAACACTGTAGATGAGGACTGAGTTAATAGCTTCCTCCTTAGCTGCTGATGGCTGTTGGTTACTGTAGTTGTATTTATCTGTGACAAGTATTAGATAAGTATAATATTTATATAATATTAATCGGGTCAGAAGCGTAGAATAGTTGTGTTTTAGTGTAACTTTGTGCCTACTAAATGGTTCTCCTAGGAGGGTAGAATGCAAGGAAGAAGCTAAATGATTGTCCCATGATGGAAAGTGAAGTGTGACCTCAGTTTAAATCAGGATCTTGTGATTTAGATTAAGACCTAAATACAAAACCATCCCAGGAGGGTCTGAAAACACAGAAACACACAGAAACACACACAGAAACACACACAGAAACACACACAGAAACAGAAACACACACAGAAACACACACAGCAACAGAAACACACACAGAAACAGAAACACACACAGAAACACACAGAAACACAGAAACACATACAGAAACAAACACACACAGAAATACACACAGAAACACACATAGAAACACAGTCTGCTCACTGACAAGCATGGAAACAGACACATTCATGACACTCCTGACTCTTAAGTTAACCCAAGACAATGTTGTGTTTATGAGGCAGACTTTGTTGCTTATATTGACATGTTATTTATTTATATATACTTTTTATTTTGCTGAATTATTTAACATCAGCATAGCACAAAAAGTGCTAAGTGTGAGTTTAATAGCTCATCTTAATGGGATATAATAAAGTATACTCTATGTCTGTATTTTATTCTTATCTGTATTTTATTATTCTTATCTGTATTTTATTATTACTGTAAAGCGCTTTGTGACTGTATTTTATTATTATTACCTGTATTTTATTATTAATAGTATTTCATTGTAAAACGCTTTGTGACCTCTATGTCTGTGAAAGGCGCTATATAAATAAACTTTACTTACTTACTTACTTATATAATAATATAATCTAATAAAGTGTTCTGATATGACATGTGCAGGTTACAGAACTATGACGCCACGTGCCGTCTCGCCCAGGAGATCGCAGAGAACATCCACGAGCGAAACCGTCAGCAGAGAACCGGAGGGAACCCGGCCAAGGTGGGGGAGAACCTGACACACACGTGTTCACTGTCAGCTGTCTCCAGCATGATGGACACTTCTGTTGCATGATGATGCATGATTAACATTCACATGTATTCATTCAGCAGACGCTTTTATCCAAAGCGACTTACAAGAGAGAGCTTTTACAAAGAGCGTCAGTCATAGAGCATAGCAACGTGATAGACCCTGACCACAGTGGGTTTTTTAGATCGTGAATCTACATCATGAGAACCAATAAGTGCCAAGGGAAGAACTATAAATGCATAACACAACGATCATGATATGAAATGATATGATATGAAACCTTGATAGATGGACGCCTGTATATGGGAGTCATGTGGCTGAGTGGTTAGGGAGTTGTGCTAGTAATCAGAAGGTACCCAGTTTGATGCCCGGCTGTGCCAACATGACGTTGTGTCCTTGGGCAAGGCACCTCACCCTACGGGGGGTCAGATGGCTCGGCGGGTTAAGGCGTTGGCCTCGTGATCGGAAGGTTGTGAGACCGAACCCCGGCTGTGGCTATGTGACGTTGTGTCCTTGGGCAAGGCACTTCACCTTACTTGCCTCAGGGAGAACGTCCCTGTACTTGCTGTAAGTCGCTTTGGATAAAAAAAGGTAAATGACGTAATGTAATTCAAATATAAAACTTGTTTTTTTCTTTTCTCTCATCCAGATCAACATGAGTTTGCGAGCGTCGTTACAGAAGCTGAAACAGAACATCAGCCAGCTGAGAGAGAGTCTGCTCCGAGCCTCTTCCTCCAGACGCATGTATCCTTCTAACCACTGAGTCCGATTCCCGGCTGTGCCGACATGACGTTGTGTCCTTGGGCAAGGCACTTCACCCCGCCTGCCTCAGGGGGGAATGTCTCTGCACTTGCTGTAAGTCGCTGTGGTTAAGAGTGCCTGATAAATGACCGAATGTAAATGTAAATGAGCCTATACCACAGGGTAAAATAGGTGTACATTTTAAAGGTATTTATGCAGTGCACTTTGATCACAGTGCAGTTCCTCACCAATTCCAATAGATGGCAGTGTTTTCCAGGAAATCACACGCTCCCGATACCCTGGACGACTTTGCGTTGTCTTCCGATCAGTTTCTGAAGACTTTCACGCGTTATCTCGCTGCGTACGCGCGGTTTCCAAGGTCACTCTTCGATCCGCGGCTCGACCTTAACACGAACCCCCCTCCAGAATGCAGTCTGAGGCGGATCGCAGGCAGAACCTCGTGGACGACCTCGTCACCAGGGACAAGCGGCTCAACGCCACTTTCAAGGGTGACGTCGCAGAACCCGAGCCCTCGAGGTATTCCATCAAATTAATAATAAGCTTCCTACCTCCCCCACTAACCCCCCCCCCACCCCTTCACCTCAGCAACCCTTCCCTTTTGTAGGTTGACATCAGTCGAGCAGAACCGAGCGTCTTGTCAGTAACTGACAGGGATGCGGGAAAAGCTCGTTCGTTCAGAGAGAACAAAGAAGAAGATGATCTTCCCATATCAGGCTTCCAATTAAACTGATGATTCTGCGCCGCGTCTCCGAGCTGAGGGGGTCTCGGGGGGGAGTCTCAGGGGGGGTCTCAGGGGGGGTCTCAGGGGGGCTCAGTCTGCTTCAGAGGATAAGTCACCGCTCGCTGTCTTTGTGTTCAGAGTCTTTGGACTTCCGTGTGACCCCCCCCCCCCCCCCCCCCCCCCCCCTTCATTTTGACCTCCTCTATCAGTCGGAAGTTTGCCGTCGCCACGCCTTGGTGATCACACATTCGTGAACCCCTCGCAAGTCTCGGGACACACACAGAGACACGCACACACACACACCCAGAGACACAGACACACACACACACACACAGAGACACGCACACACACACACCCAGAGACACAGACACACACACACACACACAGAGACACGCACACACACCCAGAGACACACACACACACAGAGACACACACGCACACACACACACACCCAGAGACACACACACACACACACCAGAGACACACACACACACCCAGAGACACACACACACCCAGAGACACGCACAGACACACACACACACACCCAGAGACACACACACACAGACACGCACACAGTCAGCCTGGTTAAAGAGGTGCGTAAAGGTTTGACCGGAGAGCTTAAGAGAGTTTACAGTTCCCCTCTCTTCACTGAGCTCATATCCTCTCGCAGTGGATGAATCAAAGAGCCGGACCTCACTGGCAGTATCCTGTTTGGTGTCTTAGCCCTATCGAAGTGACAGATCCTCACAGGAGCCTGGAAAACAGCCATTACCTGGAACGGGGGGGGGGGGGGGGGGGGGGGGGGGGAACGACAGGAACAGGAACAGGTGATTGCTGTGGCGTGTGGTTAAGTGTGAACTTCACCTCCAGGGTACTGTTGCGTTGAGGTCTTTTTTTCTTCGTGAACGAAGGTGAGGTCTTCTCCTCAGCGCTCCGTTTCTCAGGTTCTTCATGGTTCAGCTTTGCTTCAGTTTTTTTCCCGCCGTGCATTTTTCTTCCGTTATGGTGTCTGGTTTTAGGTTGTGTATCGTTTATAAAAAGCCCTGAGAAAGCTTTCATCTTTTATGGAAACCCCTGCACGACGTGGGTGATGGTAATCGTGGAGGCTTCGCTCAAGTTTCCCCGGGAAATTGGATTGTAATTGTAATTCGGATATTAACGTGGAGGGTCGTTCGGAGGATACGGGGAAGATGGGATTGTGGGTAGTGTAGCAGGCCCACAGTGTGTGGTCTTTGTGGTGGGGGGGGGGGTATTAGCTGTGCTTGGATAACCTAAGCTCTTCCATTTGGGGGGTGGTGAGGAAGCGGGGGGGGGCAGCAGCACAGAAAGGTGCTTAACTTATCCCCGAAACGATACATTCAAGGCATTTTTGACTCAAATTGATTTGGTGTAATAAAAAAAAAGGACACAAAGTGCAACCCTGACCCCCCCCAATAACCCTCACCATTTTACAGTACGTCGGCTCGCAAGATAAGTCACGATTAGTTCAACCGGTCGCGGCCGGAGCCCAGGCCCCTCTGCGGCCCCTCTGCGGCCCCTCTGCGGCCCCTCTGCGGGCCCTCCTCGTGCCGTGGCCCTCCCTCTCCCTCTGCGGTGCAGCCGCCGGGTGGATGCGCCTCAGCGGGCTCCCCGGCGTTCCCCGCTGGGTGCTTAATTGGATCAGCCTTAATCTTCACACGGCGGCGCGGAGGCTGGGGAGGAAGTGGAGGCTGCCACGCGGTCAGACAGTTACCAAACATGTCAGAGAGATTAGCGCCGACCCCCCCTCCCCTCCCCGCCCCCCTCGCCGCCCCCGCCCCCGCCCGCCCACCCGTCTCCTTGGGAACTCTGTTAACCGCGAAGGCCTGTCGCCGGGAGGGAGGGAGGGGGGGGGGCTTGTGCCGCCGATCACCTGACCACTGTGCTCTGGAGAAGAGCCGGGCTGGGCCTGACCTCCTACCTGCCCCAGCAGCCCCCCGTTTAGACAAAACGCTTTTTCATCGTCACCGGTGAGAAGCCGTACACGTGTGGTACTCTGTAGCTATTCTTCCGTTGTTGAAGATACTTCAACTCCTCCATAAACGCTGTCTTAAGGATCAGGCTGGCATCTAACCGGGCCCCGACTCTCCTATCCAGGCGCGGGGATCGTCCCCTTCTTCCACCCAGAGACATCCCGCATTTTTGGGGTTAGCCTCTCAGCCTGTTCCCATTACCAGAGGAACAGCTTGGAAAGCGCACGACAGCGTTTTTAGCCCAACCGAGTCTTCCCAGCCCCTGCTGGGTTCCGAGGGAAACCCCCACTGCAGCCTTGAAGCCGGCCGTGATCATCTGGCACCGCGAACATGCCAAACACACCACACCCTCAAGGTCGCGTTCAGCCTCTACAAAGGCTTTTCATTAGAAAAGTAAAGACAGAACTGGTAAATAAACGATCGCGGATCTGAAGGGCTAATTAAGGGAGTTGTGTGTGTGTTTGTGTGTGTGTGTGTGGGGGGGTATTAGCTGTGCTTGGATAACCTAAGCTCTTCCATTTGGGGGGTGGTGAGGAAGGCGGGGGGGGGGGCAGCAGCACAGAAAGGTGCTTAACTTATCCCCGAAACGATACATTCAAGGCATTTTTGACTCAAATTGATTTGGTGTAATAAAAAAAAAGGACACAAAGTGCAACCCTGACCCCCCCCCAATAACCCTCACCATTTTACAGTACGTCGGCTCGCAAGATAAGTCACGATTAGTTCAACCGGTCGCGGGCCGGAGCCCAGGCCCCTCTGCGGCCCCTCTGCGGCCCCTCTGCGGCCCCTCTGCGGCCCCTCTGCGGCCCCTCTGCGGCCCCTCTGCGGGCCCTCCTCGTGCCGTGGCCCTCCCTCTCCCTCTGCGGTGCAGCCGCCGGGTGGATGCGCCTCAGCGGCTCCCGGCGTCCCCGCTGGGTGCTTAATTGGAGGAGGTATTTGTTACTGTACATGTCTTGATGCCACATGCTACATGCCAGCGGTAGATATTTGGATATCTGGGGTAAAGAACGCGAGCCGTGCAGGTGCGGAAGCCACGCAGCTTGTTGGTGACCGTACCTCACGTCGCCAGCAGGGCGGCCATGTTTACTGACGTGCTCAGCTTGTGAACGCTGACTGACAGGAGGACGGCGGGCGTGTGGCGCTCCACACACACACACGCACGCACGCGCACGGCATACTGATGTGTGCCGTCGTCTCCGCAGGTCGACGTTGATGTCGGGAGCCGGCGGCGGCGGCGGGGGCGGGGCGGTGAACCCGTGGCTCGTTAACGAGCCGGAGGAGACCCGGGGCCTGAACTTTGGAGAAATTAAGCAGCAGCAGCAGAGCATTATTCAAGGTGAGGAGGGAGGGGGGAGGGAGGGGGGAGGGAGGGGGGAGGGGGGGGAGGGGTGGAGGGGGAGAGGGAGGGAGGGGGGAGGGGGGGAGGGAGGGGAGAGAGAGGGAGGGGGAGAGGGAGGGAAGGAGGGAGGGAGAGAGGGAGGGAGAGAGAGGGAGGGAGGGGAGGGAGGGGAGGGGGAGAGGGAGGGAGGGAGGGAGGGGAGGGGGGAGGGAGGGGGAGAGGAGGGAGAGAGAGAGAGAGAGGGGAGGGAGGGAGGAGAGAGAGGGAGGGGGGTCCCCTGGGAACTCTGTGACAAACTCGGGGGGGGGGGGGGGGGGGGTGTCTGTGGCCCTCCTGACTCGCAGTTGACCTCCCCTGATGTACACCTACTGAGCACATCCAAAAGGGGGGCTCCGGGGGGACGGGGGGGGGGGGGACGGGGGGGAAGAGACCACGATAACTCACATCCAGCCGTTAAGGAGCGCCCTACTCTTAACGGCAAACTCCACACTCCAAATGGTTCCTGTGCGGATCACGATACCCAGGCCCAGAGTTTACCTGACTCCTGCAACGACGCTCCTCTGCTCCGTCTCTCACACAGCTCCGCTCGCAGTCTGGCTAATGTCAAGGTCGGACCTCCGAACTCACGTTAAGACTGTGAAGCCAAACCAAGCTGAGGTTTCTTCAACCCCTGTGGGGGTTTTCTTCTGTGGTGCAGTAATAGTGAAGAGTCCGGGCCTGTGGTCCTCCCAGATTCCTGCGGTGATGCTGTGGGGCAAACACATATAGGCAAATCTTCATCTCCTCTTCCCCGAAGCATTTGAAAGTCAAAAAAGAACTGCCAAGGGTATTTTTTTGGCTTTCGAAAACTAAAAACAAATGTGTTTACAGTGGGATAGCGCTGTGTTCTGGAGAGCTAACCCTTCAACACTCTGCTCTGGGTTCAGCTGTGCGTCATTAGCGCCCTTTAGCACCGCTGCAGTTACAGCGTTCTAATCACGCAGTCAGGCTGAGTGGGGTAAAGTGCTGTGAGATGACTCACATGTGGCCCCGCTGCTGCTGCTGCTAGCCCTACAGCCTGTCAGTCACATGGTGGTCCTGTGATATCACAGTGCTAATTGCTCCAGGCTTACGATGGCCAACACTACTGACTATTGTTTGAACTATTGTTTTTTTGATACGTTTGTCTTTAGGATGATTGATTGTTAGACGTTTGCAACTTGACTTGGCGACCACAGCATTATGGTAATCCCTCCCTCCCTTCTTCCCT
>CM059342.1:2999072-3306072 GCA_030340685.1 Protosalanx chinensis | reverse complement strand
ATGGAACCTGAAGCTAAGGCAATACTAGCTCTCGAGCGACAGAGAGAGAGAGAGAGAGAGAGAAAGAAGAGAAGTTTCAGCCTTTGCGTTTAATTTACGCTGAAAGAATTTCCTCCGGAGGGACCTTCTGCAAGGTTTTCTACCCCAGATTAGCTGAATCAGTGTCACCTTCGCTTGCCGAAAGCTTCGTTTCAAAACGTTTGTTAAGTTCCCAAGACGGTGGGGAAGTTCGATGGTGAAATGGGGAGAGGATCGTGATGCGCACCTTCCCTCGCACCGTATCCATTCTAATTTCGACCGGCCGTTCAAACGCAGACCGTCCCTCCGTCCGTTCCCGAGGTTAAGACTCGGCCCTGGTTGTCAGAATTGATATTGAACATCATTTCTACCCTCCCGGGTCGCCCGCAGCCCTGAACTCGTTGCATTAGGCCCTCTCCTGTGAATCAATATTACAGATCAAGCTTGAGAGGCACTCAGGAGTGCGTGGGGGTCCTCGGGGCCCACGGGGGACGGGCCAATCGGCAAAGTGCACGAGGAGAGGGGTGCACGGCAACCTACGCTGTTTTATTTCTGCCCAATCAAACCCACTGCTCAATCGCTCGTCTGTGAAGCCACAGTTATGCCCGACAAGAATGCTACTGGTACCGTTGCGCACCAGAGCCTGAATGCTAGCCTGTGGAATATGCATGAGATGAGCGGTGTCTGTTGTGTAACTCTGGATGAGGACGAGGAGATTTGGGATTCTCGAGCGGACACACACACACAAACACACACACACACACACACACACACACATACAAACACACACACACACAGTGTCATGCGAGTCTTTCATCTTCGGGTTTGAGAGGCGCTGTTTGCTTTAGCGCGGAGGCGACCCTTGCGCCCCGCTTTTCATTTCCACGCCTGGTCTTGACAGCGCGGGCGTCCCACTGAAAAACAGCCCCCAGGAATGTGTTGCTAAAGGGAACGGCTCGCTGACAGTATGATGGATGCGGTGATGGACGGTTCTTTGTGGCCCCACACACACACACACACACAAACACACACACACATGCTGGTCCGGTAAAAATAAAGTGTCAAGGATACAGGGGAGAACAATTCATTCCTACTCCGGGGCTAGTTGTGTCTAAACAGGCCTGTTTGCTTAAGCAGCATTCATGTGTCACCGTGGAGACGAGGCTGGTGACCCTGCGGAGCCCGGGGGCTGCCATCCTCACCGAGCCTCCAGCCGTCAGCCATCTTATTCACCTGGCGTCTCTCCGAGGACACCCGGCTGAACGGCTAGAAAGAGTTTCGAACGCTAAGGTCGGAAATTAGATTGCGATTAAAAATTTTAAAAAATTACGTCCTAACACAAGTTGGAAAAATCATCATTTTCGACACACAGTTGTAGGAGATCTTTCTCGAAGCGTCTGCTGGTGGCCGTACGGTTAACGCCGTAACCACAGCGACCGGATGTGACTGTAAAACCCTGCCATGACCGCCCTTACCCCCCGAGAAACTGCCAGAGAGACAGAAACCCTTTAAACACCTGCTTCATGTGGAGAACTGGTGATTTAAACCCCCAAATGACTGGCCAAGGGATGCAAGTCACTCAGCTCAGAAGGCTGAGAGGGGAAACACAGATAAGTGAACGTCCTTGCGTTCCAGGAGGTCTCAATGACAAGGACTCAGTTTAGGCTTAACCACAAAACCCTCATATATTAACACGGCGTCCGTTTAACTCCTCGTTGTTCTCAACACTACCACTTTATTTCACATTGGCCCCCAACACGCAAAACGGACAAATTCCTACCTTGAGTGTTCCGTACAAAACGAGGCTCTATGTTGAATCACTCAACATGCAGTGTACCGTTGTTCAAAATGGTAGGTTATATAAATACTCATAATTGTACCCTTGAAACCACTTAGCCAGCCAATGAGGCTTGTAACCCTGCGTGGGTTAGGAAGGTAAGAGATGTTGTTTAACAGGAAACCCAGTCCTTAATGACAGCCACGCAATAATATGCAGCCTAGATGTACTACAATTCTCAAACAATAATTGTCTGAATGTTGATTTATTGTTTTGTTTTTTATCTGTAACAGCATTGCAGACCAGAAGCAGTGCACCTGTCTGTCCTAAACAACCTGTTTCTTATCTCTAAGACACCAGCCGCTAGCTCGACATGCCTGCTGTAAAACTGCAACACTTGCAGGTCCTATCTTTCATCCTATCTGCCTGTAACTGATTTGAGCTTCGCTGTCGGAAACGGCCCTTAACTAAACCCCATCCGCATCCCTGAGCCAACAGAAGAACGACGTAATAACTTTGTTGATTGTAGATAATCTGACTTAGAGGAAATATATAAGGCAAAGGGCCACATGTAGCTCATAGTCAAGTTACACAATTCTCTAATTATTGCACTAACAATACCAAATATATATTTTGCCAATTATAGTGTAGTTTCTGGTTCATAATACAATACAAAATGTAAAAGCAAGTTAAATATTCCTTATTAATATAATTGTTTATTAGTATATTTGAAAAAATAACCCTAAACCCTAAACTTTTCGTTTCTCAATCATAGGCTACACCTTGACCCTATTACTTATGTTTTGTATTTAGATTTTGGGATAATTTGTGCATTAACGGATTTTGTTTGCTATAGAAAAATTTATTCGCATGTGGGAGAAAAAATGTCTGTCTTCAATTAAGACCACGGTGGTCCAGTTTAAATGCTTTTCAAATAAATTAAAATGCAGGATTTTATTGCTGTGGTAAATCTGGGACTGTACAGGAGTTTATCCTTGAGAAACCTTTTCACAGAGTGAATGATTAGACAATGTGGAGGTCTTTTTGAAGTGGGTGGCTCATAGTAAAGTTATTTTTGTGCTTGCCTCTGCTGGGTTAATGGCCTCATGGTTTTTGATATGATGTTGCATATTGTGTTGTATATTATATTATGACTTCAGCACAGTCCCATGATTTAGTTACTGAAATGAAAAAATATTATTATGATGAAGATATTTTCTATTGTCTCCTGTAGTGGATTTAGTTTACATTCTTCTAAAGGCTTCTTGCTGCAATTAAAATTATTTCTTCAATATAATCTGCAGTATGCGCTATAAATAATTCAGCTGTAGCATTTTTTATATATAATATAATAATAATAATACAAATAATAATAATACATAGTCCCTAATACAATAAGTGTCTGTAATTACAGTAGCAGCTATTTTAATTATATTAATACGAAAATAATAAAAGGCTAATCATTGATGTAGTTTAGAGTAATTTGTCTTACTCTCCAAATTTTATAACACAAATTTGTCTGGCCATCTTGTCTATAGGCTCATCATTATTTTCAGTTGTACAATATTTAAACATTTTCACTAAAGTCTAAACGAAATGTAATTTATGGATTACATGACTGTGAGTTGTTTTCAGGGCTGTTTTTAAGGTAGCTTTTTGAAGTTCTTTTCAACCAGAAAAATGACGTAATCTTTTCACAAAATCTGTCTAATTTGAATATAACTGAACAAGAAAATTCAATAATTGGCAGGTAGCCTTATAAAAAAAAAACATGACACTGCTTATCGTAACCTATACTTTCCATAACTTCTTAAATACAAGTTATTTATTCTGGTATATATTCAATTTTAATTTCAAAAGATTACCAACAATTTTCCAAAGGATTGTACTCGTGCAAAACCGAAAGCCATTGGGAGTTAAGAAAACAGTTTTGCGCATGAAAACACACACACACACACAAATGAATGCAACTTAATGGAAGATGTACTTACCGACGCATTCGTTGGCCTCTCTGGCTGTTGCTCTTTGCCAGGGTCTATCATAGTGGAAAGGTTTGCACCTGTCACACTCCGGTCCTGCGGTGTGATGCTTGCACTCACACACCAGGATCCCCTCTCTGTCCTTCACACACCGAGCAGCGTGCCCGTTACACTTGCACCGTCCGCCGACCTGCATGTCTGAGACGGCGTAGAAGTACGAGTCCCGGGCCAGCTCAGAGTCGTCCTCGTTCTCATCCCCGAAAGTGTGCAGGCGGCTGAAAGTCACCTTGATGTCGGTGGCAGTGACCCAGTCCTGGAGCACCGGGGAGTTGTCGAAGTCATGGGCGGAGGGTCTGCCGTCCAGGGTGCTGAAGGCGATCAGCCCCCCGGACAGAGGGTGCATGTCGGTGTGGGAGTCTGTGCAGATGGCCTCCTGCTCGTTCTGCTTCGTGATGGCAGCTTTGCTCGGTTTGTTGTACATCTTCCTGCACTGGGTCGAGTAAAACTGGAAAGGGACCCACGACTTCCCGTAGTCCATAGATTTAAAGATGACCATGGACTCTGGCCTCGGGGAGCAGAACTGCAGGCTGACATAAGTCACCTCAAACTTCTTGCCCAGTGACAGAGTTAAAGTCACATTCTGGGGGTGCTGGATGTAACTCTCAGACTGCCAGCAGGTCAGGTTGTGGGGGTTGTTCAGGTCCGTCAGATAGGCAGGTGGGTGAGACTTTTTGGGGTCGGAGGCGTCGCAGGTGTGGCAGATCCTCTTCCTCTCGTCCCCCTTCTCCGTGACCACACAGTACCTGCTGGCCGTCTGACCGCAGCTGCTGGACACCTTCACCTCCTGCCCGAAGGCTGAGTTCACAAAGTCGGGGATGCATCGTCTCGGGTTCCCGTTCTCTTCGTAGCAGGGATCAGGGGGGGAGGACTGGGCAGCGAACATGCTCATGTACCCCCCCAGCACCCCCTCCAACATGAGGCACAGGGTCACAGCAGAGAACGCCAGATCCCAAACCAGTAACATTGTATTCCTTGTTTCTCGGTGTCCGGACTTGGAAACTCGCTGAAGTGGCTCTGAAAACCCCCCCCCCAAAAAAGAAAAGAAAAATGTTGTAATTACCTTGCCTGATGTTGCATAGAGGATGTGCGCAAAGATGTTATTTCCCAATCCGCAAATGAATTGACAGTGGAACACCCTATAACAAACGCTTAAATAAAACAGTAATGCAATTTAAAGCTAAATCAAAGTCAGCTCCTGAGCAGCACTAATATAGTCTATAACCAGTGATTGTCCTGCGAGGACACCAACACATTATTCCCAGACCAAATGATATCATGCACTGAAATAAAACACACAAGAGCTCTCCATATAGAAACACTATACCTCAGAATAACAACTCAGCTATTCAAGGGAAAAGTCATTCAAATATCAGCAGAAAAACTGGCTTTGTTTCCTCTCTGCAGAGTGTCTTATCACAAGTCCTCTGGTTGTTCTGTTTGTTTCTAGGATCTCCGGTGCAAAATAGGCTGCTGGCTGCTGGATATAAGAGCTGTGAGTGTCTGTCTGCCTCTTTCACTTTCTGAGTCTCTTCTCATTCACTACCTCCCCCCTCTCTTTCTCTCTAACTCCCCCCTCTCTTTCTCTCTAACTCCCCCCTCTCTTTCTCTCTAACTCCCCCCTCTCTTTCTCTCTAACTCCCCCCTCTCTTTCTCTCTAACTCCCCCCTCTCTTTCTCTCTACCTCCCCCCTCTTTTTCTCTCTAACTCCCCCCTCTCTTTCTCTCTACCTCCCCCCTCTCTTTCTCTCTACCTCCCCCCTCTCTTTCTCTCTAACTCCCCCCTCTCGTTCTCTCTACCTCCCCCCTCTCTTTCTCTCTAACTCCCCCCTCTCGTTCTCTCTACCTCCCCCCTCTCTTTCTCTCTACCTCCCCCCTCTCTTTCTCTCTAACTCCCCCCTTTCTTTCTCTCTAACTCCCCCCTCTCGTTCTCTCTACCTCCCCCCTCTCTTTATCTCTACCTCCCCCCTCTCTTTCTCTCTAACTCCCCCCTCTCTTTCTCTCTACCTCCCCCCTCTCTTTCTCTCTAACTCCCCCCTCTCTTTCTCTCTAACTCCCCCCTCTCTTTCTCTCTAACTCCCCCCTCTCGTTCTCTCTACCTCCTCTCTCTTTCTCTCTAACTCCCCTATCTCTCCCCCTCCTTCCTCTCTTTCTCTCTAACTCCCCCTCTCTCTTTCTCTCTACCTCCCCCCTCCCTTTCTCTCTAACTCCCCCTCTCTCTTTCTCTCTACCCCCTCTCTTTCTCTCTACCCCCTCTCTTTCTCTCTAACTCCCCCCTCTCTTTCTCTCTACCTCCTCTCTCTTTCTCTCTACCTCCCCTCTCTTTCTCTCTTTCTCTCTGATCTGCTCTCTCTACCTCCCTGTGTTGGCTGCTCACTCACCCTGTCTCTATAGAAAGTGGAGGACTAGTCCGCTGCTCAGCTTCAGGTCATCCCATCTGGAGGACTGACGTCCCCCCCCCCTGGGGGTGGAAAGGGACTGAACCACGACATCCTCTGGTAGCTTATCAATGGACAGATAGTGTGAAGGGCCACAAGCCTCTTGTCAGAGAAGATGCCCTTAAAAGCTCATCTTATCTGATTCAACATCTAAGGATTGCATAAGTCGAAGCTTCCTTGAGGTATCTTGAGCAGAAGCATTAAAAGGAAAGCAATCTGACGCAGATTTTTATGTATTTATTTGTTTTATTATTTCATTTATTTCTTATATGTTTTGAAGGGGAATATTACGTTCATTAATGGTGATCTGTGCTCTAACTTCTAAATCTATTGAGGTTATTGTTACTCTACAAATTTGACAGGTGCGAATGTGCCAGGTGCCTCATTATTATTAGTCTATGTTTAATTAACCTTTAATTAAAGACATTATATTTAATCTACGTCACTTGAACCCAAACATTTACATACCAATTGAACTTGGTTTCTTAAACCGCTTTTGAATACACATTGTTTAAGTCAGTCAAGTGCAAATCTGCATCAGTGCTTCATGCAGGCTCAGGGTATATTATTACTTATAGATGAATATTCATTAGTGCAATTTGTTCAACTGGGTTGACTGCAATACCACATTTCATTGGTTTGCAATGTTAATGTATTGCATTCGCACCATTTTGGAGTCATTTGTCAAAAATGTGGACTCTGCAGATCCTTATACACCTTCAGATCATTGTCAGATCTATTTATAATCCATTCACTCTTCATAAATGATGTGATTTGTACAATTATTCATCTCCTCCCAGATCTATATAGATGCTCCAACACCAAACACCTGTTGCCTGTGATACAGTGAGTCAGAGCGCCATCTGGTGGCGATAGAAGCGAACAGCAGATCTTCATGTGCTATATTGCGTGTGATCATGTCTGCTAAAACATGCGTCAGATAAATATAATATATTATTTATAATATTATTTACGGAATACTTTCGAGTTCGATGGAGTCTGTTGAACGCACCGTATTATTGATTTGTGAATAAAGAAAATAAAGGTTGTCTCCTGTGGCAACTAGTGATCACCTTTCAGAAGATGGCAGTGTTTCACAACTGTTTAAGATCACCAAATACTAGACTACCTTGCAATCATATTATTACTATTACTATATGATCATTGAGATGCAAAAATTCTGGAATACATTTTAGTCATTTATCAGACGCACTTCTCCAGAGCAACTTACAGCAAGTAAAGGGGCATCCCCCCCCCCCCCCCCCCCCCCCCCAAGGCAAGTAGGGTGAAGTGCCTTGCCCAAGGACACAACGTAATGTTGGCACAGCCGGAGTTCGAACCAGTGACCTTCTGATTACTCCCCTGACACCCTAACTGACTGTGCTAATGATTCTTTTGAATTGTACTCTTATTCCTGTTCAATATTTTTCACTATCATCGATCAATAAGAAGAAAAAGCCCATTGTAATGCAGTGCACTGGAATTATGTATTCAAATCAATATGTATTTATATGGCTCTTTTTACAAGCAATGTCACAAAGAGCTTCACATACGCCCATAGAACTGCCCCTCAAACAACCCTAAACCCACAAGGAAGACGAGGAAAAACTAGAAAAAAACTGTCTAGAATTTGTATTGTTCTCATCCTAGCGGTGCATTACTGCTTCTTAATCAGAACTTCCAGTTAGAACGTGCGAAACAGAGCCCAGTAGTACACGTGAGACATGTTGAGCTGGGCGGAAGAGATAGATAAACAGATAACCCGAGAGAACCTGGGGATTTACTGTAAACACAGAACATGCAAATCTGAGTCAAATGAGCTTCAGGGGGAAGTGAGTGGATTAGTGTCGCTATGAACTGAACTGAGTGACCAGAGAACAGGTAGGGAACTACTGGGAGTCTGACTCATTAGTGCTCACATGTCGCAAGCAAACATGATACATGTGAACAACCGGAGACCGAATTAAAGTACTTGAGGAAACCGTACGATCAATGATTTAATGCCGAACGAAGGCGGATTCGTGTTATGACAAGTAGGACATTAGTTCATTCTTTTGTCTTCAAGTGCGCCTCTGTGATAATTGACCCAAATAGTTATTGTATATGAAACTATTAAGGAGCCAAAGAGTGCGACAGAACGGCAGCTGTCTTAGGGAACAAGGCTGTGACGGGCTAAACAATGTAACACTTCTGAACTGGGGGGATATTGAATGAAAACAAACAAGTGAGACAAATGATTTCCTTCTGCAAGCCCACATCCCCACTCCATCACACACACACACACACCTCCACGCACACAAGTACACACATACACACAACTCCTTCCACATAGGTACACATACACACACAAGTACACACACACACACACACACACAACTCCTTCCACACAGGTACACGTACACACACAAGTACACACACACACACAACTCCTTCCACACATGCACACATACACACACACACACAAAACTCCTTCCACACACATGCACACACACACAACTCCTCCTACACACACCCACGCACGCACATACACACAACCACCCCCTCCACACACACACGCACCTACTTCCCACCACCCACTGTATCAACACACACACACACACACTCGTGCACCAAGCTCGTCTCTTCCTCCTTTGTTACTCGCGTGCACTTCTTTCGTTCACTTCCTGTTTGTCCTGCGTGAGAGCAGGGCTGTGAGTGTAGATCAGCCCCTCTGCTGGTCCTCCCTCCTGCTGGTCCTCCTGCTGGTCCTCCTCCTGGTGGCTGTGCTGTGTGCTGTGGTGACTCCTCCGCTCCTCACTGAAGCACTGGACCTGTGTCTCTCTCCCAGCAGGGCACGGCTGAAGGATGTGGTCTGGGCACAGCTTCCTTCTTTTCTCTTATGAATGAATGGATTTGGATGTTCAGAGAGTCACAACTCAACACCAGGAGAGAGAGAGACACAGACAGGCAATGGATGGTGGATCGTAAAGCCAGGTAAGGGAATGATGGCCTGGCTGATGGCCCTCGCTGATGGCCCAGCGGGTTAAGGTGTGGGTCTTGTGGTCAGAAGGTAGTGAGTTCGAACATATCCCTGTACTTACCCTGTACAAATATAAGTTGCTTTGGATAAAAACATCTGCTAAATGAGGTAAGGCAGACTGAAGCTTTTTGTGTTGATTTTTTTCCCTGAAGTGAAATGTGTGGCTTTTTTTTTTAAAGCTTTTCACAAACTTGAATCAGATGTGAACCTGATCTGGATGTTGTTGAATATTTATGTTGGATGTGACTGGATGCAGACAGAAGAGGAAGAGTTTTTGTTGTTTTTGTTGTGGGAAATGGTTGAATATTTAGAATCTGACCCCTCGAAAGGGTGTTGTGGCTGTCCTGCAGGTTAAGTGCTCAATAGTCCTGGAGATCTGATCTTTAGGTGTCATTTTCAAAGTCAGTTGTTGCCCTGTTCAGCGTATGGAGGTGTGGAGAGTGTCTTTAACAAACAGCTAGATGCGTTCGGTATTCAGGGTAATGCAACAACCCTTTTAGACACGGCATGCAGTAGCTCTGAGAGGGGATTGTATTCTGGCTGTAGTTATCTCTATTGGTTCTCATGATGTATGATTCACGATCTAAAAAAAAACACTGTGTTCGGGGTCTATCACGTTGCTATGCTCAATGACTGATGCTCTTTGTAAAAGCTTCTCTCTTGTAAGTCGCTTCGGATAAAAGCGTCTGTTAAATGAATACATGTAAATGTCTGGAACAAACTCCATGAGGTTTACTCTATTCTCGAGCCTGTGTGTCATTGTCATGTGCGTGGCTGTCGCGTCAGAACAACAGAGGATGTTGAGAAACCGTTAATTTGTACGCTGGCACTTCACCATGAAAAAGGCCAAAGGTCTTTACTGTCATAGCCTTGTGTTGTGTTGTAATTCTAACACAATCCAGCCGTCGGGCTGAACTACTGAACAATCATAGACCCGAACCCAAATATGTTTGAAAGAAAGCTTTGATCTTGGTTGCCGGGGGGGAATTGGGTCGACGCATGAGCGAGTGTTTCTCTCCTAACTGACCTGGTTAAGCTCTGCTTGAACAGGGATGCTATTTGTTTGGCAAATGACCCTTAAATGATAACAACATCAGCCACCAGGAAGTCAAATGAGATCTGCTGATGTGTGTGTGTGTGATGAACAGTGTCAAAGTCCCGTGTGTACCAGTGTGTGTACCAGTATGTGTACCAGTATGTGTACCAGTGTGTGTACCAGTGTGTGTACCAGTGTGTGTACCAGTATGTGTACCAGTGTGTGTACCAGTGTGTGTACCAGTGTGTGTACCAGTATGTGTACCAGTGTGTGTACCAGTGTGTGTACCAGTATGTATACCAGTGTGTGTACCAGTGTGTGTACCAGTGTGTGTACCAGTATGTGTACCAGTGTGTGTACCAGTATGTGTACCAGTGTGTGTACCAGTGTGTGTACCAGTGTGTGTACCAGTGTGTGTACCAGTATGTGTACCATTGTGTGTACCAGTATGTGTACCATTGTGTGTACCAGTGTGTGTACCAGTGTGTGTACCAGTATGTGTACCAGTGTGTGTACCAGTGTGTGTACCAGTGTGTGTACCAGTGTGTGTACCAGTGTGTGTACCAGTATGTGTACCAGTGTGTGTACCAGTGTGTGTACCAGTATGTGTACCAGTGTGTGTACCAGTGTGTGTACCAGTATGTGTACCAGTGTGTGTACCAGTGTGTGTACCAGTATGTGTACCAGTGTGTGTACCAGTATGTGTACCAGTGTGTGTACCAGTGTGTGTACCAGTATGTGTACCAGTGTGTGTACCAGTGTGTGTACCAGTATGTGTACCAGTGTGTGTACCAGTGTGTGTACCAGTATGTGTACCAGTGTGTGTACCAGTATGTGTACCAGTGTGTGTACCAGTGTGTGTACCAGTATGTGTACCATTGTGTGTACCAGTATGTGTACCATTGTGTGTACCAGTGTGTGTACCAGTGTGTGTACCAGTATGTGTACCAGTGTGTGTACCAGTGTGTGTACCAGTGTGTGTACCAGTGTGTGTACCAGTATGTGTACCAGTGTGTGTACCAGTATGTGTACCAGTGTGTGTACCAGTGTGTGTACCAGTATGTGTACCAGTGTGTGTACCAGTGTGTGTACCAGTGTGTGTACCAGTATGTGTACCAGTGTGTGTACCAGTGTGTGTACCAGTATGTGTACCATTGTGTGTACCAGTATGTGTACCATTGTGTGTACCAGTGTGTGTACCAGTATGTGTACCAGTGTGTGTACCAGTGTGTGTACCAGTATGTGTGTGATGATGGAGATGACTATGGTGATGATCCATCCAAGGTGTTCTGACACATGTAAGCATCAATAATCCATCACCTTGGTGACGTGTGGATGATTGGCAGCCTGATCATCCAATCATAATTGGACAGGGCAACCAGAAGCCTGATCACAGTCATGACGTGAGTTCCTCCGGATCACAGACGCTGACAGTGAGGCTCAACTTCTGCTTTCAACACGTTACTGCCTTGAAAGAAATGTAAATGACTTTAGCGATGAAATTGTAATACAATCGCCACCATTGCTCAACTACGCCTTCCTAAGGATTTCTGGTTTGAGATTCTCAGCGTCCCAGGATAGAAAGCGTGGGGTGAGAGAGGCTTTGAGCTGGCTGTCAGACAGATCGATCAGGCACTCTTGAGTAATCCCATCCGGGGCGTTAGACGTTCATCAACTGAAACTGAAAACCTTCCCACCCATGTTTGTCACAAGCTGTTGATAACTGTTACAAGTCTTCTGAAGCCCCGATCCACAGCCTCTTCCTGTTTGCTGTTTATGTGCGTATCTTATCTACCAAATCTATATTCTCACTTTATCTCAACTCTCTACCACACGTTCTCTCTCCTAAACTCTTTCTCTTACCCCGTCTCTCTCTCTCTTTCTTTGTTTTTCTCTCTTTCGCACACACACACACTTCCACACCTTTTTTCACAGACACATTTCGCGTCTTGGTCGATACCTTTGGTTTGGCCTCATGCGCAGTACAAGATCTAAAGTATCATTATGTACATAGCTGGATCCGCACAGTGCTTCGTGGTACTTTAACTGGGAGTCCATAGTTCACTACTACTATCAAACTATTGCAAAGCGTGCAAAAATGCCAGGCATAACTTTTTGATTACAGTAGCAATTTATCAAGGATCTCTGTTGGACTGTGAGTACATTCAGTTTTCACGTGAAAAGACATCGAGTAAAGATTCAAAAGAGTCCCGTCCAAAAGCAAAAACGCGTAGTTTCCTAACAAGAAGATAAAATTGGAATCCTCTAGAGCAGGCGTCACCAATCCTGGTCCTCGAGGTCCGCTGTCCTGACAGTTTTCGATGTTTCCCTGCACCAGCACACCTCATTCAAATAAAGGGTCATTATGAGGCTTCCACAGAGCTTGATAACGACCCCTTCATTTGAATCAGGTGTGCTGGAGCAAGGGAAACATCGAAAACTGTCAGGACAGCGGACCTCGAGGACCAGGATTGGTGATCCCTGCTCTAGAATAAAGTGATTCCCCCCCAGAGTAACTGGGCCTAACAGGGACACAGTAACAGCAGCAGCAGCAGCAGGTCACTAGCAGACAGGCCCCCTGACCCTGAGCACGTCCCTGCGTCTCTACTGGATCTCCTGTACCTGTGTGACCCTCCGGTGAGAAGGACTTCCCTCGGCCAGCGACAGCAGGCCAGACTAAAGGGAAGCACTCACTTACTGTGGACGCTTTATTGTTCCACTGATGTTATTTCCTTAAACCAGAAGAGTTTCTCATGTAGGTCCGCCATGGGGAGAGAATGGACGGTTGGGGGACAGGGGTGGGGGGGAGGGGGGACTGGACGTGGGATACCATCAAGGTGGTGGGGGGGGGGGGGGGGGGGAGGTTTACAATGAGGTGTCACATGCAATACACAGACGTATACAAATACACACACACCCACAGACATACATACAAACACACACACACACGCATGCATGCATGCATACATCCCCCCTGGTCTGTGGGAGTCTATCTGAGAGGATGATCACACCACAACAATGGCGAAGCACCTGTTTCCTTCACGGAGCAGGGGAGCCTTCTTCCTGTTTGGCAGTTGTTGGAAATGTGATTAGGGGCAAGAAGGGAGGAGAGGAGAGGGGGATAGAGGAGAGGGGGAGAGAGGAGAGGAGAGGGGGATAGAGGAGAGAGGAAGAGAGGAAAAGAGGAGAGGGGGAGAGAGGAGAGAGGAAGAGAGGAGGAGAAGGGGAGAGAGGGAGAGAGGAGATAGGAAGAGAGGAGAGAGGAAGAAAGGAGAGTAGTGGAGAGGTGAGGAGATAGGAAGAGGAGAGGGGAGAGGAGAGGGGAAGGGAGGAAGAAGGAAGAGAGGAAGAGAGGAGAGGGGGAGAAAGGGAGAGAGGAGATAGGAAGAGAGGAGAGAGGAAGAAAGGAGAGTAGTGGAGAGGTGAGGAGAGAGGAGAGGAAGGGAGGAGAGGAGGATAGAGGAGAGGGGAAGAAAGAAGAGGAGTGGAGAGGAGATGAGATCATGTCTGAGAGACAAGTGAACCCACAGAGATGTGGGGATCTCTTGCTATGGCTGATTTGAGGTAACAAGATTGTGATGACTAAAACAAAGTTGGCTTTAGAGGATTCACGTCAGCCAATGAAAATCATTCTTATGTATAAGGTCAAGGGGTTCTCTCAAACAATCCCTGGTGTAGATGTGTAATCACTCATTGTGCTGGCTGGTCTTGTCTGGATTCTAACTTGCCCTCAGACTTTGAAACAAAGCTTGCCTTTTCAGATGTAAAAAAACGTTGGTCAGCTGTCTCAGAGTGTTTAACCCCCCCCCACACCCCCAGTTGCAACAGCTGAAAATGTGGAAGTGTCCTTGTTGACACTAAGAGAAAGATCATACATCCTCTCCTGAAACCGTTTGTCATGCGATTGCAACACCGGCTGCATACAAAAACATGTTCTTTTATGTCATTTAAGGCGTCAAGGGGACAACATTTGGTATTTTCCCTCTTCCCAATCTTGCTTCAAATCTCCTAAAGCATTCATTATCGGTCTAGATTCAACTCGGTGACTTCTCAGTCGATTTTCCTTGAAAGGTTTCCGCCGTTGGAAGTGAATAACGGCTAACGATTCGCCAAGGTTTCACTCAATAAGGTCACGAGAGTAACTTCATCACCCCTCAGGTGACTGTGTTTTGGATGCCAGCCACCATGAGACCCCTGACTTATTAGTTCCTTCCACTTCTTCCCTTGGCAGTCAGCCAACACGGGGATGCTCCCACAATGACCGGGGTCATTAGCGCTGGCATCAAACAGCAGCGCCTCCACACGTATTCACCTCTGACCCCACTGCACCTTGGGGGGGCAAGGGGGGGGGCAATACACCTCTCTGGGACAGTGAAGGGGGTAGATGTGTTTGTCTCGGGGGGGGGGGGGGAGCGGAGGATGATAGTCAGCTCTGCCCTGAGATTTATCGCCTCATGCTCTTCCTCTCTCAGTTCCCCTTGTGGTCTTCCAGTCCAGGGGGGAGACCCCCCCCCCTCCGAAACCCAGGGGGCAACCCCTGATTTCCCCATCCGCCTCTAACCCCAACAGCCCCCCTCTCTCCAAGTCCCATCTGCACAGAATGACAGCTTCCTGTTCACCAGCCAGCACTAGACACAAAATCCCTGTGAGATTAATAACAGGAGTCCCTCTGTAGATGATGAGTCAGCTGGCTGAGCGGTGAAGGTGTCCGGCTTGTAATCGCAAGGTTTCTGGTTCGAAACCCGGCTGTGCCAACATGACGTTGTGTCCTTGTGTCCAGGGCACTTCACCTTACTAGAATCCCATTTGTGCGATCTGGGGATCGAAAAGTTTCTCAAGACTGTGTCTCAGCAGTTGCGCAACCTAATCTAATGTGAAAAACAAATGAGACGGTATAGCTAAGTGTCAAGGCTTTGAAAGATAACAGGGTCTGATTTCTGAACTTTCACACATTTGCTAAGCATGGATCTTATCTAAAGTGCAGTTGACAGTCCTCATCATCGCTGACATCTGTCTGTTTGTGAGTCATTTAGTAATATAGCTGTATTCTACTTCACAAGAGCTCATTTGAAAAAAGGGGGGATTTTTGTTGAGGACTCTGAGATCTCGATCAGTGACGGAGTGACAGTT
The DNA here is from genome assembly GCA_030340685.1 of Protosalanx chinensis. Classification (NCBI taxonomy): domain Eukaryota; kingdom Metazoa; phylum Chordata; class Actinopteri; order Osmeriformes; family Salangidae; genus Protosalanx; species Protosalanx chinensis. Next base: position 3,290,619 of record CM059342.1, on the reverse strand, counting down.
ATGAAGTCTAACAAGGTCAGAAAATAGTCCGAACACCTTTCGAGTGCTGCTAATGTGATGGAAAACAACACACTTAATAGAATAAGAGTCTTTTTTTTCTTCCCTTACCTGTGTGCTGTTTACTAAAGCTCTTATTGAGAGGAGCAGCTGTGTACGCACGTGGAAATACCCTTGTTTTGGGTTTTGACCATACACAAGGAAGCTGAACAAAATCCAAAATAACGCCACAGCTCGTGATAGCGTATGATCCCAACATGTGGCAAGACACAACATTACAGGACTACATCAGCCACGTACGTTAGTAACACTGGAAATCACATATAGTTAGGTCTTATCCTGTTATTACTTTGTAGTAAAATACTTTCGTTCAGCATCAGGGTAAGCTGTCTCAATTCACTTTCACTTCCTTAAGTTGATCAAGGGCCATCTGCCAGCAAACTTCACATGTAACATAGCTATCGTAAGTAAAGATTAGATTCAACTTTAATGTCATTACACAGGTACAAGTACAGGGTAACGAAATACAGTTAGCATCCAACCAGAAGTGCAAAACAGTTATTACAACAGAATATAATAAATATAAGTATACTCAGAATATACACAGTATGAACAGTATAATCAGAATATACAGGGTTTGTACAGATTAAAGTGATTTAAGACAAACGTACAGCTGTATAGTACATTTACATTTACATTTATTCATTTAGCAGACGCTTTTATCCAAAGCGACTTACAAGAGAGAGCTTTTACAAAGAGCATCAGTCATTGAGCAAAGCAACGTGATAGACCCCGAACACAGTCGGATTTTTAGATCGTGAATCATACATCATGAGAACCAATAAGTGCCAAAGGAAGAACTATAAATGCATAACACAGCGATTATGAATATAGAGCAAGAGATACAACACATAATACATTAGATCAGGTGAAATGACATGCTATTGTTAAGTGCCATTAAATTCTCTAAATAGGTGAGTTTTAAGCCTTCTTTTGAAGGTTGGAAGGCAGTCCGTGCTTCTGATGGAGGTCGGGAGTTGATTCCACCATTGGGGAGCCAGGCAGTGGAAGAGTTTGTGTTGCGCTCTGGCGCTCTTGAGGGGGGGTACCACTAGACGGTTGTCAGCAGATGACCGTAGGTGGCGGGTGGGGGTATAGGGCTGGAGGAGAGAGTTGATATAGGTCGGGGCAGTCCCGTTTACCGCCCGGAAGGTCAGTACCAGGGTTTTGAATCTGATGCGGGCCATGACGGGAAGCCAGTGGAGGGCGATGAGGAGCGGGGTGACGTGACAGCGTCTGGGTAGGTTGAAAACCAGACGAGCGGCTGCATTCTGTATCCTCTGAAGGGGACGGGTTGCATTTGCAGGAAGGCCGGCTAGTAGCGAGTTGCAGTAATCCAGCTTTGAGAGGACTAGGGCTTGGACTAGCAGTTGGGTGGAATGTTGAGAGAGGTATTTTCTGATTTTCCTGATGTTGTAGAGGGTGAAACTACATGACCGAGAGACTGCAGCAATGTGAGCTGTGAGGGAGAGCTCGTCATCCAAGATGACCCCCAGGTTCCTGGCGGAGGGTGAAGGGGTCACTGTTGCGCTGTATAGTACAAGATGCTACAGTATTAAACATAAATTACAGGGTTGCATGTATGTACAGTAAAGCACTCCTACTTGAAGACATATTAACAGTACTGTCTGTAGAAGATAAAGCAATAAATAAGTCATTTTGGCCTGTTTGTTGGGTAAGTGTGATTGCTGTTTAACTTGAGCACTTTATAGTGTCACTCTATGGTTGCAGGGACTAGATCAGAGATGATGGAGGCAGGAAACAGAATCAAATTTGGGCCTTTGCTTTCCTGATGAGGCTGCCTCTCGATGCATAACAGATGACCCATTCATATCATGAAGGAAGCACACACACACACACACACACAAACCCTAAACCTCCCTATCACCCACCTGGCTGGATCTAAACAACAGGAGGGGAGATTTCCGTTACCTGTCAACTGAAACCGAGTAAAAACAGGTTTGATAGACATGAATCACGTTCCGTGTTCCACAGCCTGCTACAGTGGGTGGACATGAATCCATCACAGCGCAGTGCTGTGCATATACTATACTTTCTATACTTGTACATCTTGTAGTTTACATGCCCACTTCTGTACAGCTATTGCCCACTTTTGTATTTTATTTTATCTTATTTTCAGTTCCATATTATGTTCTACGTTTGCTCCAGCCTGCCACAGTAAATTCCGTGTTCGTGTAACTTTCATGGCGAAAAAAAAAAGATTCAGATTCCGATTTGACCTGATTTTAGAAGCTCAAGTACCTGTGGTTTCATGTCTCTCTGTAAACCTTTCCACCTGTACCTTCCCGAAGCTTCCAAACATGGGATCATTGAGTTCCTTTGGTCGTGTTTAGGGCCAAGTGGCTTTGGAGGACACGCTGTGGCTGAGCAGGCTTATTTTCCAGGGAGATTGATCAAACTGGTTTCAGATATCGTTTTTCCAGGGATAATGTAATAGTCCTGATGTTTTTCTAGGAACAGTAGGAAGATAATACCCGTCTTATCACCTACATGCAAATCTGAAAGAGGATTTTACTTCCTTGATCTCTGAGTGAGCGGTTCATGCACTGATGGAACTTATGAAAAGGGAGGGGGGGGGGTGTGTTTGGGTGTTTGGACACGCGTCTTTGCTCTTGCGCGTGTACTGTGTGTACACACAACACAACCTTGCTGATCGCCACGGGGTGTTAAACAGCAGGTGCTTTTCTTGTGTGCGTTTCCTCCTCAGGGTCAGAGGACAAACATGCAGAACACGTCCTGTACAGAGGACAGGATCCAGCACGCTTTCAACCGCTGCCTGGACGGTCTGAGGACCAGCCCCACCGCAGCGCCGGCCTGGAACGGTGAGCTGCCCCCTGGGCCCTCGAACAGCACACTCACCCCCCCTCCACACTGGACCACAGAGGAGAGGATCACACACATGCATCTCAGGGGGTTCGATTTACCATTCAACTACTAGATTAGATCAGATTCAACGTTATTGTCATTACACAGGTACAAGTACAGAAAATACTAGCTGGATACTTGGAGTTTTCTATCATCACTGGCATAACTAGGCGCTAGATTGGTAGATTAGGTTGGTATATTAGATTGGTAGATTTGACTGGTTACAGTCAACAGTAAAACATTTAAATAAATAAAAATGCCTTTGTGAAATCCTCTCACTTTGTTTTTATCTCACATTGAAGATTAACCAGAGCGGTTTTGCTTGAGGGCGATGCGCCGCCACAATCCAGCTTGTTGTTGTTGTTGCCAGTAAATCGCCGTATTTTATATTTTTTTGCACATAGGAGGAAGTCTGACATTTTTGACTGGAGCAGAGAAGCGAGGGGGAGCAGCATAGCATTTGAAACGCTACACACACACACACACACACACACTCACACACACACATCAACCTGGGTTAGATATACGACACACCTATCATACCTGTGGTCTTCTTATGACGTGTTGAGGTGGGACTGTGGTACTGATGAGTCACACTGAACGGTTGGTTCTTTGACAAGTGATGATAGTCAGATTATCAACTCGATACTGAGACACTCTACGAGTGTTTGGGGTGGCTGAGCGGTTAGGGAATCGGGCTAGTAATTAGAATGTTGCCAGTTCAATTTCTGGCTGTGCCAACATCTTGTTGTGTCCTAGGGCAAGGCACTTCACCCTACTTGCCTCAGGGGGGGGGATGTCCCTGTACTCGCTGTAAGTCACTCTGGATAAGAGCGTCAGATAAATGACTAAATGTAAATGCGTTTGACTGTTTGTGTGTGTGTGTGTGTGTGTTCCAGTCCTGATGTGCTCAGCTGGCCAGTCTATGAATCGCTGGAGTTTGGAGGAACTGGTGAAGAGAGAGCCAGATAACTTCCTCATCCTCCTTCAACAAATCATCAGGAGAACCAAAGAGGTCAAGGGTCATTCTCTCTCTTCCTCTGTCTCTCTTTCTCCCTTCCTCCATCTTCCTCTCTCTCTCTCTCTCTCTCTCTCCTTCCCTCTTCCTCTCTCTCCCTCCCTCCCTCCATCTTCCTCTCTCTCTCTCTCTCTCTCTCCTTCCCTCACCCTCTCTCTCCCTCCCTCCCTCCATCTTCCTCTCTCTCTCTCTCTCCTTCCCTCTCCTCTCTCTCCCTCCCTCTTCCTCTCTCACTCTCTCCTTCCCTCTTCCTCTCTCTCTCTCCCTCCCTCCCTCCATCTTCCTCTCTCTCTCTCTCTCTCTCTCTCCTTCCCTCACCCTCTCTCTCCCTCCCTCCCTCCATCTTCCTCTCTCTCTCTCTCTCCTTCCCTCTTCCTCTCCCTCCCTCCCTCCCTCCATCTTCCTCTCTCTCTCTCTCTCTCTCTCCTTCCCTCTCCTCTCTCTCCCTCCCTCTTCCTCTCTCTCTCTCTCCTTCCCTCTCCTCTCTCTCCCTCCCTCCCTCCATCTTCCTCTCTCTCTCTCCTTCCCTCACCCTCTCTCTCCCCTCCCTCCCTCCATCTTCCTCTCTCTCTCTCTCTCCTTCCCTCTTCTTCTCCCTCCCTCCCTCCCTCCATATTCCTCTCTCTCTCTCTCTCTCCTTCCCTCTCCTCTCTCTCCCTCCCTCTTCCTCTCTCACTCTCTCCTTCCCTCTTCCTCTCTCTCTCTCCCTCCCTCCCTCCATCTTCCTCTCTCTCTCTCTCTCTCTCTCTCTCTCTCCTTCCCTCACCCTCTCTCTCCCTCCCTCCCTCCATCTTCCTCTCTCTCTCTCTCTCCTTCCCTCTTCCTCTCCCTCCCTCCCTCCCTCCATCTTCCTCTCTCTCTCTCTCTCTCTCTCCTTCCCTCTCCTCTCTCTCCCTCCCTCTTCCTCTCTCTCTCTCTCTCCTTCCCTCTCCTCTCTCTCCCTCCCTCCCTCCATCTTCCTCTCTCTCTCTCCTTCCCTCTTCCTCTCCCTCCCTCCCTCCCTCCATCTTCCTCTCTCTCTCTCTTTCCCTCTCCTCTCCCTCCCTCCCTCCATCTTCCTCTCTCTCTCTCTCTCTCTCTCCTTCCCTCACCCTCTCTCTCCCTCCCTCCCTCCATCTTCCTCTCTCTCTCTCTCTCTCCTTCCCTCTTCCTCTCCCTCCCTCCCTCCCTCCATCTTCCTCTCTCTCTCTCTCTCTCTCCTTCCCTCTCCTCTCTCTCCCTCCCTCTTCCTCTCTCACTCTCTCCTTCCCTCTTCCTCTCTCTCTCTCCCTCCCTCCCTCCATCTTCCTCTCTCTCTCTCTCTCTCTCTCTCTCTCTCCTTCCCTCACCCTCTCTCTCCCTCCCTCCCTCCATCTTCCTCTCTCTCTCTCTCTCCTTCCCTCTTCCTCTCCCTCCCTCCCTCCCTCCATCTTCCTCTCTCTCTCTCTCTCTCTCTCCTTCCCTCTCCTCTCTCTCCCTCCCTCTCCTCTCTCTCCCTCCCTCCCTCCATCTTCCTCTCTCTCTCTCTCCCTCCCTCTCCTCTCTCTCCCTCCCTCCCTCCATCTTCCTCTCTCTCTCTCTCTCTTTCCCTCTCCTCTCTCTCCCTCCCTCCCTCCATCTTCCTCTCTCTCTCTCTGTCTCTCTCTTCCTCTCTCTGACACATTATGACTGTGTGGCAGCATGTAGCATTGTTGTAGCTCATTGTTCCATGGAAACAGAAAGGAAACAGTTTTTAAAGTTTAAAGTGTTGTGTGCTAAAGTGGCAGAATCCCACTGCACTCTGCCACTTTAGCACACAACACTTTAAACTTTAAAAACTTACTACTGTGAATTTTGCACCACTGTTTACACTACTGTGTATATACCCCCCCCCCCCCTCCCCCCCCACGTACTATATATACCCATTCCACTCTGTACCAATGTTATTTGTCCTTCCATGTTATTTGTATCATTTGTACTATTGAATCATTTGTATTATTTGTATCATTTGTATTATTTGTTTATATGTATCATATCTGTAGTGTATTTACATTGTATAAATTTTTTATTTTATTAGTATGCCACATATGTGTTCTGTGTTTGCTCATTCCTGCCAAAGTGAATTCTATGTTTGTCAATCTTGCATAGCGAATAAACCCCCATTCTGATTCTGATTGTGCTCCTCTCTCTCTCTCTCTCTGCAGGTACTAGAACAGTGTCAGTATGAGCTGGTGGCTCCGCTGGCCATCATGTTCTCCTCCACGCTGCTCCAGGTACGTCAGCGATCATTTCCACCCTTCCGTTGTGGCGACATCGGAGCCTTTAGCTTCTAAAAAACGCCCGTCAGGTGTTTGGGGGAGAGTGGCGACACCTTATCCAGCTATTCTCGCCCCAGCATCTCCAACCTTGCGCCTTGACCACCCCCAACTTGCCTCCCCTTCCTCAACCGCCCCCCCTAACCTGGTGGGCATGTCACTCTTGCAGACCCCTTACTGCCCGCCGGACACGGAGCTCCTGGAAGAGGCCGTGGAGGTGTTCCGCTGCTTCCTGACGTGGCCGGAGCCGTACTGCAGCGCGTGTAAGAGCCTGCTGCTCACCCTGCAGCAGGAGATCAGAGCTCCAGGTAACCATGGAAACACAGCATCGCTCCAGATCCAACCCTGAAACTAACCTAAACACAGCAGATCCTCTGCTGAGCTAGCTGAGGCTGAGGCGCTCTGACTAACGAGGCTCTCTCAGTCCAAGACTGCTCCCCTAGTGGCAGGAATAGGAAACGCTGAAGGTCTGGCAATGATTATATTAGATTAGATTAAATTTTAATGTCATTACACAGGTACAAGTACAGGGTAACAAAATACAGTTAGCATCCAACCAGAAGTGCAAAACAGTTATTACAACAGAATATAATAATAGTATACTCAGAATATACACAATATGAACAGTATAATCAGAATATACAGGGTATGTACAGATTAAAGTGATTTAAGACAAATGTACAGCTATATTGTACAAGATGCTACGGTATTTAACAGAATTTACTGAGTTGCATGTATGTACAGTTAGTGCAAATGATGCAATGTGCAGATGTGCAAAATGCAAAATGAAATGAAAAATTATTATTAATCTGGAATCCATTCACCTTTTTTCGCAATAGTGAAATGAATCGAACAAATGACGTGAACTTCGTGTTTTTCCAGCAGTTGCGTGCAACTTCAAAATATAGAAGTACAGTTCTCGGAAATGGATGTTTAGGAAGAAATGGAGAACAAAACACTATTATCATATAGTCTAATTAGGAAGTAGATTGTACTGTAAGAAAATCACGTCAACCAATAGATGAATGAGTCACTGAATATCCTAATGGATGAACAAGCATGCCGTCCAACCATTATCTAATGGTGATAAGCATCTTATCTCTGTATTAATTCACAATGAACTAAAGGATGAATGTGAAGTGTAGAACTTTCTATTTTTGTTACGCAGGCATATCGTTCCACAGACTGGTGAGAGAGGAACAAGGTTTAACCACCCCAAGTCATCGTTCAAAGACAATGTAGGTGCTACATCCTGTGTTGTTTTTATGGTTTCTGACAAAAGGTGTTTATCTTTCTCTCCCACGTTCAAGCTAAGCTTCTATTTCTCACCTTGTTATTAAAAACAGACTTTGTACTGTTTGTACTGTGCTGAGCCCTCTGCACTCTCTCTCTCTGTGGATCCTCCAGAACCGTACTGCTCATGAACCCCGGCGAGGTACCGGCTGACTTCCTGTCCGTGGCGGAACAGCTGAGTGGGATCCAGCACTCCCGGAGAGACGTCTGCATCACCCTGGTGAAACACGCCTACCAGGCTGCCATGGGCACCAAGTACCCCCTCAGCAGCATCCACCAGGCCCTGCAGGTACGGCTGCCCAACCTGAGCTTCATCTGGTGATGAAGCAGGGGCGGGAAACCCTGTTCCTCCAGAGCCACGGTCCTGAAGGTTCTAGATGTTTCCCTGCTCCAGCATACCTGAGTCAAATGAATGGGCCATCATGAGGCTTCCACAGAGCTTGATGATTGACTACTAGCCCGATTCCCTAACCGCTCAACCACCTGACTCACCTACCACAGGCCAAAAGTGTGGAGGAACTAGAGGAGATCTTTGCCATGGTAACGGACGTCCTGGAAACGGCCGCCGCCAACCCTCAGAAAAGCCGAGGTCATGTGACCCAAGAACTGGAGGGACTAAGGGAAAGAATCGGCATCCCAGCGTCCAATGGGAGGAAGTCTGACGGTAAGAAAGTTACTCTAGCTAAACTTTGACCCCAATAAACCTTAGATACCAGAATTATCGTTTCACATTTACGTTTTATTCATTCAGCAGATTCAGCTTTTACCATTTAGCAGACCATGGTGTGATATGGTATAACGTTTGCAAAATGTTAGTTAGCTTTGTTTTTAAGTCTTGTTTTGGTTGTCTCCGGTTCTTCTCTGTGTAGGAATGCTTCAGACTCTACCCGTGCCCACAGCCAAGTCCTACATGTTTCACTGGGACACCGACAACTTTGGTAAAGACCAAAACCTCGTCAATTTGAATCTTTCTGTCACTTTCAAAAAACCCTCCCCTTGATTTAATGGTAGACTGCATACAGTTAGCAACGATTAGTGTAGCATGAACAGGTTAAACCTGAGGTATCAGTCAGGCTAAAATCGTTGAGATATTGTTCACCTATACACCTCCTGGATGTATGTCTGTATGTATTCGACTTTTCTTTCCGTTTTTTTAGACATTTTGAACACCATTCTGGAGAAGGAGCACGATCCGGCTGGACTCCAACCCTCTGAGGAAGAGGAGGAGGACGAAGAGGAGGGAGACCTGGATGAGGATGAAGAGGTAGGGGCAGAAGTATATCGAGAGGAAGGAGAGGACGAGGAGGGTGCTCCTCCGGAACTGGAGGAGTATAATTCCATGTCCTTCATCCCCAATGGTTACAACTCCGACCACAGGGCCTCCACCGTGTCCACCGTCTCCTCCCTCTCCACGGCCTCCAAAGACTCCATGTACTCCACCCTCTCCGTGGCCTCCAGGTCCTCAGCCCCCTCCCACCTCTCCACCGCCTCGGGCGTTGACAGTGACTTTTTCGAGGAGCTTGAGGACTCCTCTTCCCTCCCCGCCCACGGAAAGAACTCCAAGTCGAGCAAAGGTCGGCTCAGCATGCAGTTCTACCGCCTCTTCGGCAACAAGCCCCCCAAAAACGCCCACCTGGTCCGGGCCAGAAGCTTGGGAAGTCCCGAGTCCAGGGACCTGCTGGCGGTCAGATCCAAGCAACGCTCCAACTCCCTCCCTCAGCAGGTTCACCTGCGCAGCCCGGAGCCCGGGCACCAGACCCTCCGGCACGTGTGCTTCAGGCGGAGGCCCATCCTCAGCAGCGACGAGGACGGGAAGCAGGTGACGGTGAGGGTGGCGGTGTTCGGCGCCGACCACATGGCGGGCAAGGTGGCGCGGGCGTACAGCAGCCTGAGGAGGAGGGAGAACGAGCGCCCACGACTCAGCAGAGACTTCAGGCTTCAGTTCTACTTTGTGCCGGTGAAGAGGGATGGAAGCGCCGGGGGAGCGGTGGTGCTGGGGGCCGGGGGGCTGAATTCCCCCTGTCCTAGGGTGGCCGCTGGAAGTCCGCTGAAAGGATCTGTGAGTAGAACCACACTACGTTAGTTGTCGGGATAGAACAGGCATTTTGAGAACAGTTTTGTTGCGCTGACAACAGTTATAATTTTTCACCGTGAAACAGTAAATTTGGAAGTCAATCTTGACGGTTAGGGTTAGGTTCTAGTTTGAATCGTCTCGTGTTTGAAAATGTGTCATGGCCGTTCTTTAGCACTACTACTGGAACACAACGGACAAAAAAAAGGGTTTGTCGTTGTGGTTTAGTTCCAGGACCTCAGTCTCCTGTCCACAGAGGACAGCACCAATGACATCGCCCGCTTCGTAGGCATGCTGGATCCCTGGTATGAGAGGAACACCTTGAGCCTGCTCAACCTGCCTGCCAGCGTAGTCTGCCAGGTAAACACACGCCAAGTCACACATACACACAACACAGCCTCTGAAGACATCATGAATGGCTTTTCGCATTGCGTGACTTGATTCATCACCGCAAGCAGAAACATCGAATAGTGTGAGGCATTCATCTCAGACAGTAAGCCACAATCAGACTTGCTTGCGTCAGTGATTACGACCGTATTGGGTTTTCAGAGAATTCCCAGAAGGCCTCATTTAGATTTTGTTTTTGCAGCAAACGTCGAAGACGGAGTCAGAGTCATATGACAACTCTTATGAGCAGCCTCTGCCCATCCTGGTGGATTTAGTGCTTTACTACTGTCGTCATGCTGAACGCCCTGCGCTGATCCAGCTCTACCAGGCAGAGGTAGGACCTCTCTCTCTCTCTCTTTTTCTTTCTCTCTCTTTCTCTCTCTCTCTTTCACTGTCTCTTTCCCTCTTTCTCTCTCTCTTTCTTTCTCTTTCTTTCTTTCTCTCTTTCACTCTCTTTCTTTCTCTTTCTTTCTTGCACACACACTCTCTCTCTCTCTTGCACACACACACTCTCTCTCACTCTCTCTTTCTTTCTCTCTCTTTCTCACTCTCTCTCTCTCTCTCTCTCACTCTCTCGCTCTCTCTCTCTCTCTTGCACACACACTCTCTCACTCTCTCTTTCTTTCTCTCTCTATCTCTCTCTGTCTCTTTCTCACTCTCTCTTTGTCTCTCTCACATACACGCTCTCTTTCTTTCCCTCTCCTTTTCTCTCTCTCTGGCACATCTCCAGGCCAGCTTGGACGTTGAAATGCCACAAACACGAAAATGTTCCTCACTGCCAATGACATGAAAGCTTCCGAATGGTTCAATGGGTGCTCTTCTTCTGTCCCTGGCTGTAGCTGACGTTAGCAGGCGGGGAGAGGAAGACCGAGGTGCTGATCCACTCTCTGGAGCTGGGCCACACCGCTGGAACACGGGCCATCAAGGCCATGGGTGAGTCCACACCCCTGCCCTTTGGGTGTCCTAGCAACCAGCCCAACAATAAAGGGGAGTCAGGTGGCTCAGCGGTTAAGGTGTTGGGCTCGTGATCGGAAGGTTGTGAGTTTGATTCCCGGCTGTGGCTACATGACGTTGTGTCCTTGGGCAAGGCACTTCACCCTACTTGCCTCGGGGGGGGGAATGTCCCTGTAATTGCTGTAAGTCTCTCTGGATAAGAGCGTCTGATGAATGTTAATGTCAATAGACAGGCCAGTCATGGTTTTCAATCACGGGTCTGAGGTTGGCTGCAGGATGTGGGACAGAACAGGGAACATCTGCTTTTTTTCCCTTCGTTTCAGTGATTCACTCATTTCTCCTGTCGGTTCCTTTTTTCGTACCGTTTCAATTCCCCTCCCAACTCCAGTCGGTTCAGAAGGATTCAGATGATTCTCCCGTGGCGTCGGAGAATGTGGCGTTAAGTCGTCTGTGGCGCTGTGTCCGTTTGTTTAACGCGATCTGTGGTTGGCTTTCCAGGTGCTGCTCGAAAGAGGTTTGGCATCGATGGTGATCGAGAGGCGGTGCCTCTGAAGCTGGAGGTGCTTTACAACAGAGTGAGTCTCTGGAAAACTATCCGGAAGGTTCTGAGAAACTGCATCAGTGTTGTGTATAATGCACATCAGCAATCTTTCGGATTAAAACCTTGAATCTCTCTTTCTATCTCTCTGTCTCTCTCCCGCTCTTTGTCGCTGTCTCTGTCTCTGTCTCTCTCAGGTGGTCATCAGTGGTAGAAGTCTCTGGAAAAGAGCAGATAAGCAGTACACCTCCATAACCCTGACCAAAGCTTGCAAGAACCCTGAGGAACTAGGTACCGTTTGGCAAAATAATAATCAAAGTTCGACAGCAGATCTTATTACCAAACTGCTCCGTTTGACATCACTGTGAAGCCATTCCAGTCATCTGGAAAAGCACTGTAATCCCCTAGCGATCGATTTCTAAAAACATTTGATCTGTTTAGATTCAAAGATGGAGTGTCTGCAGCTGGCAATGACGGAAGTCCTGAAGAGACAAAACTCCAAATCCAAGAAGGGCTACAACCAGGTGAGCAGGAAGTGATGTCACACGCCCAAGGCTTGTGGTTTCGAAGACAGAGCGAGGCGATGCGTGCTCGTCAACAGCACCTCAGCCGTCTGCAGTCTAAATAAAGCTGCTGTGAAATCGCGGGGCGCAGTACTATCACTACGATCTTGCGGTGTGAGAAAAACATGCAGCCTCGATTCAAAAGCCACTTCGAAGCCTGAACTCGTAGCCGCACTCGTGTTTGTCTGCACGTCGACGCTCGGCTGGAGGTTTGAGTACGTTATGCAAAGTTGCAGGAGCATAACGGCTCGCAACAGGCATTGCATTGTTCGACGTGTAAGCGCGGCGTGAGTTTCTGCATGGTTACCGTGGTAATGAACTCTGAACTCCGCTCCGCAGCAGCTGAGCGTCACGGAGGTCAAGGTGGACAAGGTGCAGGTGATTGGAGGAGACAACATCACCTTCGCTGTGTGTCTGGACCAGGATGAGAAGAAGATCTTCCAGAGTGTCACCAAGTAAGGGACAGGACTGGGCCCACGCTCCATACAGGAATACAGAGCATGCACACTCAAACACCAGTTTGACACCACTGGTGTTGGTGAACGGTTTAATTCCTCAACACACTAACCCCTCTCCCTCCTCTCCATCCTTGCCCCTCTCCCTCCCCCTCTCCCTCCTCTCCATCCTTCCCCTTCTCCCTCCCCCTCTCCCTCCTCTCCATCCTTGCCCCTCTCCCTCCCCCTCTCCCTCCTCTCCATCCTTGCCCCTCTCCCTCCCCCTCTCCCTCCTCTCCATCCTTCCCCCTCTCCCTCCCCTCTCCCTCCTCTCCATCCTTCCCCCTCTCCCTCCCCCTCTCCCTCCTCTCCATCCTTGCCCCTCTCCCTCCCCCTCTCCCTCCTCTCCATCCTTCCCCCTCTCCCTCCCCCTCTCCCTCCCCCTCTCCCTCCTCTCCATCCTTCCCCCTCTCCCTCCCCCTCTCCCTCCTCTCCATCCTTCCCCCTCTCCCTCCCCCTCTCCCTCCTCTCCATCCTTCCCCCTCTCCCTCCCCCTCTCCCTCCTCTCCATCCTTCCCCCTCTCCCTCTCTCCCTCCCCCCCTCCCTCCCTCCTCTCCTAGATGTGAGGTATCTGTGTGCTACAAACCAGACAGCTCATCTGACTGGAGGTTGGGTAAGACGCTTCCTGGACAGATCCAGCCTCTGAACCCCACCTTCTGCTCTCTTCTCTGCCTGCCCATAGCCACCTTTAGTGGGGCACAGCCATGAAATCAGTGGCCCGTCTATGGATCCTTGGAGAAACTTGGTAGAAGCCATGATAACTGGTTTAGTTTAGTGAAAAGGGGAGATTTTATCTGCTGGACCCTGTGGTTTTATGTGAATACTGTATATATGTGTATTTATGTGTGAAAATAAGTTATAATGTGCACTTTGGTAATGTACACTGTAATCGTTGCCTAGCAATACTGAAAGCACTGACACAACAGCAATGCAGCGCTTGTTTGCTGAATTTCAAATGGAAATATTACACTGACTTGACATGGCCAGCAGGGGGCTCTATTTCATCATTCTTAAGACAAAATGTGCCGCCTCTGGAGAATATAGGATGTAAATATCTAGACCTCGTCTCCCAATCATAACTTGATGAACATAATTTATTTCAGTCTCTGATCTTGCACTGAAAGCAGAACTATCTGATCTTTTTGTATTTTATTTTGAATAAAACATTGGCTGTCGAACATGGCTGCACCAGCACTTGTAAACTTCTCAGAAATACAAGAGATCAATAAAATAAAATACATATATATCTACGTATAATGATCCAAATTGTTGTATGGTACTAATGTTAATGACAGAATAACTTGTTTCTGGCACTATTTCCTCTTCCTTGTGGTACAAAAATGACACGTCGCTTTGTGTGGTTTAAGTTACGTTAATGTATACTTTAATGTATAATCTAAGAAATGTACAAATTAAAGATATTTCAATAAGATTTTGAACGTCTCTTTAAATGACCATACAGTTGTCAGTAATCTAGATAGATAGAAGATAGACAGATTCAATAGAATATCAGTATGAAATAGAATATCAGTCTACAATCCTAAGGTTCAGTAACTCAATTTCTCACACTTCAGTCACAAATCAGATGAATCCAGGGACCTGGGGTGAATATAGGCCCCAGGGGGAACATAGGGCCCCGGTGACGTCATCATTTATTTGAGGTATTGCGTCACAGCTGCCTCCTTCGGGTCACCAGCAGCAGCTGTCAGAACTGCAGCCTCACTTCACTGGGATCTTGTCCACATCTTCTTCCGAATGCTGTTTAAAGTGATTTCTGCCCATCTGCACTGCAACCACAGGTGAGCGTCTGGTTTTTTGGGGAAGTTTATCGTTAATACGCGGCTGACAGCATGTGGTGACAGTCTAAAGAGTCGATATGGATGTGTTTTTTGTTTGTTTGTTTGTTTTTGTAATGTAGGATTTGTTTATTCGGTCTGTCGTGTTTATTTAACAGGATAAAATAGTTCCGATACGAAGCCAGGATTTAGATTTGCAAATTCCCTGAAACAGCGATAGTTTATAGAGTTCTTCTCATTTTGCATCTCAACATGATTCAAAGATCACGAAGCTGATATGTGATTTGCATAAGGAATCGTGTCTTACTTTATGTATTGTGGCATTATAACGTAGACTATGCAATCATGTGTGTTTATCTGCGAGTGAACCAGGGAGTTGGGTTAGTAATCAGAAGGAACCCGGTTCGAACCCCTGGCTGTGCCAACATGATGTTGTGTCCTTGGGCAAGGTACTTCACCCTACTTGCCTCAGGGGGAATGTTCCTGTAATTGCTGTAAGTCACTCTGGATAAGATACATCAAATCAATCAATTGGATCAAATACATGTCTAAACCTACTTGGCAATAGACCTGATCCAGATTTGGAACAATTTCATAACTTACGTATCTAATTGAAGTTGTGTCTATTGTAAAAGTATATTTTGTCTATTGGAGTGTAAAGTACAGCTGAAGTTTACAAGCTCTTCCTTGTTGTACATGAGCATTTCCTGATGGGGGGTGGGGGGGGGGGGTGAAATTATAGCATGTTCTACTGACATATTTGCATGTAACACACATTCACACAACTTTACACATACTAAACAGCAGTTGTACAGATGGGTTAAAGGCATTGGACTGTCCAGAGGTTCAGTGGATGGATGTGAACATTGATGCAATACCTGAAGTACCTATCCTGTTTAATCAGATATTCACATTTGCATTTAGCCAGACGCTCTTATCCAGAGCAACTTCCAGCAAGTACAGGGACATGCCTCCCTGAGGCAAGTAGGGTGAAGTGCCTTGCCCAAGGACACAACGTCATGTTGGCATGGCCGAGTATCGAACTCGCACTCTCATACAAATCAGACTCTCATACACATCAGGTGGTGTTTAGCACTTCTGTGTTTATTAATCACCGATGACATTTGGTGATCTCACTTTCCAGACGCTTGGATATTAAACGGCGTCTCGTCTAGACAGACCCTAACGTTCCCAGTCTGGCCATCAGGGATATTCTGAGACCCAGACGACCACAGACAAAACTATAAAACTTTGCTTGGTGCCGACACCACCCTCGTGTTTGCCTTGAGAGGAATATCAAAACACATCGCTCTCACTTCTTGGCATTTGGTTGCAACCATGAGGCAGGCGGTCTCCGCTGTGGCAGGGACATTATTCTGTCAAGTGTGTGTGTGTGTGTGTGTGGTCACTTCTCTGCTATGCGCTGGGTAAACCATAGCCTGTTCTAGTAGAGAATACATCTTATAAAAGCTATTCTGACTTAAGTCTTTGTTCTAAACCTTAAACACACTTATGGTTGGATGAGCTCAAGAGTAGGTTGACCAATCACTCGCAATAGAATCCTGAAATGCTGAAGTAGTGTTTTTTTATTATTTGGGTCTAGACATTACTGCCTACTTCACTAGAACATTTTGCTCATCTCCATGGCTACGCATGCATTCCTTCACTTCGTACATGCAAGTGTGTGGTGGAAAGTTCTGGAAAACTTGCAACATCTTGACTGTTTTCACTTGTTTGTTTGTTTGGAATTTCTGTCAGAATTTCTGTCGTTTTGGACGAATGATTTGTCTTTTTAATGAAAGGTGGTGGATGATTCAATAATTATGTATTACAACTTTTGCTTGCTTTAGATCAACATATTTCACTGAAACGTCACTGAACTCATGAACCACTCCATGACCTTAAGTAGCATTCTATGAAAAATGTCGTCAGCATAGTTCAGCATGGGGAAAGTTTGGTTACTCTGCGTCAGTGGCTTATCCAGAGTTGCTTCACGGTTCCTATAGAGGCTGGTTAATGTTCTTTCAGGTAGACCTCTTCAGCTACAGAACTGTCTCTGTAGAACTGTGTCCCAAGTCGGGGATTTCCAGTCCAGCCCCCACCCCCCTCCTCCCTCACACACACACACACCCCCCACCTCCCCCGCCCCATCCTCCCAGTAGGGCTAGGTCCAGGACACACGGCCCTTCCCCCCCCCCCCCCCACCGCCGGGCCCTTCCTGTTTTCAGAGGCGTCCGTGGTGTGCCCGGGGGCGGAAGCGAGGCCCCCCCTGTTTTCGGCCTTCCACATTGTTCTCAAGGCGTTCTGCAGGGCCCACCTCACCAGAACCCCCATAGGACCTGATGCAAAAACACCTTCGCACCTGTCTAGAACGTTCTTCTGAATGGGAACGTCTCAAAGATCACAGACCTCAAACCAACTTGACCTTGTGTCCTTGGGGCACTTCACCCATTCTTGCCCCAGGGGGGGAAGGTCCCTGTATTTGCTGTAAATTGCTCTGGATAAGAGAGTCTAATAAACAAAAGACAAGGTGGAAGTAATGTAGCTTTATGGATCCAGATCATGTGTGTGGGTTCGAACTGTGGAGGAACTGAGAACCAGAGTTTAGACGGAAGTTGTAGAGTAAATGTGCTGATCTGCGAGGGGGGCCGATCTTCTCATCTCAGGCGTTAGAATGTGGTTCTGCTTCTGACTACATACCAACCAAACCTCTAAGCTTCTTCCTTCTGAAACAAAGAGTAACCCGACACTGCCAAGACAAACTGGTAAGGATAACGTCATATTTGATGCGTGTGTGTGTGATGCTACTGTCACCAGATCACAGAGTGTTCAAACTCAAACGTGTTGTGTCAGTGTGAACTATGTGGACTGTGACACGGATACACCAAGTTCTTGTCCATGCAGTGTGTGAGAGTGTGTGTAAGGAATGTGAGTAGGTAGAGTGTCTGTGTGTGTGTGTGTGTGTGTGTGTGCAGTGTGCACAGGACTGCAGGCTGGTTTGGGGACAGGCTTCAAGATCGAGAGGCATGACCTCGAAATCCTAATCGAAGCCTTTAACCATAAGTGGGTTCAGACGTTTAAATAGAGGCACAAACGATGACCTAACACAGAAAACAAGAGTTGTGGTCACCTTTTCTCTCTTTCACTTCACCTATCAGTTCTCACATTGTTATCTTTTGCACCACTTTCACCTGAAAGTAGATAATAATTAATTCATTCATGCCCGTATGTAGTCAAAGATAATCTAAATTGTCACATGCTTTTCTCTATCAGAAGTCATGGACATGCTGTAAACTCTTGCAAGGATTAAAGTAGCCTTTTCATTTTATTTATAACCGTTCGGCACCAAACTATTTATAACTTGCGGCTCTGAATGTTACACCCCCTCAAACAGACAGGAAGTGTGTCAGTTCATTTCCTGTCTTCTGTAAAGCGTTGGTGTAACAATTCAGTCAGTGAGACTGCTGGAGTGTAAAAACAGCCAAACCATTTGATTTTCACGAGGGATACCTTGTCTCGATAGGAGGGGCGAAATATTTCTTCTGGGGAACGATAATAAAATGGAATGTAGAAATGGTTACAAAAAGAGGTTGAAAGGGAGAATTGGAAGTTGATGCGTCAGGAAATCAGTGGTCAGTGGGAGAGAGAGAGAGAGAGGGAGAGAGAGAGAGAGGGGGAGAAAGAGAGAGGGAGAGGAGGAAAGAGAGAGAGAGAGAGAGATAGAGAAAGAGAGAGGGAGGGTGGGTGGGAGAGGGGGAGAGAGAGAGAGAGAGAGAGAGAGAGAGAGAGAGAGAGAGAGAGGGGGGGGGGGGAAGAGAGAGCCATCAACATAAGGAAAGTTCAAATGTCGACAGACACCCTTTCATGATTAAACCAGGGGGCAGCGTCCGGCCGGAACACCACACGTGCAGGAATATTTGCACACGTTCGAAAACTATCCGGACGCCCCCCGCCTCCATCACCCCCCTCCACCCACCTCCCCCTCCCCACACACGCACAGCTCCCCCCCTCCTCCCCCTCCCCCCCCCCTCCTCCCCCTCCAGCAGAGAGCAGACTCCTGCGCTCACCGCCGTCCTTCACAGTTACAGGAAGTCTCCTTTCCTCATGTTGAGTCTGCTTGGCCCCCGTACCCGAGCTACGACCAGAACTAATGTTTGGTTTCTTAAACTGCCAGCAGGAACTGCTGCATCCTGCCGGAGAATAGACACCTTTTTAGAGGGAAGAGGTAGGTAAGTACACACACACGCGCGTGTTGTGTGTAAACTGGGTTTGAAACTGCTTAGCTAAGTGTTTGTAGGTTAACGGTCGTCTCGGTAACTGGGAACTTCGTATTCTCTTGTTTGCTTTTTTTGCTTTTCCATTCCAGTCGTTGCTCATTTCAAGTTGTTCTCTCCTGGTTCTGTTGAATATGTGCGGTCTTGTTGTCTGGCTTTCTTACAACTAGCAAACGCAGTGTCAGTTGGTGTGAAGGCAGTGCACATCATTCTTTTAGACAGGGACATAAATACAGGTTAGATTCCATTTCATCCATACCTTAGAACCTCTGTACAGTTTGACCAGTTTAGTCTTGGACATCTGCCAGAGGGAATGGGTCTTCCATTCTGATGAAAGTGTGATGACCATTTCACTGTGTGAAGAGCACTTTATTAGTTCTCAGTCTTTTGAGTGTCCAGAACAGATTTCCTGTCACGTCATGCGTTAAAGTCGTGTGTATTTTGGTGTGTGTGTCGTTTTTGCTCCTGTGTGTCATGTTTTGTGAATGTATTTGTGTAATTTTTTGTGTGTTCAGAATGACTCCTCACTAGGGTGTAGTCAGGGCGATCGGAGGGTGATCGGAGTGTAAAACCGCCTCAACGCAAAGCTCCACATTTTATTGGCCTCCTCAGAAGCTGGTGTGTTTGACCACTACTGTGAAACAACCAGTGCTGCCATGGTGTATTCTGTGTGTGTGTGTGTGTGCGCGCTTCAACACATTTTTACTGTCTTTCACTCGATCTACGACCATTAGCTCCATGATCAGGTCTTTACCTGACACTGTGTTGACTTCCTGTCTGCAGCGGTGGCACGGTGTTGACTTCCTGTCTGCAGTGGTGGCACGGTGTTGACTTCCTGTCTGCAGCGGTGGCACGGTGTTGACTTCCTGTCTGCAGCGGTGGCACGGTGTTGACTTCCTGTCTGCAGCGGTGGCTCGGTGTCTCCAGAATGTACAGCAGACATGAGCGACAAGACCCTCTGAGATAGCTGCTGCAGCCAGTATGGAGCCCAAGGGTTAGCATCCTCACACACACACACACACACACACACTGGGACACTCACAAGCACACACACCCCCACACACACACTGTCACACTCTCAAGCACACACACACACACACACACTGTGACACTCACAAGCACACACACACACACACGTTGTGACACTTACAAGCACACACCCCCACACACACACTGTGACACTCACAAGCACACACACACACACACACACACACACTGGGACACTCTCAAGCACACACACACACACGTTGTAACACTCACAAGCACACACACACACTGTGACACTCACAAGCACACACACACAGTCCTGCACACCTAGTGAAATACACAATGATACAAACTGTTGCTGTACTGTAACTTACTGTATTCCCCCCCCCTCCCCCCCCCCTCAAACTTTGACCCCTGCCCTTTGACCCCCGGCCCCCCTCACCCTCTCAGGCTGCTGTGCTCCAGAGGCCCTGGAGTCAGATATGTACCGCAGCGTCCAGGCCATCCTCAGAGAGATGGAGAACCAGCATTCCTCCAGCATGGCCAACAAAGGTGCTGTCCACTCACCTGCGTGCTAAACGAACCACGGCCAGATCCTTCTTTAATTGTGCTCATTAGGGGAAGCTGTGTGTAAACACAGTACGACCTGCTTTACTTTACACTCTGGTTATATCGATCGTTGGAAAATGGTCCCTTAAATTAGTAAATGTCAAGTGTAAATGTGTAAGTCCATATATGGGACTGTGGGAGGCCCGCTTAAACTATCTGGGGGAGTCGTGTGATGCGGCCGGTTAGGGTGTCGGACTGGTAGGCAGAAAGTTCCTGGTTCGAACCCCGGCTGTTTTGACATGTTTGGTAAAGGTACTTCACCCTACTCGCCTCAGGGGGGGAATGTCCCTGTACTTGCTGAAAGTCTCTCTGGATAAAAGCGTCTGATAAATGACTACATGTACCCAGAAGGGTTCTCTTCTGATGCAGTGATCAGCTGAAAAGTGACACCCCTCAGGCATCCTAGCTGACTAGTAAACCATGCGAGGATGTAGTGATCCTGGCAGGTTACCGGAGCGATCGGCAACAATTATTGAGTTACCAAACGTAGGTGGTGAGAAGTGAGATGGAATGCTGTGTGGAAAACACCTAGTCAGCCTGAACAACAGTTCAGTCCCACCTCTGTGGAAATACTGAGTAGTGTGTGGTTGTCTGTTTGTGTCTGTCTGTGTCTGTTTGTTTGTATGTATGTGTGTGTGTGTGTATGTGTGTGTGTCTCTGTGTGTGTGTGTTTTGTAAGCAGGAATGCTGAGATGGACTCTGCACAAGAAGGTTCAGAATAATCATCTAAATGGTCTGACTCTGGTGAGAGTCATCATTAAGGAGCTGGAAAGGGTTAGTGCTCCTCTCTGCACCTGCTCACCTGCTCACCTGCATCTTACCTCAGGAAGCCCAGCCAAAACAATACACCCTTTGTCTAAAACAGTGTGTAACTCACAGTGTGTGTGTGCGCGCGGGCGTGTGTTTTCAGGCCGAAAGAGTCGACTCCCGGCAACACATCATTCCCTTGCTCCACACACTCATCTATGCTGTTATACAGGTATGGTGTGTTTACCTGTGGAAGCTTCTGGAAAAAAGCCAGACATTCCAGCGGTTCATCCATAACTCATGAGCCTTGTTAGATTCACCTCAGCATCGCGCACCATCAGTATGGTGGTTTGATTTTACAGTACAGGGAGGATTTACTGACTCGTGTTGGCTCTTTGGATGTGTGTGTTTTAACTGTGTGTCTGTGTGTGTCTGTATTTTGTGTGTGTGTGGTTGCAGTCAGCCCACATCCCAGACGACCTCTCCAAGAGGGTGTATGACTTCTGCAAGCGCCTGCTGACCCTCCCCCAGCCCTACTGCACCGTGGGGCTCAGCTACACCCGACACATGAAGGCAGAGCGCTCCAAACCAGGTGAGCCTCTACACTGCAGCCTCTACACTGCAGCCTCTACACTGCAGCCTCTGCACCGCAGCCTCTGCACTGCAGCCTCTGCACTGCAGCCTCTACACTGCAGCCTCAACACTGCAGCCTCTGCACCGCAGCCTCTACACTGCAGCCTCTGCACTGCAGCCTCTGCACTGCAGCCTCTACACTGCAGCCTCTACACTGCAGCCTCTATACACTGCAGCCTCTATACACTGCAGCCTCTACACTGCAGCCTCTACACAGTTTTTATTTTTATTTTTACGCAGGTCTAATGTACCAGAGGATGGTTGTGGCTGAGCAGAGTCTGAAGAATGAATATTATCCATTTCAGGAGAGGTGAGGAATCCAGCAATATACAGTATATCATAGAGCTAACTCACTCAAACATGTAGGATTCTGGATAAACGTCTGTATAAACTTCTATATAAACATCTGTATAAACTTCTATATAAACAACTGTGTAAACTTCTATATAAACATCTGTGTAAACTTCTGTATTAACTGTGTTAAATACAGTAAAGCTACTTTACTCTTGTGGCAGAGATTAATTGGTGGAGAATAACTTAATTTAATCAGTCTACAGTGCAGGTCCTGTACTCAAGCACACTGATGTCAATTACATTGTATAAATCATGTTTTGGGGGTGTTTAGAGGTATCATCTATTTTGTGGTCTCTATTGCAGAGTTTCACCCCCCCCCCCCCCCCCTCAGGTATTTCAGCTACAGCCAACACTCTTCCTATGTTGTTCCAGGGTGTTTGTGTTTGCGGACCCAGCTGTGTTCTCCCGGCCCATGGGCCAGGGTCTCCGGGAGGACATCGAGGGGCCCGGGGGGTTTCAGGGGCCCCTGGACCACATGTGCAGCGTGGTCCTCCACTCTCTCCAGGCCTCTCTGGGAGCAGAGCTGTGTCACGGCCCCATGCTGGCCCAGGCTCTGAAGGTAACAGCTCCTCTGAACTACACACAGAAACAGCAGGATTTACTGTATTGTAATGGTGACTTTGTTGACATGGTCCTACAGAGCCAAACTAAAGGTCCACTAGGCTAACTGAAAGGCAATCAGGGCTATTGTTGTGTCCAGAGCTGGATGGTGCTGATTGGAGCTGCGTCTTGGCTCAGGTCCTAGTAAAACACCTAGCATCTCCACAGGACATCCAGACACTCACTAGTGCTTGTCTGGACACCTCTGACCTCTAACCTCCTTCCTATTCATAGACCGGTTGCGTGCTTGCTTTCCTGTGTGTGGGTGTATGGGTCTGAATGCCCCCTCCCTGATATGTGTGTGTTTGTGTGTGTCTGTGTGTGTGTGTGTGTGTGTGTGTGTGTGTGCAGGATTTGGACCAGAATGTTGAGCCGTACTTCCAGGAGGTGGTGGCATCTCTGGAGCAGAACCTGGAGGGCACTAGGACCGAGGGGGGGCAGTTAAGGAACAGGCTGGAGCAACTTTACAAGGAAATCCTGAAGGCCTCCAGCTCAGGTACAGTACAGAGTATCTACTGTGGACGAACATTATACAGCACATGTACAAATATATACAGTACAGGTATGTCTAGTTATTTACTCCAAAATACCAGCAAAAACTGTACAGTGTGCAATCAAATATAAGTTAACGAGCCTTAATGAACGGTGTTAATGTGTTATATAGTGTCATTTGAGGGACATGGGTCCTGTTGATGAGGGGCCAGGAACAGACATCATCTCTTATCAATAGCAAATACACACGACAACATTAACGAACCAATGACTAACTATCAATTAGTAAACGATCATACGTTCCCAGGAAATCCAATTAGTGTCCAGGAAGTGTAGGAAAGCTTGTCTGCGCTCATTGTGACAGTTTGAAGTCTTCCCCTGTACAGAGCCATTGTCCTCTGGCAGTGTGTGTGACTGTCCACTTCCAAACCCGGAGATGACTTTCCACCTGTGGCAGGATGAGGAGGATATCTGTGAGTAGTGCGGGGGGTCTGGCATTGTTTTGTTAAAGGCCACACTTTGCTCTTTTGCAGGACACAGGGGGGGGGGTGGATATTATCCTTGGGTTGGAGAATGGGGTTTCATTTTCGATGGTTCCCTAAACCGACTGCTTCCTGGAAGGGTGTTACAAGCCCGAAGAGACGCTCGATGAGGGGCGCCCACTTCACCCAGTGTTCCCTTTGGACAGTACTGTTGCGTGTTTTTCGGACGTCTCTGTTTGACGCCATGTTGTTGTTCTTCTTCCCCCCTGACAGGGCGAGAGCTGGGGAAGTGTTTTCGCTCCAGCACCCTGTCGGAGCAGTTCTCCTTCAGCCAGGACTTTGAGTTCTGCGACCTTCCCAGCGACCTCACCCCCTCCGAGATGCCCCGCCACTCCGTCATGTCCACCGACAGCGGCATCGAGCGGGACCTTCCCGGGGCCGAGCCGTCGTTGGAGGCCCCCAGGGGCCCCGGGGAGCAGGAGCAGAGCAGGCTGTCCCGCAGGGGCGGGATTAAGATGAGGCCCTCAGTAACGGACAGCATGGCTCTGATGCAGGACTCCCTGGAAGACCCAGGGGCCCCCGGGGGGAGGAGGGGGGGAGGGGCGGGAGGCGAAGAGAGAGGGGGCACGCTGCAGAGGAGGGCGGGGAGCAGCAACACCCCCTTCCCCAAACAGCAGAAGAACTTCACGGCTCGGATCGTGGTGATGGGGGACGACAGAGTTCTGGGGAGGCTGGTCAAGGCCTTCTACTTCCTCAGGTGAGAAACAGGGGGCATGTGGGTAGTGTAGTTTTATGTCGTTTTGTAGTTCCATTGCCTAGATCATTGGTTTGGTCAAACTTTTGCCATTGAGGGCCAAGAGGGTGCAGGTTTTGACTTCAACCAAGCACTACTCCAGCTGATTTCACAAAGCAGAGAAACTCATTAGTGAAATCAGCTGGTGTAAAACCTGCACCCTCTCAACCCTCCATGGCACGAGTTTGACAACACTAGCGTAGATAGTAGTAGATAGTAGAATACCGTGAGGATGGAACATTTATTCCCTGAAAATATACTAACAATAGATCGAAAATAAGTCTTTGTGTGTCTCAGTGAGTAGATTAGAATAAACTAAATCAAAACCACGACACAAGCGTCAGATGAGTCACCTTCCATGTTGGTGTAACAAGTCAATCCCACCGCCCATGCAGAATGTTTCCTAACAGCTGGTTTCTCTTCGAAGGAAACGAGAAGCGAGGCGTCTGTTTCTCACCATGAAAGTCAACATGCAGTTCTACTACATCCCTGTCAGCGAGGAGCCGGAGACCACGTCACTGGTGAGAACCCCACGCCATCCAACCCACCTATAGCCATCCAACCCACCTATAGCCATCCAACCCACCTATAGCCATCCAACCCACCTATAGCCATCCAACCCACCTATAGCCATCCAACCCACCTATAGCCATCCAACCCACCTATAGCCATCCAACCCACCTATAGCCATCCAACCCACCTATAGCCATCCAACCCACCTATAGCCATCCAACCCATCCAACCAACCCACCTATAGCCATCCAACCCACCTATAGCCATCCAACCCTCCCATCCCACCCACCTATAGCCATCCAACCCATCCAACCAACCCACCTATAGCCATCCAACCCACCTATAGCCATCCAACCCATCCAACCAACCCACCTATAGCCATCCAACCCACCTATAGCCATCCAACCCTCCCATCCCACCCACCTATAGCCATCCAACCCTCCCATCCCACCCACTTATAGCCATCCAACCCTCCCATCCCACCCACCTATAGCCATCCAACCCACCTATAGCCATCCAACCCAACATTTATCCAACCCAGCATGTTATCCAACCTGCTTTTCAAACCCAGGTCGTCCAACCCGCCCATGACATCCAACCTACCCTGCCTCTGCTATCTCACACTATGAGGTTCCACTTCCACTGTGATAATCAACCTTCCTGATTATCAAGTTTTGAAATGGCGCGTACAGGAGGTGGTGAAAGAGTGTAAGATCTGTAAGATAAGAAAGATCTGTAAGATAAGTGTTCAGTAATAAGAAGATTGTTGAACCCTGGCTGTGTCAACATCACGTTGTGTCCTCGGGCGAGGCACTTCACCCTACTTGCCTCGGGGGGGGGGGGGGAGAATGTCCCTGTACTTACTGTAAGTCGCTCTGCTAAATGACTGAATGTACAGACCGTTGCCCTGCGCAAAATATGCCCCTTGTCATGATCCTGCTTTCAGGAGACCCCCTGTGCTCTGGGCTCTTACCTGGGGATGGTGGACCCCTGGTACGAATGCAACATCAAAAGTCTGGGAGCCATGATCCCCAAGCTTGCCAAAATGGTACGTCTCTAATTCCAAACAACACATTTATTTGTCGTTCGTTTTAGGCCCTTTTATAATGACGTGAAACCTGTAAGAGTGTGCAGTTAAAATGTTCCAAAGATGATCTATAGAGGGTAACTGTGACCGTATCTGCAGCGTACAGGAACTTAGTTGACACCTCATTCCTGGAGCAGAGCTTCTTGGGGTCTTGCGTAACACGCTGAAGGACAGGAAGTTACAAAATAGCTTCTGTTGCTGTGGGGGGGGGGGGGGGGGGGGGGGGGGGGTTCTTAATGTTCTTCATCTCAGTAGCCATCGGCTAAATCATCTCCCTTTCCTCCTGCAGTCAGGCAGCAGCAAGCAGACGGAACCAAGTCCCTTCCTGTCTGATGTCATATCCTATTACGTCCGAACAGCGCTGCAGCCCGTATATTTCACCATCTACTATGTCAAGGTGGGCTTGAACTATAGAACTGAACTATTAAGCATTGAGAGTCCATGGGAATTGCTTTACTGGGCACAGATGATAGTAAGAACAATGCTGGACTAATACTGCCCTTAAATCGACCTGTTAGTTCCCTGGTAATGTGACTGATGTTACTTAGTGAGATGAGCAGCTTCAGAACATGAGGAGGAGTCAGAACACGTTGGCCACAATGAACACGTCCAACTGAGGTGTTTCTGAATGGGTTTGTTTAGTGACGTGCTTCCATAACCTTCCTCCCTCCTCCAGATAACCTTCTCTAACCTCGTTAAGGAGCCGGTGGAAGACGTGTTCCTCTCTCACCTGGGGATGGAGTTCCCCGAGCTCAAACCGCCCGCAGCCACTCTAAGAGGTTTGTGTGTGTGGTTGCGTGTTTCATTTTTTATGTCCATTTCGGATGAGCGTGTGCATGTCACCTGTGTCCACGCTCTGTCGTCCATGCGTATTGCGTCAGTGTGTCACGCCTGGTCTCATCCCTCCTCTCATCCCTCATTTCCCCTCAGACATGGCGACCAAGCAGAAGAAGACCTCAGGCGACATATGCGGCGCCATCGTCTCCATCAATTACAGACAGGTGAGGAGGGACTGCCTTTGTTTTGTTTTGTTGTTGTTGTTTTTCATCCTAAAACTGTCAGGTTTTCGAGAACAGGCGTCCGGTGTTCACACACGGCACTATGAGAGCTTCCACGCTTTAATGGGGGTGTGTCACTGGCGTCTGTTTATGTGTGTTTTTATCATCCTAACGTCTCATTGCTGGCCCCCCCCAACCCCCAGGTGACATTGAGTGGTCGTGATGTGGACAGGGGCATGTCCCTCAGGACGGTGGGAGCTCAGATCAGCGCTATACCGTCCAATGAAACTGAAGGTGACATTACCCAGCTCCTCCTTCTCCCTGTTTTTCCACAAGTTTCGGTTCTGCAGAGGATCTGGGTCGTTCGTTATTATCTTACATGTATTCACTGAGCAGATGCTTTTAATCCAAAGCGACTTCCTCTGGTAAAACACGCCACCTTGTCGTTTCTGGTAAACTGTGTCTGCTCTTTATATCCCTGCTGTTGCCAGATCTGAACTGTCTGACCGTGAATTTCTGTGAGAACAAACCGAAGCACAGCACGGTGAGTTAGCACAACCTCGCCTCACCTCACCTCTGAGGGGTCTGTCAGTCGAAATTGCTGTCCAATCAACCACTCTTTCCAATACCGTGACCAGGAGTACAAGATACGCACCTGCTACATTAAGATAAGAGCCTTAGAAAGAAGAGCTTTCTCTGTCATCCTGGACAAGGACTCTCGTAGGACCTACGCCGATATTCAAAGGTGAGCGGATGGCTTTTGTCGCCACTCTACACTGACCTCGCTCAAAATATCTGCAGTTATATTTGCAAAGGCCGATGTGTATCATCGAATGATGGGGTGTGCATGATTTAGTCTTTGACAGTCAGGTGTAAAAATAAAAGGCCTATTTTTAGACACAACAATAACCCATTCTGTATAGGTGACTTGCGTATGCAAATGACATGGCTTTACAGCTTGGTCTGTAAAAGCAGCGGGTGAACACCATACAGTGGTTTTTATGGTGATTAATGCCGGTTTGTTCATGGCCTTGAAGCCTTGTTGAAATATCTGGTTAACAACTGTTCCTTCTATATTCGCCCTGATAACAAGTACACCGAGGCTATTTAATGGGTCTCACCCTGATCTTTATGTGTGTTTTTGGTTTTCAGTATAGAGATCGCTCCCTGCATCGACCCTGGGTACTGCGTCCAGAAGACCATGAGGTCAAAGTTCAGTCTGGGAGAAGACAAGGATGCTGGACTCAGCAGGTACATGAATAAAGGACTCCCTCTGCCTATCAACACCTTCGCTGGAATCATCAGCTGACTCCCACTGGCCAATCAGGACGGACTGAGTCTCTGCCTAGAGACTAAAGAGGTTGGGACCGATTGGTTGCTTGATTGACCTCTGACCTTTACTTAACTCTGGTCTTTGTGGTTAAGTGTTGTTGAGGTAAAGGCTCCCACGAGGAACCCACGGGTTCTACGGAAGGGATCCGCCTTAGAGAGCCTCATGAGACTTCCGGAACATTCTTCTTAAGAGCTGAGCAATGGGGGAGGGGGGGGGGGGGGGGGGGGAATCCATGAAGATGATCATCTTCATAGTAAAAAAAAAGGGGGGGGGGGGGTTGGTCTATTTTCGAGCCTGTGGTGAGATTGAAATAACATTTAAAATGAAAAGGTAAGCTTGGCTGGGTGCATTGAAGGGAAATGTTCTTGGAAGGAAGTACACAATGAAATGTTTGGAATGTGTTTGGAACTTTCAGCAGGAGAGTCGTTTTACGGAAAAACTAAATGATACGGTTTCGGTCATCATACCAAAAGCACCTGCGTGGTGGTAAATAGTATATCATACAGGCTTCCTTGTGGAACGAGTTCATCTCCTACCTCATGCAAATGTACCTGAGATTAACCAGTGTTATTGGTGAAATAATATTCATTTAGTAAGCTCCCAGGTCAGAATCATAGACTGTAGTACAGTGGGGTTATCGCAGGTCTAGGAAATGAGTTATTAAAGCCAGGCTTTAGGCTGACGAGCTAACTCACCCACTTGTTTTGACGTAAATACACTACCGGCCTTTTCCCCAGTGTTAGTGCCTTATCTGTACAACACCACAGGTGTGAAAGAGCTTCCTAGCTAAGCTTGGACTGGACAATATAGAAGTTCGTGGGCTGCATATTGATGAATTCTAATGGTACTGTAGGTCAACGGCAAACTGTTTAAACCCCTTTGAACCCATTGCCAAATTAGTGTGACAGGTTTACATGAAACAACAATACATCAAATGACTGTGAGTCAAGTGAAATCCAAAACGCTGTCAAAAAACCTCCCGTTCAAAATCCTGTTCCTTCTACTTTGGTCCCTTTCAGAGATGTTATAAGCGCCCTGTGTGACTCACACACACGCTCGTACAAACTGGGACCCCTCGTACCGCTGTGCTTTCACTTTCGAGCTCATTTTGACTTCGTGTTGCCCCTCCGTGCTAACAAAAGGTGCAATAACCTGCAAAGCTAAACCACACTGGCTTCTGCTGTCGATACCCTTGACAGGACAGAACGTGGTTAACACTGCGCACCAGGTTTATTTATAATAAGGCTCGAGCTGAAGGAAACAGATTCTCGTAAATGCATCTCTTTTGACATGTCTGACACTCACTGACAGCCTTGCAGAAGAGGAAGTGCTTCTGACAGATAATGAACCTATTATCTGTAATTCACCTCAGGAGAACGATTCCTTGTCGATGGTCTCTAATTTATAACACTTGATGTCCGCTGTGGATATTTGAGTACATTGATTTTATTTGAATCTCTTGTGGGATTGTAAGCATGTCTTACAAGTGTTGGTGGAGCTGTAATTAGAGGAAGGTTTGAGATTGGATGTCGGTGATCAATTTGCACACTTTTTATTCTGTCAGTGCCTTGTTAGGCAAATAATTATTATTGTGATGATTTGTTTTGTGTACATAAACTGGTTTTGCGTCATTACAGTGTATATTTTACATAAAAAGAGTTGAAATATGAGGACTCTGACTCGTTTGGTTTTATTGATGCAAAATGTTGTAACTAGCAGGTGATGTGATACAATAATACAACAAGGTGGCGCCATGGAGTTGACTTGCGATGCGCGTTTGCAGCCTTTCAAAGCCTTCTTGGATACAAGATCCCTGTTCACCGGCTGCACACTCCAAGAACCAACCAGCACGGTTGAACCAGTCCACACCTGCATGTTGGGAAAAGGTTTTCTCCATGTTTTTCATAGCATGCGTCTCGTGCGGCTGAATTGAATCCAATACGGCACGCGCTGCATTTCCCTGTGCGCGTCGCGAGCTGCAGTGACCCTGAGCGCACATCTGTCCAGCTGTTCCGATCAAAAGCTGCTAAAATGGAAAATGAACAAGGATCTTTAAATCAATACGGCTCCCTGGAATGCACTAAATGGAATACGGACACTTCTAAAACAGGTATTAGTTTAAGTCATTTCAATTGGGCAGCCTGTGTCTTTTTTTTTACTAAGCTATACTATTTGCAAACTTTTGCACTTTTGCCTGTGAAAGGTGGTAGGAGTATTTAAGCAGGTATGCATTCGTTTTAAAACAGAAATCTATATGGTACTGATGATCATGTTTGTGTTTCCGTGAGAGTGTATGCAGGTGTAGATTTTGCACACACATTTTTGTATGTGATCGATGATTACAAGTTAAAAACATTTACACATAGCAGGAATCACTTATTCTCATGCTGACAGCAGAGTTTGTGTTGAGCATGGGACACTAACATGCTGGTCTGTACATAAACTTATCAGCAGTCAAAAATCTAAAGTCAAATGTCTAACTTCTATCCAAACACTTCTGTATCTCCATCACTTTCTCCCTTTTTCTTGAACTCTTTCACTCTCTCTCTTCCTTTCGGACTCCTTTCCTATGATTCCACCGAACTCTGACCTCTCCGTCAGTCAGCAAGGTGTCCACCTCAGAGTACGACGCAAGAAAGGAGGGAATGTAAATTGTAAATTAAATCTGAGTCTCATGAAAAAAGAAAAAAAAGAAAACATGGGGGTGTGTCGTGTGTGTCGTGACTGTTATCTTTCACACAGGACTGAAATGTGAGTGTAAGTGTGTGTGTGTGTGCCAAGGACATGTGTCTTCTGGTGGCACAACTAGAACATTCCGTAGTACTCGAGAAGTTTTAGTGAGAGCTGTGGATCTAGTAGGCTTCTCTCTCTCTCACACACACACACACACACGTACACACACGTACACACACGTACACACACGTACACACACGTACAGAAACTACAAGGGACACACACTCCCCACGTCCTTTTCAACAACCACTCTGCCCGCCCATATAGAGCCCACAGTTTTCCCACAATGCACCATGGATGGCAGCATCTAGCACCTCCAGACCAGCCGATCCCTGAAAGCCCCCCGGGGTGATGCTGGTCGTCAAGGTAATGTGTCCTGAAAGGCCAGGCTCACGGTGGAGCTCGGAGTGCTGCCTCCTGGAAAATGTGTTATGGCATCTCGACATCAACATGTCGCTATCCACTTAGGAAGACAGGAAGTGGAAGATGGAGGGCGTGGGATGATAAGAGAGGATGGAGGCACTTTTACGATGAAGTGTTGTTTTATCGGAAGTCAAGATATGTTGAATGGAAGCAAATCCAAACATATCAAATTGAAAGTGTGATTAGATGAGCTCTCTCTGGCTGGTTTGACGCCTCACTGCATCCTTGAAGGTGAGCAGCGTCAGTTCTCACATCAGCGATGTCACAGCCCTGTTCTGATGAGGGATTTGAGGCAGAGTTTGGAGTGAGTGTGGGTGGACGGGTTCCCCAGAGCGTTCAGGTACAGGTGAACGTTGAGATGCAGGTAAACCTGTGAAGAACTCCCAGGTAGCGTTCCTCTCGTGTGTTGACGTCTCAACGTTGACATCAGGGGCAGATTTGTCATAGTTACCCAGCCTAACGTGCCCTGGAGATGGGCAGTTATTGATCTCTTCCCCCTTTGTGCGTGGCGGAGAAAGCTACAGTAAGTGTTTTGGGTGTTTTGAAGACATAAACCTTTGCACAACTCTGTATTAATGGACCAACTGCTGGCTAACCTTCGGTGGTGTATCTATAACACAGTCTTTTTCCATTTCACCAGCACCCACAGGTCACAGGAGCCAAGACTTATTAGAATGCACCTCAGGTCTCTCTCTCTCTTTCTCTCTCTCTCTCTCTCTTTCTCTTTCTCTCTCATATCTGCACTTCAAAGTCAAGTCATCTCCCCTCTCTGGGGGGATGGGGAGGGGGGAGGGGGGTGGGGGTGGATATTGAATAGGTTCTTTGTCTGTTTCTGATTGCACTTCTGTGCTGAACACACCTCTGGCGTGAGTGTAAAAAGCGAGAGGCTCTGAAAGCAGGAGGACAGACGTTGGATGAACAGGTTTGCTAGTTATATGTCCTTCACACAGGACAGGAGACAGCACACAGCACACAGGACACAGCACATAGGACACAGGACACAGGGCACAGCACATAGGACACAGGACACAGGGCACAGCACATAGGACACAGGACACAGGGCACAGCACATAGGACACAGGACACAGGGCACAGCACATAGGACACAGGACAGGAGACAGCACACAGGACACAGCACACAGGACACAGGACAGGACACAGCACACAGGACACAGCACACAGGACAGCACACAGGACAGCACACAGGACACAGGACACAGCACACAGGACACAGGACACAGCACACAGGACAGCACACAGGACAAAGCACACAGGACACAGATAGCTACATTGTGTGTACGTGAGTGAGAGTTAAGTTTCTTTCTACATGTCAATACCTAAACAAGATGCTTGTTGGTGGGATTTTCCTGTTTCTTTTTCTTTTCCCTCCCCCAGTGGTCTCACTATTAGAAGGTCGACAGATGGATTTATTCCACGGTCTATCTGACAGTGTGATGAGGAGGCGGACAGTGAGGGCAGATTAACGTCTCAGTTTCTGGCTGGTTGGCTGTTTGTATTGAGGAGCTGCTATTGGTGTGATTTTCAGAGGGCAGCGTTAGTGGGAGAAAAAAGGCTTTGAATTCACTTCGTCCCACGCGACAGTCAGTGAGATTCTCACAACACAACAAAACTTGACTTGCTGCTAACGAGGGTGGACTTTGTATGAGCAAAGCGAGAGTTGGAGAAGATGGTTGAGGTGCGGCCAAATACTGAAATACGTGTCCTCTTTCTGCCTCATACATGTTTACGACAACTCATACACAACAACTCATACATAATTACGTCATACCAATAAGGTATCGGTAAAAATTCAATTATTCTTTATGGATTAGTGGGTGATGATAGGAGACAAAATATGGAAATAGTGTAAGATGACTGGTGCTCTTACACTAAAACAATACATCGTTTAAATTGTATTTAAAAAAACAAATATTCTTGCTAAGTACAGGTTGTGTTTTGTGTTTTTCATATAGTCACGTATAACTGCAAACTTTTATAAATTCCTCCTAATCCAAAGCTAATGAACAGTACAGATGTGTCAACAATTCAAGGTGTACACTCAGCATGTGTTTGAGGGAGCGGTTCCACTGGGCTAATCTTTCATCCAGGACCTCTGCTGCAGTCTACGGACTCACATAATCACCCTCCATATCTTCTGCTCCAGGCTTGCAGCGCGCTATGACTCACCAACTGTCCTCTGGGGATTAAGGTACTGGGGGGGGGGGGGGAAGTGAGGTTGCTTAGGTGGAGAAAGAGATGTGGGTTTACTGTCTGGGAGTCTGTTATTACAGCCCCCCCCCCCACCTCCCCCCATGTAGATGTATCTTGGTACAGCCCCCCATCCCCACCCCCCCATGTCGATGTCTCTTGGTAAAGCCCCCCCCCCCACCTCCCCCCATGTAGATGTCTCTTGGTACAGCCCCCCATCCCCACCCCCCCATGTAGATGTCTCTTGGTACAGCCCCCCCCACCCCCTTCCATGTAGATGTCTCTTGGTACAGCCTGTCAGTGTAAGTACAGCTCCAGTCACACGGTGATTGGTAGGACCCAGTCACATGACTCCTCACCCTCTGTAGATAGTACATGAACCTGTTGAAGGGGCAGATTACTGAATGACAGGATCACTGCCATGCAGAGGTGGAATACTGAATCCTCTTGCCACTGGGATCGATGCTGCCCCCACCTGTCACTACTGCTCAGTTTCAATGCACACGAGTGTGTGTGTACTTGTGTGTGTGCGTGTACTTGTGTGTGTGTGTTAATTTGTGTACTTGTGTGTGTGCGTGTACTTGTGTGTGTGTTTATTTGTGTAGTTGTGTGTGTACTTGTGTGTGTATGTTTATTTGTGTAGTTGTGTGTGTACTTGTGTGTGTGTGTTTATTTGTGTAGGTGTGTGTACTTTTGTGTGTGTGTGTTTATTTGTGTAGTTGTGTGTGTACTTGTGTGTGTGTCTGTACGGTTGCTCAGCCGTCAGGAAGAGAGTGTAAACTAAAGGCGATTCACTCCTAATGGATCTCCCCCCCAGCTGCTTCTGCTGCCCTGTGAAGCCCCCTCATTAGTGTGTCAGCCTCCCTCCTTCCACACACTCTCATTTTATACTAGGATTCATGTGGAAGAGATTCCTATGATGTGTGTGTTTGTGTGCGTGTGTGTGTGTTAAAAGGGACAGTTGAATCTTTAACGTGTTGTTTTGTGTGCAAGTGTGGTTTGTACCGGTATGTGTGTGGGACGTTACTGAGAGTGGGAATCCAGAACTTCAAGGCTGTGTGTGTGTGTATGTGTGTGTGTGTGAGAGAGAGATAGAGAGAACAAAAGAAAGAAAGAGAGAGGGAGGAGAGAGAGAGAGAGAGAGAGGGAAGGAGAGAGAGAGACGGAGAGAGAGTGAGAGAGAGAGAAAGGGAGAGAGAGGGAGAGGGAGAGAGAGAGAGAGAGAGAGGGGGGAGGGAGAGAGAGAGGGCTGGAGAGAGAGTGAGAGTGTAAAATAGAGGGAGAGAGAGGTAGGTAGGTAATCAGAGGATGAGGGGGTTGGGATATTGATGAATCTACCTCAAACAATAACACTGATCCAGACAGTAGGTCTGCTGTCTGAAGCATCGTTCACATTTCTGAACAAATACAAAACAAGCAGCAGACAGGAAGAAACGACACCAAACACCCAGAGGGTCGAGACGCGACCCAGGAAACTGACGTGTGTTTCCCCCTGCATAGCGGAGGAAGACGTGGTCTCCATGGCCGACTCCACCATCACCGTCGACGACATCGAGGGCGAGCTGTTCAAGATCGAGCGCATCAGAGACGTGCTGGTCCGACGAGAGTCCGAGCTGAGATACATGTGAGTTTCGCGTGTTTCCGGGGCCAACACGCATGTTCTCTCCAACACGTGTGTGTTCCCTCACACACGCATGTTCTCTCCAACACGTGTGTGTTCCCTCACACACGCATGTTCTCTCCAACACGTGTGTGTTCCCTCACACACGCATGTTCTCTCCAACACGTGTGTGTTCCCTCACACACGCATGTTCTCTCCAACACGCATGTTCCCTCTGACAAGCGACTCTGGAAAGAACCCTTGTTTTCCACTCTCGGCCTCAGTGCTGGAAAGCCTCGGGCTGTCACCCCCCCACCCCCCCCCCCCCACACCCTCCACACACACAGTCTTGAAGCTCTGGATCCCCAGTCTCAGGAAGGTCTGCATTGCCCTGTGTCTTCCCTGGTTCTCTTTATCTTCTGAATTTAAGGCTCACATATATCCAGTGTGGACGGTTCGCTGTAGATAAGAAAGCGGGTAATGGGGGTTGTATACCGCAGTTGTTGTTGCCACGGTCACCACGGTACCCTCTCTGGAAGCTCTAGTTCTTTCCGTGCAGTTAGCCGGAAAACAATCAGCAGCTGGCATTAAAGTAACAATGAGGTTTGCCTCGGCCTCTGATCCCTGAGAGCTATTGCATGGATATTCTCAATCTTCTGAGATTATAACGGCAACACCCTGTGCGTGTCTGTTTGTCTATAAGCAGAACAAACTGTCTGTGTGTGTGTGTGTGTCTATAACCACAACGAGGTGTGTGTGTGTCATCTGTATTTCAGACCTTTCTGTGCTGTAGCAAGTCTCTATACAATGTCCTCTCCTAATCTGACAGACTGAAGTAGTGATGGAGGAGGTAGATAGTGTGTGTGTGTGTGTGTGACAGATCCCTGGGTCCAGACAGACAGCATCAGATAGGATCAGCTGGTCTTAATACACTCTCATTCACACACCCACACACACACACACAGACAACAGGCTAAGCCAGTAGACAAGCACAGTTACAGTTACAGGAAGATGGATGCTTATCTGCAGGCCTGACTTCAATTGGATTTCTAGATCTCGTCTGCGATGCGGGATCGATACCCCCTTCTGCCAGACCGCCAACCAGTTAATATCCATAAATCATGACGGACCCTCCCCCCCACCCTCCTACGAGAGTCTGAAAGCAAATGGCGGCCGTCATTAACACCTGTCAATGTGAACAGCGTCGTCCTGGTCGGGGGCATCGATCGCTCAGTTTCTTTGTTGATGCAGGATGGACGATATCCAGCTGTGTAAGGAGATCACCCGCCTGAAGAAGGAGCTGCAGAAGCTGGTGTCTATCCCAGGTAGGAGCCACCACTTCTGGGTGTCGTGTGGCTGAACGGTTAGGGAATCGGGCTAGTCATCAGAAGGTACCCGGTTTGAAATCCCGACTGTGCCAACATGACACTGTGAGATCATCACATAGCCACAGCCAGGAATCATGTTCTTTCTTATCTTATCTTATCTTATGAGGCCAACGCCTTAACCGCTGAGCCACCTGACTTCTGTTTTCTTCTGCAGATAACGACAAGTCCAACGAGGACCATCAGAAAGAGGAGGAGTTACTGCAGCAGATCCACAAGTTGGTGGAGACCAGGGACTTCCTGGTGGATGACGTGGAGTTCGAGAGGCTGAGGCACGCGTCCGCCTCTCTCCTGTCTCCTCTCTCTCCTCCCCTCTGACTCTCTCCCTCTATGCTCTCTCCTAGTCTCTCTCTCCTCCCCTCTGACTCTCTCCCTCTATGCTCTCTCCTAGTCTCTCTCTCCTCCCCTCTTCCTCTCTGACTCTCTACCTCTATACTCTCTCCTAGTCTCTCTCTCCTCCCCTCTTCCTCTCTCTGATTCTCTCCCTCTATACTCTCTCCTAGTCTCTCTCTCCTCCCCTCTTCCTCTCTCTGACTCTCTACCTCTATACTCTCTCCTAGTCTCTCTCTCCTCCCCTCTTCCTCTCTCTGACTCTCTACCTCTATACTCTCTCCTAGTCTCTCTCTCCTCCCCTCTTCCTCTCTCTGACTCCCTCTATGCTCTCTCATGTTCTCTCTCTTGTTCTCTCTCTTGTTCTCTCTCTTGTTCTCTCTCTTGTTCTCTCTCTTGTTCTCTCTCTTGTTCTCTCTCTTGTTCTCTCTCTTGTTCTCTCTCTTGTTCTCTCTCTTGTTCTCTCCCTTCTCTCTCCTGTGGTTCCACTGTTCTTCTGAAGTCCACTTGGCACACTAGCCTGGACTACAGACCTTAGCAGGCGTCCTCTCCTGCCTCTGACAGTGGGCTCGTGTAGCTGTGTTGTCAAGTTAGGCTCTCGGGGTGAACAACATGTTGAGTCAGAAACAGCATCCAGGGTTCTGAGAAGGAAGACAGACTCCATGCGTGCACCCAGAGGGATTCTGGGAAGTGTAAGGCAGGAAGCAGGAAGCCATGGGGTGATAATTGATTGTTTCGGAGGCTTGAGGTGTCCTGCCACCTCAGACTAACCGAAGCGAGCAGAGGAAACAGATCTATGATGCGTTGTGTCTGGGGGAAGTGGTGTAGAGGAGAGGCTAGCAAGATGGTACCACAGGTAACACTCGCTCAGTTAACCCAGATATCTGGACTCAAATGTTCCATTTTATCTGCTAACAGACACAGAAACTGATTAGAAGTTTCAAATTCTCTGTTGTTCCATCATAACTGTTTTGTTTTTGTTGCTCTTCTTTACCACAGGGAGAAGGAGGAGGATAAGGAGATGGCTGATTTCCTCAAGTCAAAGTTTCCCAAAAGTTTGAAGAAAAAAAGTTTGTAAACCTTTGTAATGTTATTGGGGGGTGGGGGTGCTGATATTCCTCATCTTTAACCTTCTACCCTCTTTCCTCTTTGGCCATGCCCCTTGGCATCCTAGGCTCCACCCCCTCCAGAAAAGTGACATCCCGGACCCAGCAAACATCGTCCCCTTTCGCCAAGACCGGCCTGACCCTGCTGAAGGAGTGCTGTGGCTTCACCTGCTCCATCATGTAAACAGCAGTCTATATGGAGTCCCACCTTGTGGGGCTGTGTGAGGGGCCACGATCCAAGATGGCCACTGCAGTGTCACAGTTTCAGCTTTTCAACCCGAAAAAGACTTGAAGCCCGGACAGACATGGAGTCGGCTCACAGAGTGTTTTCAAGGATGTCGTAAAGAGATTGGTCGGTGTGCGTTTCATCTCCCACTCTGTACGAATCTTGTCTAGGTGCTTTTTCTATTACTTTTTCTTGTTCATTTTCTTTCTCTCTGCTTCTCTGCTTCTCTCTTTCTCCCACCTCCTCCCCCCCCTCTCCCACCCTCCTCTTCCTTTCTCTGTTTATTTCACAACCCCTCCACATGTCTGAGTGTGTCTCGACGTCCTCAATCATAATTACCTCAGGACCATGTGAATATACTTATGCACCACCCTGCAGCCACAGTTAGCTTGTGATGCAAATCACTGACAGGTCATTATAATTAGCATTAGGAGATAACATCCTTGGTTGACATTAAGCGGTTCACTAGACAGAAGTAATTGCCTCTGATTGGACAACCTTTCAAATTAAGGAAGATTAAGATAAGACACAATACGCTAACAAACTGCAATAGTAAATCGTCACGTCGGAAGCTCAACGTTCTATTTGCAAAGTTCACGACTTCAAAATTCCCCATGTCCAAACCAACACGTTTAGTTTAGCCACTTAAGACAACATACTTCAGCGTCAGCCAGCTCTATGTCACAACAGTACTAGAGAGGATGCTCCTTGTGCACCTCAATGGCATAACTAGTGTTGGTTTCATGAGTCCCTTAAAGAGGCCCTTAAACGGGCCCCTTCACGTGTGTGCGTGTTGCCGTCAGGAGCCTTCAGGGGGGTGCACCTGCGCCTGCAGGTGTGGATCGTCAGGGTGCGCATGCTCGCACGCACGCACGCACTCCCCGTCATCAAAGGGACTCTCCCTGGAGCTGTTGCCGTAGCAACCCCGGCATTAAGCAACGGCGAGCAGTCTATAGAATACAATAAGACCCATTCAATGCAGCGTTAGGTGTTAAGCGATGTGACATTTTCCCGCCTTTATTTCGGGCCCCATTGACGTGGGACACGTAGAGGTTTACAGATACTCAGTATCTTGTCTGCTTGAACAGCCAAGCTTCTATGTGATAGGCTGAAGCGGTAAACTGACCAATGGCAGGGCTTCATTTTCCCTCACCCTTTTCAGTGCTGCAGAGTCAACTCTCCTTTTCGACGATCCAACGATGCTTTAGCGATTCATCAATGTACCATTCATTCCCACAGCCTCTCAGACAGCAAGCCTCCAAAGAGGCGTGTGTGTGTGTGTGTGTGCGCGTACGTGAGAGTTAAGCTTTAGGATGAGTCACCGTCAGTATGAACGCAGTATGAAGCTTCTGTCGACGGTGTCCTTGGCCAACACTGCAAAAGGTCATCCTAGTCAATCAAATTTGGTAATTCGGTGACCCTGCCATAATCTCGGCAGCGCACACACACACACACCACTCTGCTCTCGCTTTGAGTGGAGGAAGGCAC
Organism: Protosalanx chinensis; assembly: GCA_030340685.1. Taxonomy (NCBI): domain Eukaryota; kingdom Metazoa; phylum Chordata; class Actinopteri; order Osmeriformes; family Salangidae; genus Protosalanx; species Protosalanx chinensis. The sequence continues at coordinate 3,250,887 of CM059342.1, read as the reverse complement.
CACAACCAGTGACAGGTAGTTGGCTTTGTTGCTATGGTCAGTTCTGTTTTGACGGTTGATACCTCCCCTCTGATTGGTTGCACGGCAACAAAGCTTGGTTCTGTTGCTAGCCTATACCTGGCTGCTATGGACAGTTCTAAAGCTCTCCCTCGCTTTTTGTTCCATCTGAAAATGACTGCAGTGCAGTTCCACTGCACAATCCTATACTCCTTCACCTTAAATCTGACAAGCTATTGTACCTTGTCTCCAGATGTCCACCCCTTGCTGTTTGCCTAGCTAGCTGAGTAATTAGACATTTCTGTGGTGGTACTTGTACAATTCATTCATTCATTCAATACCACTTCAAACTGCTTTTGAAGGCACATGTAGTGAACTTTGTATTCAGAAATGTCACTGTGTGTGTGTGTGTTTGTGCGTGTGTGCGCGTGTGTCCATTTGAGGGTGTCAGAATCCTATCAGAATATCGAGAGAGGCTCCACTGACTTACTGCCCTCAGGTCTCGCATTTAAGAGTGATGAGATTTGAGTTACCCTTCACTGATCCTCGGCTAACCTCCCCAGTTACTCTCACTTTTCTCTCACTGTATCTCTCGATGGTTCTGTTTCTCTCTTTCTCCATCCCCCTCTCATTTTGCCGGCCGCTGCCTCTCTCTCTGTCCGTCATTCCCTCTCTCCTCCGCTCACAGTCCTGCTCTCTCTCTCTGCGGTCTGTACCCCCCCTCTCTCTATCTCTCTCAGTGTTTCTCTACCACTTTCTCTCTCTCTCTCTCTCCCTCTCTCTCTCTGTCTCCCTCTCTCTCTCTGTCCCTCTCACTCTCTCTCTCTCCCTCTCAGTCTCTCTCTCTCCCTCTCAGTCTCTCTCCCTCTCTCTCTCCCTCTCTCTGTCTCCCTCCCTCTCCCTCTGAATTCTGTAACAGTCACTAAAGCGTGAAGTGTTCAGAGTACGACAGCTGAGCTGTGACGTCATGCCGTCCTTCACGAAATCAGTCAACCAAACCAGTGTTGTTGCTTCAAAGTGTCTTTCCTTGTTTCAGGATGTGTGTGGATGTTTATATTTCCCCTTGGTGTTTCACCGAGCGAGTAAAATATTTTTGTATAGGACAGCTTAACGATATTGTGGCAAACGTGTTACCGTAAAAAGTCAAATCTACATATTAACCTAACTATATTCTACGTTTATGAAAGGAATACGCATAGAACAGAAAAAATACATATTCAAACTATTTTGTATCGTCATGAAAATGTGACCCTAGTGGCCGGTGTTAATGTGTGTTCAGTGAATGTTCACTCTCAAGCTTGGTTTGTAGCAAGATATTCGTACCAATTCTTAGGGAAGTGTGTACAAAGTGTTACTGTAAAGCAGCCGTATCATATCAGAACTGATTCATGAATACAGCTGACACATCAGACCACATATTTGAGAAGTGTCTATTTAAAATATATAAATGAAAACGATATATACAATAAAAAACAAAAACCTAATCCTAATTTCCTGTGTCTGGTTCCTAATAGCTTTGCAAAGCTGTGTAGATTTCCTCTGACCGGCACCTAAGGAGAATGCTTTCATCTTAACCAGACCTGATCTGAGCTCCTCTTAGCTCCCCTCTCTAATTAGCTGCCCTGGAATCTGGACTATAAGAAAAGGCTAGTATGCTTGCAGCTTTCATCTCATATGAAAGTAAAATGTTTTCCAAATATATTTCATTAAAATGATATGTCAACGGAATTATTTGGACGAGGATTTTCTGTGATTCGGATCAATTACAGACCTCTGGTCAGAGGAGGCACTGCTGATTGACAAGTGGGGACATTTTAACTGTTTGGAATTGTTAGTGCTGTTAGTGGCAGTGGGTGCCTGGCAGGTTGCCAGGTTTGTTGGGTGCCAGGTGCTGTTCATCTATCTTTTGCCAAATTCACTTAAATAGAAAATGAAAAGTCTGAGTCATCCTCAATCTATTCCATCCTTCCCTATTCCTCTCACTCTCTCTCCCTCCCTTCCCCTCTCTCTCTCACACCCCCCTCTCTCACACACACAGATTCCCCCCTCTCTCTGTCTCTCTCTCTCTCTCCCTCCCTTCAAAATGTCAAGTTGAATAATGAGATGATTTGAATTCAGCAGGTTGCCAGATTCACAGTCTGTCTCCCTCCTTATTTTCATTTCATTATGTCAACAGCGCCTCCATGCAAATGTTGTTTTGCTGCCACAAATGTGAGCTGGGCCAAAGCCCCCAGACAAGTAGCTGTCACAGAGAGAACCATAGCGGAAGTCTCTCTCTCACCTCTGGTGGAAAGATAGAGGAGAGCGAATACAGACAGAGCTTGCTGACCACTGAAGGCAAAGAAAGGGCTCATGATTCATTATAACCTGTGTGTGTTTTAAGTACGAGCGTCTTGTTTGTGAGCATCGACCTGAAGCCTGTGTCGATATCATCGTGAGGTATCAGCCATTGCCCAGCCTGTGACGTATATGGAGATTTCCCGGTGAATTCGATCTAATCTAATGAGTCATTTCAGCAAGCTGAGATGACTGATAAAGACAGTATCATTGAGTGCCTGGCATCCACAGGAATCCTGGACACCTGGGTACCTAGTACGGCCCCTGTTTTTGTTAAACAACCAGAGTCATTACCCACTCAGAAGCAGCGTGATTCCAATTAGTCCTTTAGACAGGTGCACGGCTTCCACAGAATCCCCGAACGTAAACCCAGTCATTATCAATCTGTGTCTCTGCGGCCTCCACAAGCAAATGGCAGGGCGACTGAGTGGCTGTGAATGCCAAGGCAGGTAAGGGTAAAGGCTGCAAGGGGGTTGGCTCTCAAAGGCTACAGGGTGACCTTTGACACCCTGCAGTACCTTGGGGGGCCGTGGGGGGGGTATCTGCGATCGTCATGACAACGAGAGTAGGACGAGGACGCCTGTTGAGAGGTAAAGTACACACACAAACACACACACACACAAGCAAAAGTACTTGTGCATGCGCACACACGCACGCACACACACGCACATGCACACACGCACGCACACACACGCACATGCACACACACGCGCGCACAGACACACCGCCACAGAGGTAACACCCAGACAAACTGTTCTCTGTTGGTTTGAAGTGTGCTGCATTGCAGAGAGGCTCGATGACTCATCCACAGGTTTGAGGCAGATGCTTCACCATGGGTGCAGAGACGCAGAGGCCCTGATGCTGGCATGACTCACCATGACAACGATCTGATCCACTTCCTGGGTTAAAACCTCCAAGAACCCCAGATTCTCCCCTCCCACCCCACCCCACTGCCCCTCACAGGCGTTTTAAAAGACTAAATGTAAAATGTAAATGTTTTACACCCCACAATGTTACAATGTTGACTAAAACATCCTGCCACCGTGCCCCCACCCCTTAAAAGGTAGTGAATCCGCTGGATTTAATACCAGATAATCCATGAATGCCAAACATGACCGAGTAGGTAAAGAAATGATCAAACGAATCCCACTGACAGTGGTTATAGACAGTGTTGTCATCGATGCACGTCATTGAGTTCAGCAATGATTGAAAACATGCTAATGAATGACTTCTAAATTAGAATACATGAACAGATAATAAGGCAACAGCCTATGTACGGATTATGATTAGCATAAGCACGTAGCCTTGAAGAGCCTTGATTTCTCCCCTCAAGAGGTTAGCGGTTTTGTAGTTTTCTTCTATTCTGCTTTCTGCGTTGGCTTCGCTATGAGTGACTCACCAGCTTCTACACTTCATTTTCATTAACTGGCGATTGCTTTCCATCAAAATACGTGTTAGGCACCGGTGAAGGCTGTGGACTTGTTTTGAATTTGAAATCCAATCATAAATGACATTGATGCCGGGTCATGGGCTAAAATAATTATTTCCTTCTCTGTTTACCTCGCCCTCTCTCCTCTACTTGTCTTCCCTATCACTCTCTCTCTCTCTCAATTGTAATTTTGTACCTGAGGAACCTGTGAGAGAATGACTGTTCCTCACATTCACAAAAAAGTTCATATTATTTCTTCAAAAGATCATATTGCCATACTATTGCCAACCGCAAGCATGGAAATTCAGTTGACAAAGTCCCAACATAATTGTAAACCCTGAACTTGATCATGAATGAATTACCCTTACTGATGAGAACGGTGAGAAAGAAGTCTAGCTGAGAGCGGATAGAACACGCACGCACACACACACACACACACACACACACATTTCAGACGTTCGTCAGCCACCTTCACCCATCTTTTTGCCACTGTTCCTTAGCAACAGGCAAACAGCTTTGAGACTTTACATGGCAAAGCTAATCTTTTATCAATTAATGAACGAGCTGTTACATACGCTTTGTTATGTCCAATCAATCATTTTCTTATGTTTTGTCAGTCCAAATTGAGAACGATGGTTGGCCTTTGTAGTTTTTGGTGTATTCCGAATACAACCAGACAGAATGACTTGTAATGGCTACGTCAATTCCTCCGAATTATTAAATGTGACATGCACACCTGTCTAATTCAGCGGGAAACCATAGACTTCAGTCTGGTGTCTCTCTCACCGAGGAGCGGATTTGCAGTATGACTCATAGCTTTAATTTCTTTTTCCAAGAGGATGTGAACAGGAAACGAGACTGGGGATTTAATAAAAGGCCGAGGAGACAGAAGATAGACCCGTGGAGAGAATGGGGTCCTTTACCCAGGGTGCTTTGACCAGCCCCTGACACAGGGGCGGATCTACGGGGGGGCAAGAGCCTTGAGAGCTTTGCCCCCCAAGCTGCCCACGTACTGTTGTCCCATGACCCCCTGCCAAGACCTCTTGCCACCCCTTTGCCCCCCCATGTACAATTTTCTAGATCCGCCCCTGCCCTGACAGCATCTACCTGTTCTTCTGTTTGAACGCAAAGGACTGTTGGTTCAGCGGATCAGATGAACGCTGGTAACGATGGAGAGCCGTGGGCGAGAGCAGAGAGGGAACGATTAACGATGAGATGAATACTTCCTAAACTGAGGTGCCTCGTTCAAGGGGTCAAACGTTTGAATGAGGGGTGTTTATGGAGTGATGTTTTCCAGGTTGGTAAAGTTCAAATGGACAAGCGGAGGCTTGGATCCTGTGACGCACGTTCCCAAGATAGAAACCACTCAGGAATCTCCTGTGTTTCATCGTTGGAAAAAGGGATGAAAAAAATATCTGAAAACAGATCGATTGCATAATGAATGTCATTTTTAACTAGCTTTGCTTTAAAATTGACATCCCCCCCCCCTCCATTGCATCTGTCTCATCCTCTACCTCATTAAGAAAAGCGCAGGTGGAATATTTACGAGCAGATGTTTACAGCACAGACTTTATTAATAGACACAATTAGAGGGATCCTATTTTCTCTCTGACACATCGCCGCGGTGACGCAGAGAACACTACCGCCTTAACATTTAAGTCCATTGGCTGAAAGTGGTTTCAGGTCCTCTTTACTCTGCAGGTGAACCCCACTCTCAGCAGATCCCCTACAGATGTGCACGCCGGTTGTGTGGTTCAGATCTCATGTGGTTACTGGCTCTCACGAGGGAGAACATACTAATTAAACCTAACGTTTCATCCATAGTGTCTTTTCACATTTTCTAGCAGTGGTGTAGACTGCTGATACCAGAGGTTTATTAGGTCAATAGACTGAGTTATTCCAGTGAGATATATCTTCAGCTGCTGTGTGATATGGTATATTGTGCTGGTAGTAGAAAGTCTGTGTTGGTACAGCTCGAATATTTCCCCCTCTTGTGGGATCGTGTGTGATGGTGTCTCATGCTTTCAAATACGTCTGGATAATTAACACGGACCACAGGTTCAGAAGGCATAATTGGTGCCTGTGTTGAGCACCCACCGTCTCCCTGTCCTCCCAGATATTTTAAACGAACCAACCTATTTCCACCAAGACTTTACATCTGGTTAGCGTCAAGATCCAGTGCACAGATCTCACTAGATAACTCTCTTCTTATTGTGCTCTTGTGTCTCTTGTCTCTTATGTTCCCTCTGTGGTTTAACCACTTGCATTGTTCTTCCTCATGTCCTGCTTTCCTTTCCAGACAATCCAGTTCTATCACAAAACACTTAATGTTGATCGTTTTGTTCAGGACGAGGTTCTATGAAAACATGCACGTTTCCAGAACAACTAGCATGTGAATCTATAGTGTTCTGAGAGAGGACCACTACTGCTGCTGCTGCTGAACCACAGTTAATTCCATCCAGGCAACAGCAAAGTGGTGGTGGAGTTCAAACCAGGTTTTCAAACTACTCAGTCAGACTACCAATCAACTTTGCAGAACGAAAAGATTAAAAATAAATGGTTGAAACAGTTCTATGCGAAGTCAAGACAATTCAATTCACACAGAGGAACGGACGCCATGTTTTCCAGTAAAGCTCATTGTTGGCTGGATCTCGGAGACCTTCAGATGCACAGTGCCTTCCCTCTTGGGTGTTCTGGGAACTGATCAGATATTCTTTGCAGCAGCTTCATCATGTTTCATACAGACTGTTGCACTGGACCATCAACGGTCTCATGGGCCTTGATGGACCCAGAGGAAGAAGTGGAGAGGGAAAAGGAGGACAAAGAAAAGAGAGAAATAAGGGATGACAGAGTGATGACCTAGCTGGCTGGCTGGCTGGCTGGTAGTTCTTGAGCCTAATAGCAGAACTTGATGCTGGAGCGACTGACGCATGTCCGCTGAGGATGGACAAGGCTGGGTACATTTCTGGTCCTGAGAGACTTGGTGAGTCATCGGGACATTTACGTCATTCTGTGAATGAATTTGAGAGGGAGGTGGGTGGGGTGGGTGTGTGTGTGTGGGGGGGGGGGGCGAGGTAGAGAAAGGGAGGGAGGGAGGGAGTATGAGAGAGAGACGGATAGAGCAAGAGAGTGAAACAGAGAGATGTATACATTCAAAAAAGAAAAAGGTAAAGTGCAGGACAAGAACAAGAGATGTGAGAAATTGGAAAAAGGGAGACAGAAATAGAGGGAAAATTATATCACCAAATGAGAAAGAGAACTTACAAATACATAGTGTTGTAGTGCACACAATTTAATAAGCAACTGGAATGAATTGTGCAGCTTTATTTTGTCTTATTGTCAACAGTTATTTCCTAACAGTAACTGAGGAGACACTTGATCACTTGATCACACAAATACGACTTTGAAATATTCTTACATCGTCTTAGTTATTTTCTACGCGTAGACTGACCTCTGCTGACAGCAATGAGTATTTTATACTATTTTTATAATAGTATACTTGCGTTAATCAACTGAAGGCATTTTCTAAATGTCTTTATAATACTTAAACACATCTACATGTAGGCTATACAGAGACGTATTTTTTTTAAATTAAACATTAATGTTAAGATATTCCAATTATGTGTCTTTCACTGCTGCATTTATTTGTGTCCAGAATTTTGTTTTATTCAGGATTTTCCCAGTAGAGGTCGCTGTATGCACGTAAACGGTCCATGAACCATTAGTTGTAAAAGCATAGACCTTATATCTGTGCTAGACAGTTCTAAAGTCTAAAGATGGGTGGTTCTATTATATGTGTATATGTGTATAACTTCAATTATATGTGATAAAGTGTGCATGATATGAAAATATTGAATCATCACCTTTATCAGTCATACCTATATGTGAGTGCACTCTTTTTGGGGGGGGGTTTGAGAGTATATGAGTACCCATCCTCTAAATGTAAATCACGTGAAAGGGCCTGATACTTTAGGAAGGTCAGCATCCATCATCCTGCAGGTGAAGCTCGACATCACGTCACGAGTCACGACCAATTAGCAAAGTTTTCATATGGGACTGAGTTTGAACCAATCACAACGAAACAACGTGAAATCCAATCAGATCCTTAGTTTTCAGTCGGTGGGCGTGACAGACAGCGCGCCCTGGAGGCGGGAACAGAGAATGACCAGAGACTCGTGCTGGTGGCGGTTGAACACTGATGTGAACAGAAGGGAATATTTTCGGGAATAATATAAGATATTCCAAGGAATATTACAAATAACTTATTGGATATCAGAGTATTTGTAGAAGGATCTCAAGCTCGTTTTACAACTGCACCAGGTAAGTTTGAGAAAGATAAGAATGGTTTTGTAAACGGATGCCGGAGTGGCTAACGGATTATTTTGCATTGACTTTTCAACGATGGAGGACCGTAAGCTTGCTAGCTTCACCACAAAGACCTGGCTAGCAAGCAACCTTTTAATTGAGACATTTCTAGAAGCTTCCAGCATAAATAACAATATGAAAAAGTTGTTTCAGCTGCCGTAGTTGAGAAATGATGCGTGTATTATATTGGAAGCAAGCACGCATGTATTCCAGCAAAACATTTTAGCTGAGCACACCCACACTGGAGGGAGGATGAGGGAACAGCCCTATGATGATGAACATGCGAGCTAGAAGGGGTGAGCAAATCATCCATATTAATTTGTATAAACATTTAATAGTTGTGTGAATTAATAACACTACTTGATCTAGTGACTGAGTTCATTATTTATTTATTTATTTATTTGCTATACATTCCTTAGTCATCCTAGTTAGCTAAGCTAACCAGCCCAGGCAAAACAATACTGGAGAGATAGCGGCCATATGCACATGTTATCCATCTAGCTTCAATTAATGGTTCTGCCAGCAACGGCTCAGTCATATTCAGACTGATCACCGCACAGGTACCGAGGTATTTGTGGGCCTGAAATGACTGGAGAACATGCGTGTGGTCAGTGTGATATCATGGCTAGCTGGCTGGGATGCTGTGCCAGTGTCACGGCAGCCCGCTTAACAGCACCCTGATCCCTCCATCCCCATGACCTGACCCAGTTTCGTGACAAGTATCCCAACAAGCATCATCTTGAGCTCTCCTTACACACGCTGAACTTCAAGATGCCACACTCTGGCTTCTTTGAAACCCTTTCCTGCCATGGGATGATTTTTAATCAGTCTCTAGTCTGGGATGCCATGGGCCTTAGCAATTAGTTTTTAAAGCAAAAGTCACTCATTTGAAGTTTAGTGGGATAGTATAGGATTATCATATCAATACATCAAGTGGATGTTTGGTTTGGTCAGAGTTGGGACTGGCTGCAGGTAGGACTGGCTGCAGGTATGTTACATCTCACACTCACCAAAAGAAGCTGCTAATTGAAACGTGTTCCATGTTTCACACTGATGTACAGTGCTATCTGTATAACAATCCCATAAACTTCCATGTAGGTAGAGAGAGAAACCTTCATCCATCCTTGAGTAGCCAGGAAAGTGTTGATCCACTGGCCAAGGAAATGTGCTTATGAACCTCCCCCTCCCCCCCCCACAGGTGGCCTCGTGTGTTCTGGTACCTGGAGATGGCACAGCGGAGCGGGCAGGAGGACCCGGAGCGGTACCTGTTTGTGGACCGTGCGGTGGTGTACAACCCGGCCACGCAGGCCGACTGGACGGCCAAGAAGCTGGTGTGGATCCCCTCAGAGCGGCATGGCTTCGAGGGGGCCAGCATCCGGGAGGAGCGCGGCGAAGAGTGCGTGGTGGAGCTGGCGGAGAACGGCAAGAAGGCGGTGGTGAACAAGGACGACATCCAGAAGATGAACCCGCCCAAGTTCAGCAAGGTGGAGGACATGGCTGAACTCACCTGCCTGAACGAGGCGTCCGTGCTGCACAACCTCAAAGACCGCTACTACTCTGGCCTCATCTATGTGAGTACCCCACAGTCCATCCATCTGTCCGTCCATTCGTCCATCCATCCATCCGTCCGTCCATCCATCCTTGTATATCAGGTTTGGACATGTCCGCTGTAATGCAGGAATGCTCCCATCCGCCATCGCCTCGTCCGTAGACACTGAAACCCATTTAGCCTTAAATGCATCAGCACTTGAGGCCGTGATGAATTAGACGTGTACTAGATACTAAGCAGCAATTTCCCCTGCGATTATGACCCACTTAGCGACATGCATTCCTGGAATAGATGGAGAGTTTGTGGGGCACCTGAGATGGAGGGAGAAGCCAAGAGCTCGCTGGGGTAACGACTTCTGCTGGATCTATTCCTGTAGTTTTGACTTCCCCTAGAGATGTCGGGGATGGGAGCACAGAAGCGTTGAGGGATGAGGTCATTGTGGATCTTTAGCGTTAAAAGAGCTATTATCGCAAGGCTTAAAATCTCAGAAGCGAGAAATAAATCAGTGATTAGTAAAAAAAAAAAAAATTCATTTATTTTAAAATATTTTTTTTTCTTCTCTTCTTCTTTAGTTATTAGTTTATGTTATCAGACCTGTAGTTGGTTAAACTGTTCTACGTATCTCGTGAGTTTTGATGTCAGTTCCCAGTGGTCGCAGGTTGATGGAACACTTCAAGAAGGAGCCTATCAACTAAAAGCAGCATCAGTTGTCATAGCTACCACACAGGCCCTTTTCCAAGCTCGCCCACTTTTCGTTCCATCCACATGCTCCCTTGGCTGGGCCGGGATGGATAGGCAAGCCCCAGGCCTGTGAGGCCCTGCTAGTCTGTGTGGATGCTTCTCTCTCCATGCTGAGTCACACACTGTAACCACACACCATCATAATGGACTCCTTTGTTTCATCTGATAAGCAACAGCTGTCTTTGAATATCGAAACATTTTAAGACTCCCCAAACTGAAACCATTTGATAAAAAAAAAATAACAGTTTTCTTCTCTCAGATATTCCCTCATCTCCCCTCCTAGTGTTTTGACTTTTTGTCATGTGTGGCTCACAGACTTGGTTTGTGTGGTGTGAAGACAGGCCTGCAGATGCCTGCTGTTAGGGAGCAGCTAGCCCTCCTCCTGGTCCTGGTCTTTGGTCCTGGTCTTTGGTCTTGGTCCTGGTTTATGGTCCTGGTCTCCAGTGCATTTGTGCCCTTATGCTAATCATTGCACATATTTTTGAGACACACCATTCAGTTCACACACACACACACACTGTGTAGGCTGAGCAGAACAGCTTTCTCTGCTCTGGGTCTGCAAGGGTCTTCTCCTACGCCTAGACCATAATACTTCACCGTTTGAAACCACTGCTTACAGTAATTACACCTTTCTCCTCAAAATATCTCACTCCAAACTTAATTTTCACCTCCGTGCGCTGCCTTTTTGCACAACAGTGTAAAACCTCCCCCCTATGCCCATGGAGCGCAGGCACAACTCTGTTCCTCAGCTCTGCTTGACACGGAAGACCTCCTGTGGTCCAGACTAACTGGGGAGACCCAGCTGGACCAAGTTCTACTTTAGAATCAACACTTCTTCCACCAGTGCTGCTACGGTGAATCCCCCCCCCCCACTCCTCCGCTCCTCCTCCTCTTTGCGACTAAGACCCAGCCGGACCCTGACTGCTGCCAGACTCTCCACAGAGTCTCACCCCTCGCATGCAGAGCCTCGCTAATCGCCCCCCCCCACACCCCCAGAGACCTCCATCAGGACTGGCCAGTTGAGTCGTCCCTCTCCCCTGTTTGGCTGCAGCTCTGCCTGGGGCCGCTTATCTGTCTGCCTGGCGCTTCGCCCACAGTAGGAGGCCCAAGGAAGACAAGTGTGGTTGGGGGGGTGTTGGGTGGTGGGGAGGGGGGGTTTGGGGGGCGAACTGCTTGGCTTGCATCCTTGGAAGGTGATGTTTACCAAGTATGTGGACTGTAGTAAACACGGACTCTAAAATATGCTCTTATCCCAAGCGACGTACAGCAAGTACAGGAACATTCCTCCCGAGGCACGGTTAGGCGGGAGTGCCTTTCCCAAGGACACAACGTCATGTTAGCACGGCCGGGAATTGAACCTGTCACCCTAACCGCTGAGCCACCTGACTCCCTACCTGAACCTCATCCACCTGTTATTGTTCAGTGGTGACTGAGGAAGTTAAGATAGTCAGTACTTAACATACAGGGCTCTTCCTAGACATCTGGGGACACTAACTAACTCTGGAGTAGTACATCTTGACCTGAGTGTCCTGGCTTGGGTGCTGGTTCATGCCCCCAAAAAGCATATTTCTGTGTCTGAGGAGGCTGTGTACGACAGACTGGTCATCTGGTGTCTCTAAACTCGGTTCCCTGACGATGACATACCGAATCATGAGAGGAACTTCCGATGATTGCTCACATATACCTGTTGGTCAACAGGACAATTATTTAAGTTGTAAAGCATGTAATGTAAAGTCATCTATAGAATGTCACAGCATTTTACAGGCCGGTCTGGCCATGTCCCGTCCCGTTAAGTTGTCAGGATAAACAAAGTGCTTGTTCAGTCAAGCGTGACGTGAGCGTACTCGCGATGAAACAAAGCAACAGCATTTGTTTTTCCTACATCAGTCAGTCAGTCTGTGTGTGAAGTGTGACTGTGAGTGTTGGCTCTTCCAGTCAGGCGACAGCCACAGCCAGCTTTGTTGGGGTCTTTAAAGGACCCCATCGCTCCCCAGCATGGTGCGTCTACACCGCCATTGTTCCAGCTCAGTTGATGGCGGCCCCTAGCCCCCCTACTCCCCACACCCCCTCCCTTAGCCCCCTGCCAGGCACAGACAACATAATTACAGGAATGTGGCTCTGCAGCTCAGTCAAGCATGACTTGAGGGAGGGAGGGAGGGAAGGGGGGGTGGTGAGGGATAGAGGGGGCAAAAGAAGGGACAGAGAGGGCCAGACAAAATGGACAGAGGGTCCATGCGATTGTGAGACCCCCCCCGCCCGCCCACTCCCCTCTGTCAGTTGATGGACTATCCCGACTGCAGACATGACGAGGATTAACTCCTGCCTGGCCTGCCCTCCGCCTCCTGTCTGCATCAGGGCTACAGGGGTAGTGTGGCTGTGCTGCATGGATTAAGGCTCCCAACAACCCCACTCTGCCCCCCACCCCTCCACATGGTTTTTGTGCTGTGAGGATTTGTGCTGAAACTCCCAATCTGGGTTTTCTGAACAACAAGCCATAGCTATCAGAATCAGAAATACCTTCTTAATCTCAAAGGGAAACTCTTTAAAGAAGCTGAACGCTCCTACCAACACTTCATGCTGTTTTTCTCTGCTCGCCTTCATAAAAGTACCCAGATCATCCCAGACAGGAGAAGAGAAGGACAAGATGACCGCTGAAAGGTTCTCAACAAGGGTGACAATGATAAAAACGATCTCCCGTCTTTATGATGCAGTGAAAAATGAGAAAGACCTTGAGTGGCTCAGATCCAAGGTCAACCTTTAATAATTGCCTTGATAAAGGATGTCTGTTCCGTCCCCTCCAGCCAAACCCACCTGTATTTTATTCCCCCAGGTCTTAAAAAATACACAATGCAAGGCCAGCTATTTCTGAATGTGCTTTTGCTCGCTGTCCACTTTGCAGTTGACACACATTTGAACCCTCAGTGGTGAAATGAGTTTTTGGAAAAGAGGATGCTACCATATTGTCATCTGCAATTTACTCCATGAATGTTTCCTTTGAGAAATAAAAGGCATTTGGGGGTTTCAAATCAGGCCACCCAGTAAGCATGAGGTCACCGACGAGATATTGATAGATGATCTTGGATATGAGTAATATATCTTTTGAGAGTTTAAAAAAGTTTCAAGTTTAATTTCAGACGAGTTCTCGCTATCCTTCTCTGAAAATGTAAAGAAGTATCAGCAGAATAGTAGACCAGATTAGTAGAGTCTGTGTCTTTTATTTTTTAACCCTAACCCTAAACCTAGGGTACGTCCTACAAAATCATTGGCAACGTCAATTGTTTAGTGCAAGAAAAAAAACTGTCCTAAATATTAAATGTTAACTTCTGTTTTTTCTTCCCCGCAGACGTACTCTGGGCTTTTCTGTGTGGTCATCAACCCTTATAAGAACCTGCCCATCTACTCAGAGAACATCATAGAAATGTACAGAGGCAAGAAAAGGCACGAGATGCCACCTCACATCTACGCCATCTCAGAGTCCGCCTACAGGTGCATGCTGCAAGGTAAGGCTCTGGGAACTGGGCTGGGTTCATTCATATAACATTGTTTCATTTCTACATTTACATGTATTCATTTAGCAGACGCTTTTTATCCAACGCGACTTCCAAGAGAGAGCTTTACAAAAAGAGCAACGGTCACTGATCATAACAACAGTCCCTAAACATTGCAGGGTTGTCAGATTATGACAAGAGCCACAAGAGCATTCAGTTAAACAACCGTATCGTGACCTGTGTCTCCCTGCACAGTCTGAGCAGGGTGTCGACTCAATGGTGTGAAGTCAAGTTTCAGCCAACTGGCTGGAGGTCAGTTAGACAGGAGGTCAGAACCGAGACATCTGTGGTCATGAAACGACTGAGGGAGCAAGATCCAGTCGGTGTTCCTCGTGTGAACGAGAGCTTCTCGAAGAATGCAAGTTTCTTTAGTACTTCAGGAGTTAATGTAGTGTGTTTGTATTTACTCATGCTTCAGTATAGCTGGGATTAGGTTGGATGTTGACATGGTTTCAGCAGGCTTATGTGTTGTGTTGAACAGAGGCCGTAAACCTGCTCTTAGCCACATCAAGGAGAATACCAATCCCTTCTGAGTTATGTTCCCTGGCCACGCATCGCCATTCTCACAAATGCAATTTAGCAGTTGCATTGTGATCAAGGAGGATTACGGTTTAATCGAAACCCTCGGTTGAACCAAGGTTAATACAGAAAAGTTGCAGTCACCTAAATCTCAGTTATTGGGAGTTATTGGTCCATCGATCAACCTGCAGTTTCACCAAGGGTTGTAGCCCAAACTCACGCTAGTGCCTGAAGCATTATAGTATCGAGTGGCTTCCAAGGAAAAATAAAGCCTGCCTAAATCCCTTGAATGGAGCTGGTTTTATATTATTTTATTTTATTTTTTTACCACTTGCGATAAATAAATTTTGCCAGCAACGTCTGGAATGTGAAGGGGACTTGGTGGTGTGGTGGACGGGGGGGAGGGGAGGAGGCATAGTGGAAAATGGGAGCCAAGGAAGGCTGTTTTTCCACGCTGTGGTGTCTTTGAGGAGTGCTGTGGACAGTTGGGCACAGCACTCAAAGACTGTTCCATGGTCTAAATCTCAGGGTCTGACACCCAAAACCTTAAGCTCAGGGGGTGTCCAATCCTGGTCCTCGAGGGCCACTGTCCTAAAAGGTTTAGATGTTTCCCTGCTCTAGTAGGGAACGCTCCAGTATGTTGCCGTTTTCCCAAACTCATAATACCATAGACATTTGCCAGATATTAAATTCAACATATGCTAAAAAGGCTAGTTCCCTCAAGTCACGTTCAATATAATCATAGAGAAAAAAAGAAAGAAAAAGGTCCCCTCCTGTGTTCTCTGCATACAAGGTCTACTCAGCAGGACTCAGCTCTGCTGCTCATGCATGACTGGAGTAGAATGACTTACTGGAAGCAACCAGACACACATACGTAGCCATCTATATCACCACCATCTTCCTGGTGCCAGGAACCCATCAGAAGTATCACAGACCACAGACTCCAAAATACTTATCCTTTGCTCTCTTCGATGTCTGTGCCAAGATAAATGTCTAATGTATAACGATAGCTACTGTGTCAAATGTAATTTAAAGATTTATTTGATTTTAATACTTCTACCAGACTTTCATATGTAGAAGTGGCACTATTCAATTCAATTAAAGTTTATTGATAGAACAATCAAACGTATCCCGACTAGACAGAATAGTAGTTCTAATAGAACGTAATTTCAGTTCATTAACATCCCTGTCATTGGGCGATGTCTGCAGGAGATGGGCCAAAGTTTCTCTGGTACATGAGACACCCAAGGCCTTGGTGAGCTGTGACTGGGATCAGACCACCTAAAGCAGTAAGGATGACCCGCATTGTGAGGCACTAAAAGGGTCTTTGTGTGTCTGCAAGTGGGGGGGAGGAGGGGGGGGGGGAGTTTATGAGCTGGGCCTCTCTGTCAGGCTGTGCCTAGTGTCAATGCATCTGGAAGCAACCTCAGTAGAAATGGTCAGGATTAGAAGGACCACTTTCCATAGCTTTGGAGGGATCCTCCGAAGGTGCCCCTCTATACTGTGACTCTACTTGGCTTTCTTTCCTCGTGGTTGGCTCACAAGATGGCACACACACACACACACACTCGCTCACCATGTGGTTCATGTAACCGCAGGCAGTTATGTCTTTTGTACCACTTTTCCTCAGAACCCTCCGACCCTCCTTCACCCTCATTGTGTCTGCATGTGTGGGGTCGACGGATGGTTTGGGGGTGGGGGTGGGTGAAGGCTTTCCACACCCAACCAAATTTGTCATTGCTCATGCTCCTTTGCACCCATTTACAATGAGTTAGTTTCTACCCAGGGCCCAATCCTCGAAGTCTATTTTCTGAGGACATGCAACACCAGTAGCTCCCAAGGCAGCATTAATTCACGCAAGCATTAAGTCAAGTTTTGGGGTGTACGTATCTCCAGTAAATCGTTGTTGTTGTTCGAGGTTTGTAGGTTGCAGATTAGCGGATGCCAGCTGCTGCTCCACCGTGCCTAAGGCATATCCGTAACCTGGTTCAGTTCAGTGGCTATCCAGCTGTGTGGGTTAGATGCTGGTGTCTGTCTGTACAGATCATGTGACGTCACTGGACTGGTAAACAGTGTAACAAATACCCTTGTGCCGTCTCAGCTATTTTCACATTAAACTTTTGTGGTGTAAATACCCCACCCATTCTAATGTTCCAGTTAAACTGCTGCTTTGTCTTGTCTCCCCATTGAAATGGACCAGATTGTCAAATCAGGTTAATAGCTAAAGGGTGTCGTAACCATTAGGGGCTTGTACTTTTCTTGGCATTTTTTGACATGCCTGTCAATGCCTGGGCAGTGAGTTAACTGAGGTATAAATTGACAAAGAGCAGTGGTGCAAGCAGGCTACCAGATGCACACATCTGCCATTGATTAGTTCTCCTGATACTTTTCCATAATCTCCCCTTGCTGCTCTGTTGATGGCTTCCAGTCAGTTACAAGGGGCTGATTTGAAGCGTTTCTGGACCTGTGTTGCGAAAGGCTGACGTTCTCATGAGTGAAGCCATGTGTGTCCGGGAAGGCAATGGTCATGTCAGCAGTGATGATTAATTCCAATAGCGAACCTGCATCAACAGTAACAGTGTTCCTCAAGCGGACGTTTGAGAATTGTTTTTATTTATAATTGTGTAACACCCCCCCCAAATAAAGTTAACAGCTTCCATCAGTACGTGATTCCCTCATCTGTTTGGATAGGGAAATAGGGCCACCTAAATTCGAACCAAATCTTGCGATATTGCACAAAGCAGAACACTTTCGAATCTTTTGGGTCCAATTCATCACTCTTAACCCTTTTATGACACTTGCCGAGGAGAATAGCCTCATAAATCATTCTGGTATTAAAAGATCAAGAAGAACAAAAAAAGAAATCGGAAAGTTGAAAATCTTTGGTGGAAAAAGATCTGTCTAGACCCTGAAAAATGCAATTGCGCTGTGATTACTACGGCGTATGTTTACAGGTCCTCTTACCCACCTGGTACCAATAAGACATGCAACAAGCACTAATGGGTTTCGTGGCCAAAGTTATTTTGAACTCCAGCCAAGGCTCTGTGCCCAGGTCTTGTCGTCCAGCAATGGACAGAGCACACAGAGATTATTGTTAGTCTATTGGGGAAAAGAACCTGCTACTTTTCAAAGGGATTTCAATGGAAATTGCCAGAGATGTACCACTGTAATTCAGGGTTGTTTTTGTGAATGTACTTTCACCTGTTTAACGAAGCAGATGTGGTTCTTGGTGGTGAAATAATTGGATCATTTACAAAGTCAATTATAATAATCAAACCCAACCACTTCACATCCTCAAACTGGAGAATATCCGTTAATCCCAACAGTTGGTTGGTGCTGGAAAATCCCCAGAAAAATGTGTGACTCAGTTCCCAGGTTTCATCCCCATGAACTCCCTTGTGTCTCTGACTTGGACTTTCCCAGTGATGGATGATGTTCCACTAATCAGTGGGTCTAATTGGATGTGTCCAGCTGTCAAACCCAAGTAGATGCTAGGAAAATCCCTGGAGTCTAAATCCTCCAGCTACCTCCAGACAGAGGTCCCCCGCTGCTCTGATCCTACCGTAGTCTGGGTACAAGCCTCTGCGTAGGGCCATGATGGCTTTCTCTACTGGGATCTGTATGGGAACAGCTGTCCCCCAAGTTCTACTTAGCCTGGTCCATACCGGAGGACACTTTCCAGAAATTTGCTAGTCCATTCCCGTTTCCTTTTAGTGTTTTATTGCTGACAAAGCACAAATCCACTTTTGCTATAGTTTCTATCTTTGATCGGAATGGCATCGAACGGTTTCTTTCTTCAGACCCTCCCTCTCTCTGTCTCTCTCGCTTTCACTCTCTCCATCCCTCCCTCCTTGCCGTTAGATGACTGGAGCTTTGCTAAGGCAAACGAGACAGGATTTACAGCGGCCCCACATCTCCTCTGGGAGGTGTAAATCACTGCATGATGACACAGGAGGCGGTGAAGGGAGCTCCTAATGACCCTGAGCGTAGGCGGAAGGAAGCCTCGTAGGCATGTAGAGAGGCCAAGTCTTGCCTGTTCCCTGTTTATCCGGGCTGATCCCCACACTACATTTCAGCCAAATCATGCTTCCATCGATCTTTTTCTGTCAATGAAGAATTTCTTCGTCTTAGTGTGAGGTTTAGAAAATTGTTGACGTCAGAGGGAAGTGGAAATGCTTCGGACTCCAATGGCCTTATCCGGAGAACGGTGTCGAAAGACGCAGAACACCAGCTGGTTTTGGATGCCACACATTTCCTCAGGGACATCCCCTTGAAGCCCCTAATTGGAGCCCAAATAATCATCTACCTGCACATTAGAATCACTTAAGGTAGCAAAAAGTACCCTTGACTTCCCTCTTGGAATGACTTGATGTTGAGGGCAGAATGCATTCTCTGGTGTTCCCCAGTGTTCTGAAGAGTCTTGTCAGCAGGTGTTGGCAGGAGATAGCTTGTCACCAAGGCCTCTCCAGGAATCTGGTGATAAGGGCGAACTATTGATGCCTGATCAAACAATACTGATACAGGAGATCACATTCATGTAGGTATTTTTCATATTATCAGATGTTAAATTAACGTGGCTGTTTCTCTTGTATTTTCTCCTTTACTTTACTTCTCAACTTTCTCAATTCTCTCTGTTGTTACAGCTGTCTTATCACAGGGGTGCTTAATTAACCAAGCACAGAGGACTGTAACTAACACTATCACCTGCCTTCTGGTAAAAGGACTTGGGTAAGATACAACATAAGAGGAAAATAGATGAGCCTCTGTTGCTAATATAATAAAAAATATTATATGAAACCTCCTGAGACAACTCAGGCATCCTGCCCAAAATACAACAGCTCTGAGGTGTTATGCTAATAAACAGTCCTAAGACATTTTAATGCTTTAGAGGGATAGATTTCCCATAAGTCCTAGACGGCTAAATTCTTCTTTTTCACTGACGCTTAACATTCTCAATCTACTCTGTCAAATCTTTTTTTCGATTTTTAAGTTGGATTTGCCTCTTGCAAATTGCCAAATGCAATGAGACACAAATCCAATAAACGTATAGCTCTTTTTGGATCAGAATATAAAATGAGCATTGGCCCATAGGCGATCTACCAGGGGTGTCTTCTTTATAGCTAAGTATCAAATGACCTGTTGTTGTTCTTAGTGACTGACTGAACTTGGTAGGAGCTCTTAAAAACTTGAGAAGTCAAAGAGAGGGTGTAGGGCTACGGGAAGAGACCAAGGGCCTTGTGTCTGGCAGGGATGTGGACTGAAATGTTAGGAACAAGTTGAGCTGCTGGCTTAATCTGCCAGGGATGGTGACAGGCTGCCAACAGTGTGATATGACCACAGGCCCTGTTTCCTCAGTTTCGTGGCCTGTTAGGAATCCTCCACAGGGCTAACATACAATTATATTCATTTGTCTGGTGTGGATACAAGCTTTGAGGGAGTCATGTAGCTTAGCTGTATGAGGTACATTCATACTTATCACTTGGATGGTGGCTTGGACTTTGGGGGTTATTTGTTGTTCTGTTATTCTGGCAATTTGTAGCGTTGCAGTGTACCGGGTTCCAGTGTGACACCATATTTGATAAGATAAAGATAAATTACAGCAAACGTTGATTCGCTCTCATTAGCCACACGTCCGAGACATTTGTCGCGCGTCGGTTTACACCAAACTAGTTTCTGGAGGTTTCTCCTTCAAAGCCACTTTGTTAAAAAGCTAAATCAATCCCAAGGCTGGTCTTTCTTAGGCGAGTGTTTTCACTCCATTGCTTCCCCTTAAAAGTAAGCATTACAATGGCGGAGGCTGGCCAAGACCCAGCAGGCCACATTTTCACAATGAGCTCACTGTGGAGGGGGCTGAGATCAGCTCCCTCTGACTGACTCACAGCTCCTCTTCCTCAGTCTCCCTTCACTGGGAGAGAGATGCTACACGCGGGGCTTCTGTGTCTTCGTCAAAGCCCAAGATGTCACCCAATTTTTCCCTCTTGTCACAGGTTTGTTGATGGGGGGGGGGGGGGGGTCTGGTTATGGACTTTGGAGGAGCTTGAATGAATTTCTTGGATATTCGTGTTTCCTGGTTACGTTGTTGTTAATTCTTTTTTGATTGGCCGATGTTTAAAAGACATTGCAGACATTGTTGTCTTAACTTAACTGTTTATTTTGCTTATTGGAGAGTGATCTTGGTAGAGTTAGTTGGCTCCAGAGATTAATTGCTGCGGCATCTTTTCTGTACGTCCTAGCCTGCCCTCCAAGGCACATGGCTTAACAATCATGTGAGGATGGAAAGAACATTACTAATCATGCGAAACCTACCAAACAGCCCTTATGACTATAAAGCAACGTTACGAAAATAACTGCTCTATGTGGAACTTCTCACTCTCTCCACACCCGGAGGACTCCTGCCCTCGGAGGGTAATCAGCCATTTTACAATCTTGAAAGGTTGTTGAGATCAGAGTGCCATCAAGGGCAGTGAATGGAGGTTGAGGTTCCTCTTTAACTGGATTGTATCCTTCCGTCTGCGGCCAGAGAGATTAAAAGGGAGACGTTGTGTCGAAGTGTCTCTTGCTGGACTGTGTCAATGTCTCACTTAGATAAGGATGTAAATGGCCAATTTGAAGGGGAGAGGCAAGAGAGGGAATGTGTTAAGGGATGGAACGAAACGTGTCGCCAACTGTTTAGCATTTCCAAAATGTAGTAGGAAAAGTCCAGATTTCGTACCAAACCGGAAGCCACATTACGAAAGCATTAATATGACGTTATTTTAGGAGAATTCGTTAGAAAATCCCCCAATGTTGGATTTTGAAACGCTAGAGAGAGAAGTGAGACAGTGAGGCTGTCTAAGGCCAAACTCCCTGCCAGTCACATCCAGGAAGGATCTGTCAGGGGAGCAGGAAGTCCATACCGTCCCTGACGAGCCTTCCAGCTGCGCCCCATTCACCCCCTCCTCAGTCATATCTGACCCCACAGGAACACAGTCAGCACATCTCTGTCAGTTTCCCCACAGGGGATTTCTGGAGAGAGGAAAAACGATCCAATACGACAGAACATTAACCGCAATCGGAACATACCATTAAACAATCACACGATAAAATATAAACATTTTCACAGAATTGTATGATCCTTTTACCCTGATGAGGCCCCAACTGTCCCCCCCCCCCCAACAGTATTTAGACCAGCGTAGCACCGGTGGACAACGCTGCACCAAATTAGCGTAGTCACGGCTAGTCCATTAGCAAAACCCCTGCATGTGCTGCTCTTGAACGGATGACTGATCATCCCCACCCCTCCCCTTTCCCTCTCTCCCCTCCACAAGGGTTATTCATGTATATCAAGTTAGATGTGTGTATAGAATCGCAAATGACCTCGCACACACACTGCAAAATGAATCAGAACGTTTGCCCTTTCCAGCAGTTAGAGGATTCTATTCAGGGGACCTATCCCTCTCGATGTCTTGCACAACGGTCTGACGTTAGAGGCCAGTATGGTAATCACAGCGAGGTGTGAATGGCGTTAATGTCCAAGACTCAGGGTCACTTCCAGTGAGTCAGAGAGGTCATGGGAAATGTCACTGGCCAGCCACCATCTGCTGTGGATAAGGGAGAGAGGAACTTGGCTCTTGGCAGAATACGGGAAATACCATTAGGATGGGGACCTCCGATAAAGTTTGTTAAACTTTGTTTTTCTTTTAATATCAACTTTACCTGAAATAAACCTGACAGTGCTTCAGTCATCATGTTTCGTATTTTTTCTTACAACTGATAAATTTGAATTCTAAGAGAACCCAATTACACACTGTAATGCTAAAATGTAGCACACTGTCAACCTTTATTGAACAGTACTGACCTATTCATATTCAGTTTCAGTTCAGTTTAAAGCCTCAGAAAGAACAGTCTAGATTGTGTAGTTGCGTATTCAGCAATCGGCAGATTTCACCTCATCAGCCCTTAGATGAGTTACGAGTAAAGCCTCGCTCATCCACAAAGTTTGTTACACAGATGCTACATTTTGACACATCATGTTGAATCTATCACTTGTCCCGTCATACGCAATCACGACAGCCACTCAAATGTCCCCTCACGTTGATTAATTAAAGCAGTTTGTAGCATGTTTAACAGGGTCCAGCCCTTTTGTGCTCTGGGTGAAATTCCGAAACTAATTAGGACATCATTTTGCCAGGGTTTCAAGAATAAAAGTTTTGTCTTTAAAGGTTTGCCTGGCTTTTATTGTGTGTTGTTTATGAATGGCTCACAGTGCGTTACAGGAGCCAATCTCCTTAATGCATCGTCCATCTTCCCTCTACCAGCACTCATACATTTCCCAGATTGGATGGAGACCAATCCACAAGTGAATTCCCGGATGCCAATGAGTTATTGATGACACCCAAGGCCGAATCCTTCTTACACTAGGGTGCTTCTCTACATTGCTGCATAGGATTGATTTTGGAAGTCGCTTTGGGTAAAAGCTTCTGCTAAATGAATAAATGTAAAAGTCAAATGTTAATTCTGCACTGCTCATGTCCAACCTGATGCTGTGGTATTAGCCTTTAGGGTAGTGAAATGGTATTAGCCTTTAGGGTAGTGAAACTTTATATCCAATGAAAGGGGTCTTAGATGGATATCCAACCTGAGGACCTTCCAACACTGGCAGGCATGCGACAGATTGAGGAGGCCCTGCCCTGGAGGACCAGTGGAGCCACTGTTGGACCTGACCTCTCTGTTCATACTGAAATATTGCTATAATGATGTGAATCTACAAGATCAAACACCCATAATTACCCATATAGATATATAAATATGCCTCATTAACTTTGGCAAACGGCAGGGCTTGGCTCATGTGGCCATCAAAATGATGAAATTAAATGTCCCGCGACAACCTGGGTTCGGAGTCAGTTTTAAGTAGAAGATTGAATCTCCTGATTTTTCCAGATTAGTAAAGGGACAGTAATTGTCCCCAGCTGGGCTTCTGTGGTACTGGTTGCAGCTACTAACGCCATCTCCCAATTTACTGGCCCATGAGCCATATGATGGGTTCCATTATGTCATATGGAAGTGGCCCAGAGTGAATGAGAGTAGCAACATCCACTAAACCAAGCGAGGGATTTTAGGAAGAGGAGAGTCCTTGATTTTATCCAATGGTCAAAGAATAAGCTCTCCCATTCATCGGGATTGTAATAAAACTTTGTCTCCACTAATTCATATTTCTTCACACACACGAATGGGAGTCCCAGTTAACACACTAATGGACTTCAGACACAGCGATGCCCTAATACTCTAATACCCCCTTTGTTGTGGCAGCCCAGACTGGATTAAACATGAGGGCAATTGGGAACTGGGAAGCCAAATAAGTGCACTTGCACGGCATAGCTGAAAGGCTGGGCTAGCTTGACAGATGACTACATGCCTAGTCCAGCCTCTCCCTGCTGCAGTATAGTGATCCTCTTCACACCCAGAGCTGCTGAGGTCAGAGGCAGCTTCAGTGGTTTTTAACTGCAGAATTGGATTGCCAAGAGCAAAACAAGCCAAATGTACTACTTAAAGACGTCCTTTGTGCTGCGAAAAGAAGATCACGGTTAAAGAAATTAGCTTTATTGAATTTCTTGCAGTTACGCTTAAGGCACTTGTTTTTTTTAAAGATTTGATCTTCCCATTGTCACTCAATTAGCCATAATAACTGCAGTGGAAACTACCAAAATGAAGAAGATCAATGAGGGCAGATGATAACAATTGTGACTCAACTTTCCAGTACTATAGAGGGTTGGTACGGACCAATCAGCATGCACAAATCTAGCAAGCTTACGTAACCCAATGCAGAACCCGGAGAAACGTTTTCGTTCGGGAAATCCAATCAGCAGTACTGAGTTTTAGTGGACTTGGGTCTGTTTACCCTGTCTGGTGCCTCAGGCTTCCAGACTCCGGTTTTCATTCAGACTATTGGAGCAGAACTGGAAGTGGAGCACAGAAGCTCAGTCATTGGCTGCAATGTCAGCGGACCCTGCCATGACTGTCATTTCAAATGGCTCCTTCCTGCTCATCAGCTCATAAAG
The DNA here is from genome assembly GCA_030340685.1 of Protosalanx chinensis. Lineage (NCBI taxonomy): Eukaryota > Metazoa > Chordata > Actinopteri > Osmeriformes > Salangidae > Protosalanx > Protosalanx chinensis. The sequence goes on along the minus strand of CM059342.1, from coordinate 3,226,365 downwards.
CCAGCGCCCTTTTCCATCCTTGCTGTAAATAAAAACGATGGCCTGCCCCTGGTTACGAGTGCTGTGTTTTCCGTTGTTGACGCGCAAGGCTACCTGGTTCCACTTGGGAACCAAAGGGGGGGGGGGTTCCACATTAGCCCAACTCGACACTTATCGTTCCTCCTCAGGCAGATTTGTGTGTGTGTTTCTAGGTGGATGTGTCTTCCTGTGTTTACTTATTTAACATTGATTCAGCAACACAATGCTGGGTGCTGCATACGATCATGCAGTGGGCCTGGATTTCAGCTAGTCACTCAGCTTCCACATGGCCTTTTCCTTATCTCCTGGATGCAGCTGTTTGACTAAGCTACACATGACAGTTACCCTTTTAGAGTTTCAACAGATTTATTCGGCACGATTCTGAAATACCAGTCTAAAGCCCCCAGACTGCACAGGTCTTCAAAGGCGCAAAGATATCTTCTTCTCTACTGATACATGACCTTTAACATTTTTCCTTTATTTTTTTCTAAGGTGATATTTGTGTCTGAACCTGCTGAGCCATGGAGATTGATGCATGCTTTGAATGCTGTTTCACTAACTCTCTCTTCCTCTCTCTCTCTTTCTCCATCACTTTCTTCAACAGATCGAGAGGACCAATCCATTCTTTGCACGTGAGTGACTTTTTAAGTCTTGTCTACTTTGCTCATCTTTAAAAACTGTCATATCTGGGTGTGGAACTGGATTGAAATGTCTTAACTTCCTTTATATCTTTAAAACACTTTGCTGTTTGGTGTGTAATAGGCTACCGCTTTCCTCTTACGCCTTATTATTGTAATTGGCACATCAGACCCACCTAATTGAGGAAAATGTACAGTTCGATCTCCTCAGATATCCATCGTGTCCTTCCCACTTACCATCCCTGCAAAGGGACACAGCTAAGTCCTTCCCTCCACCAGCTCGCTTTTGATTCTCATAAAGTACCTTTAGACAGACTCTTAACAGCAGCTTGCCCCCCGCAAAAAAAGTTTCAATTGGAATCTTCCAGGCCTCTGTAGTTCCAGGGCGAGGGAGAGACAGACCAGCCTGGAAACATCAGAGTAAGACAGGGATGAGGGGGGGGGCTGAGAAATGCCTGGCATGTCTGGTAGCCGACCCACCCTGGCGTCTCTCCGAACACCCCCTATCTGCAGGTGACAGGAAGGCTGCCCCAAGAAAATGTCAACGTGGCCTCTCAGCTTTAATCCTGCGTGACAGGCCAGACACAGGCGGCGTGTAGGACAGGGGGTAGATAGGTCAGGGGTGTCTGCCCTGTGACCACTGTGTGGATGTAGACACATTATAAGCCTCACCGAGGTGTCATGTGATTAAAGTCACCCCCTGACGTTATGGGCTACCTCATCTGAGGAATCGACCTGAGGAATCTCACACTCTTCAGTTGAAGGAATGACAACAGGGATGAGGAGGACATGGCTCAGAAATGCATGCTTCTTCTCAATGGCCACTGATACACGTCTTGCGTGTGTTCTGTGTCGTACACAGCGGTGAATCGGGGGCAGGAAAGACAGAAAACACGAAAAAGGTCATCCAGTACCTGGCCCACGTTGCTTCATCGCATAAAGGAAGGAAAGACCATAACACTACTGTGAGTATCTGCTCTCTCCAACACGCTACGTTCCTCAATCTCTGCCTGTGTTGAACAAGGCAGGGCAGGTTTTGGGAATATATCAAATCAACATACATTTTTATAGCCCTTTATAATATACATAACATCATATAGTATATATGTATATATATGTTAGTCCTTTATTAAAATCCTAATGTTGCAGTGCGGATTTGTCCAATGAGGCACAGGAAATGCCAGATGAGGCATGAAACCATGACAACATGAGTGTATGCAGTGTTACTGTCTGCAAACCTCTGAGTTATGTGCTCAGTATATATAACTATATATATAGAGATATATATATAACTATATTTCTATTTGTTTATTTCTTACAACACAGCCAGAATCTCCAAAACCAGTCAAACCACAGGCAAGTCTTGTTTATTTTTATTTGACGTATTATAAATTATTTTTACCGTTTGCATGTCACACCAAGTCAAGGGTCAATTGAAGGTATTCAAGAGGGTTTGTTTTGAAAGGAGCCTGCAAGGTGGCGCCACCACAGATTAGTATGCCAAGCGCCCGCTTCATTAACTGCAGAAGTGTTACACTACTAGACATCTGTGCCAAGTGCTGGCAAACCCGTTTGGGAGAATGACCTAGTCTCTCTTTCTAACAGGCCCAAAACCCAGTTGTAAGTAAAAAATATATATCAACTAAACCCGGCATGAGAGTTTATAAAACCCTCTGTGGTCTCATGTAGATGTGAATATCTTTTAATTATTATTTAATTTTTTTGTAATAGTGTGTGAGGTTCGTTGACCGTCTTAATGTGCTTGCAAATGTTATCCCACGCTATCAAACACTATCACACGCATGACTAATGTTCGATAAGATCTGGGACGCATGGTTTGCTTTGTTAAATGAGCCTTTTTTGGAATCCCGGGCATAATACTGAAGGGCGATGGAGGAGGGCTGTTGCTGTGACACCTTGGGCTGATACACGGACTATCTACGTCTGTGGTCCCCAACCCTGGTCCTCAGGGACCCACTGTCCTGCATTTTTTCGATGTTTCCCCCTTCCAACGCACCTGATTCAAACGAATGAGTCCTTATGAAGCTTGGCAGAAGCCTGATAATGACAATTCATTTGAATCAGGTGTGTTGGAAGAGGGAAACATCTAAAACATGCAGGACAGTGGGCCCTGAGGACCAGGGTTGAGAACCACTGATCTACGTCAGGGGGTCATTGTAGACACATAACCAGGAGGCTTACCAAGCTGTTAGACATTAGAAAGCTATCTCACTAGTTTAGTATTACCCTTGAATCTGAATATGTAGGTGGGCATGTTTGAACGGAATAGAAAACGCTAAGTTGCATTTTGTAGGAATGACAGGCAGAGCTATATGAAAACACTGGCGCAGTTCCTTCAAGCTTGGATTCACTAGGAATCACAGCTGACATTTACAGCACTAGGAACTCACGAACATATCCACTATAACGTGACAGCTCGTCTTGATTGTTCACCTTTCATTCAGCAACGTTGTAGTTGTCTTTACCCATCATTTCACTCTTCTTACTTTTCCCCTCACTTATGCGTGATTTAGTATGAATCGTCTCAACTGTAATAATGATCTGTAATTGTCCTTTTTTTGGTTGTTGTTGGTGTATTCATGTCTGTGCTCCTAGTATCCATGACCATTAACACTTGTTTATTTCCATGACAACATTTGAATCTGCCCATTGGCTACAGAGTGGATCCCTGTTCTATGTGAGTAGCAAGTAGCTCCTCCCACCTCCCTCACCTGCACTCACTAGCTCAAGCCACTATGGGCAGAACATACTGTATAAGGGGGACTGTATTTCCACTCTGTCTGCTCTGTATTCACCCCTTCATGGGCGTCCACTGACATGTACAGACACTTCTGTACACCTGTGTGATGTTCAAGTTGGTGTTCTGTGTCGTATAGCGTGTGCCCATTCTTACCGGTCAGCCCCTGCTTCTTTCAAATACCTCGAGTTATTAAGAGTCGTCCAATCCCAAGGAAATCTCTTTTTTTGACGACGAAGTTTTGACGACGTGGCAATAAAAAGACTCGCTCGCTATTGAACACCCCCCCACACACACACCCACACACACACACTCCTTCCCCACCTCTCCCCATGAGTTTGGCTCGGTGGAGCAGGACTCGTGAGGGGAGCAGACACGGCCAAGAGCAGCAGTACTGAGACCTCCGTCTCCTCCCCGGGGAGAAGGGGAGGCGTGGTGGGCCAAAACCTCTGGCCGCCCACAGGCTGACCACACACCTCCCACAGGCTGACCACACACCTCCAACAGTGGTTGTTTGGAAGATTAAATCATCGTCCCTCAGTCGTTCCCTGTCATTGGCACCGTGGGTTAACACGTAGACGCATACCAGGGGGAACAGCTCAGTGGGTAGACTTGCTCGGCTGAACGCTCTTCTTATGGCTCTTCCCTTCGGCACTTATTGGTGCCTCACGATGTATGTTTCATAATCTATAAACCTGCTATGTTTGGGGACTATCACTACTGCTATGATCAGTGACCAATGCTCTTTTGTAAAGCTCTCTCTTGGAAGTCGCTCTGGATAAAAGCTAAATGAATACATGTAAAATGTAGAGATCAAGTATCGGGTTCGAATCCCTCCTCTTGTAAAGTGCGTTGCTTCGGATAAAAAAATAAAACGTCATATCAATCACTACAGCTCTTTAAAATCTGTAATGACATCGATTTCTCTATCAGGCTACTGACTAACAGGCCAATCAAAAGCTACTGTACCTGGATCTTAGATGTCATGCTTTCTGATTTCACCAGTGGTGTCAAATCCACAGGGCTGCAGAAGAAGACCCAGATTCGGGGGTACTGACTGGAGCTAGTAGGATCTGTCTGGACTGAAATCTGCCAAGCAGATGTTAACCATTCTTTCTCCAGCAGACCTCCTCTGCCTCGGGGATAGTTTTGATGGATTCTCTTGTGACCCTCCAGCTGTCACCACCCCCCCTTTCCCTGGCGATTAGCCTTTTGATGAAGAGCTTGTTTCTGAACACTGTCGGAACAGGACGATAATTCTGGTGTTAAGCATACAGAATGTGGGTCAGCTAGGCCATTAAAGGCTGACCCCGCCACCCCCCGCTGGTATGGGAAATCTGCGTTTTTGAAAAAGATCCTATGTCGTTCTCAAAGCGCCCAGAGATTGGGAAACTGTCATAAACGACAGTGGTTTGATGTGGCTACCCCCAAGAGGTCATTTCGTAAGCCAGCGGGCTGCCTCTGTGCTGTGCGACCGCTCTCTGAGGAGGAGGAGGAGGAGAAGCAGGCTTATTCAATTCAGCTCTGCCTCATTCCACAAGCTGGAAAACTAAATGAAAGCAGCAAGTCTCTCTCATGTCTGTGCCTGGCTTCAGCCAGAGATCACATGACACCTCTCACGTCCCGAGCGCTCTCCTCCAACTCCCCCCCCCATCTCCCTCCCCTCCCTCGACCACAGCGAGGCTTCGCTTGACGTAATGGGAAAATATTCCACCTTGCCGCGGAGGAGGGATAAAGGCCTGATAGTGTGTTGATCTACGGCGGCCATCTTGGATTCCCTGGTCATGACCAAGCCTCCTCCTGTGGCTTGGATGGGAACATAATGGGCCACCTGTCCAAACATCGGCACAGGTCCTCTGTTCAAGAGCTCCCGACTGACCTGGTGTTCTGCTGGTGGAGGAAAAGAGTGGGGGGGGGGGGGGGGGCAACATAACTGCTCCCTGTCCCCAAGGGGAGGAGTCTACAGTGGGAGGAGTCCAGCGCGAAAGACCGATGCTTCCTGATTGGTCGCCGTATGCCTCTGACCTCCTCAGCCCCCTTCCAGAGCTCTCAGCTTCCTCAGGATCTTCATCTCTGTCACCAGCCTCCGCTGGGACGCCTCACTATCACTCAGTCACCCAGCTCCACCGGGCCTCTCCGCGCTCCATAAAGCAGCCAGTAATAACACAGCTGCACGCGGTGCTGAAGCGTGCGTGGATCAGATGATGAGGTCGTTGGTTTGTTTGCTCGTTCTAGCGGAGCGCTGGCCAGTGCAGTAAAACACTGAGATGGAAGCAGGGTCATCGTTTATTATTTTTTACTTTAAAAGAATAAAATAGTGTCACACGTAGACGTAGGACATCTGCTACTGATAGTACCGACATATTGACGTGTATTCATTTAGCTTTGAGCTTTTATCCAAAGGGACTTCCAAGAGAGAGCGTTACAAAAGTGCATCGGTCGCGGATCATAACAACATGATAGACCCTCAGATTATGCAACATACATCCTGGGAAACCAAACAGGTGCCAAAAGGAGGAGCCACAAGAGCATTCAGTTAAACAAGTTACAATTAAACAACATGAACCTCAAATGTGCAATAGTGTGCCTTATAGGAAAGCAAGTCATAATAGTAGTATACCTCACAGCAAGTACAAGAATTTCAAATCGGTTAGAACTGGGCAGAAAGATCCACAAGTCCCTCAGTAAGAGTCATTATGATCTCGGGAACAAGTGCGTATTTGGAGAAAGCAGACATCTTGTTTCATTTTCTTTCTTCCTGCGTGTCATTTGTCTCTCCGACAATAGCTTTGCTTGTGGCTGACTTTCAGGGAATAATTTGGCATTTCCATAGAAGGGTCATCAGTAGAGTTGTTAGTGTGGGAGGTTAGGGTGGAATACATTTAGGCAGGAAGCACTATGGGCTATTGTGGGTCTCTCTGTCTTTCTCTTTCCGTTGACATTTTTATTTAGCTGCTTTTTACCGATATTAAGAATATTGAATCCCTTGTACCATATTAAGAAAGATTTATTGAAAATACATTCTTTGAACCGGTTGTTTTAACAGTCAAACTTATCTTAATCGGTGAACACAGAGAAACAATCATCATGATGATGGACCTGCATGTTTTTCTGTTTAGTCTTTGATCAGTATTAAATTGACAGTTGGTTTTGGTTGGTCGTGTTCTTCAGGTGTGCCATGGAGCTCGTGTGCTCGGCCACAGCTCTGTCCTGTAACATCTCATCTCTTCCAGGGCGAGTTGGAACGCCAGCTCCTGCAAGCCAACCCCATCCTGGAGGCTTTCGGCAACGCCAAGACGGTGAAAAACGACAACTCGTCGCGTTTCGTAAGTCAAAATCCGCCGTACCAGTTTTTTTTTCCGATGATCCGGCACCTGACTGGGATTTATCCGGCATGCGTTGACATCTTCTGGAATTCCTCGCCAGTTTCAAGCCAAAGCAGTGGGGAACTGGAGGGATAAATGTGATTATCCCCCCCCCCTCCCACACACACTTTTCCCCCGTGTGTTAAATCACACAGAGGTATTCCAGCTGGTCAGTGTAGTGTGCTTCTGTCTCTCAGAGTTTAATGCTCTGGATCCAGTTTAGACCCTCTGCTGTGCTCCCCACTGACCCACCTCAGACCTCACAAGGACCCTCCAGAGCCCTCGGAGGGGGACCATACAGGGATCAGCTGTTTCATTAGTGTTGGCTACTACATTGGGTTTCATCAAATCCACAAATGCATGATTATTATATTAAATCACTGCTGCTGTTTAAACCCAGACCATGTATCCTCCCCTGTGCTGATGAGAAACCTCATCTGGTCTAACCTTACAGCCAATGCGGCCTCTCCCCCCCCTTGAAGCAGAAATGTAAGGAGTCCGTCCCCTGAGTAGCTTTAGTGCGTGAAGCTGATAGCGGTTTCCCGCTTCTTCATATTTATAGAATACCACCAGACTAGTGCTGCTGCTCGCTCCTGTTACCCCGAGGCCTCAGGTTTCTGTGGGATATTGACCCCATGCTGGAAGGAGGTTCAGTTAAACTCTGTGAAATGCAGCCAGTTGTTGACTTGTTTTCTTAAATCGCCTCCTTTCGCATTGTCCCCTGACTCTCTTTCATCACATCTCTCTGGATCTACAGGGGAAGTTCATCCGGATTAACTTTGACGTCACTGGATACATTGTCGGGGCCAACATCGAAACTTGTATCCTTTTTTTTCTTTTCGATATGTACGTGAGAAGTTCCGGGTTTTTTTAAAGCTGTGACCTCGTTGTCACGGCGTAGTGGAGCTTCCGTGGCTGTCCTCAGTCCTGCCTGTGTCCTTGACCGGCGTGCGTCAGACCTGTTGGAGAAGTCCAGAGCCATACGCCAGGCCAAAGATGAGAGAACCTTCCACGTCTTCTACCAGCTTCTGGCCGGAGCCGGAGAACTCCTCAAGAGTGAGCATGCAAATCCCCAAATCCTGTCTTCACCAAGAGCTTGTGTGTCTTTGAGTCACAATGAGTATATTTTAAAAACACATGCACTTAAACTTGAGATATACTTTCTTTTAGTGTTTTAATAAATATATAATTTTAATAAGTAAGCTATTAGCCCAGGCCAGCTCTCCAGAACAACAGTCTTCTCCTCATCCAGATCCCTTAAGCATCTGTGTAAACACTCCCTCCTGTCTGGATCTCCATATTCTGTACTGTGCTCTTCAGCTGACCTGCTGCTGGAAGGCTTCAACAGCTACCGCTTCCTGTCCAATGGAAACATCCCCATCCCGGGTCAACAGGACAAGGACAACTTCCAGGAGACCATGGAGGCCATGAACATCATGAGCTTCTCCAACGACGAGATCCTGGGTAAGCCACATCGAAATCCCGGGCCGCGCCAACACGACGTGCTGTCCTCGTGCAAGGCACTTCACCCTACTTGCCTCAGGAGGGGAAGGGGGGGGGGGGGGGGTGGGGGGGGAATGTCCCTGTAGTCGCTGTTAAGTCGCTCTGGATAAGATCGTCGGCTGAATGACTGAATGTAAGTTAGGAATGCAGTGATGATGAGCAGTGATGGCTGTATGTATCGGTGGTAGTGAAGTTTATTTTGTTCTTGTTCCGTGTGCAGCCATGCTGAAGGTGGTGTCCTCCGTCCTCCAGTTTGGCAACATCGTCTTCAAGAAAGAGAGGAACACAGATCAGGCCTCCATGCCTGAAAACACAGGTAGTGCAGGTTACACACACACACACACTCCTCTCCTCACCCCTCCATACCTCACTCTGGTCAACCCTCATCAAATGACATCACTATTAAAATCCCCCCCCCCACAACCACGCCATTTCAATCCACCCCCCCCCTTTTTTATATATAAGTCCTCTCAGACCATGTGTAGCTCCACATGTGGTGCTCCAAGGAGGCGGGAGAGGGGGGGGTAAACTGAGGGGCGGCCTGGCCTGTTACTGCCCAAAAGCGGAAAGCCCCGTCTCTGTAGGAGCAGATGTTTTCATCAGCCAGCGCTGGAAGCGACGCTCTTTCGTTCCTCCAGCTCCCACCGTGACGAATCCAAACGGCTCGGCAGCTCCGTTCAAAATGAAAGATAGATGTCATCTCAGGGATGTTTGAATCATCCTGAATCCTGTTTGTTGACTCTCCTGTGTTATAAATGGCTCGATGTTATAACTGCCTTCTGCGTGAATCTTCTGACATCACTCAGCCCAGTAGAGAGAGAAGGACCCAGGTGTTATTAGTTTTTTTACAGTTAATAGTAAATGTCTGCTCTCTTCCATTTGTGGTTCTGATGGTCTGAAGTTGTGGTCTCACGCAAATACCTTCAGTAGGAATGTGAGATTTTAAAGTTAGTTGCCTGGTATGTAAAGGTTTTTTAAACAATAAACTCTGTGTTAACGGCTTGTCCTTTCATTCTATCATACCTTAAATGCCAGCTCATCCCCCTTTTTATCTTAAAGCTCATGCTTTCTCCTTTCCATCCTCTCTTGTCTCCCCTTCCCAGCTGCCCAGAAGTTGTGTCATTTGTTGGGGTTGAACGTGATGGAGTTCACCCGGGCCATCCTGTCCCCCAGGATCAAGGTTGGCAGAGACTATGTCCAGAAGGCCCAGACCAAGGAACAGGTACATCTCTTTCTCATCCCAAACTCTCTCTCTCTCCTGTCTCTCTCTCTCTTTCTTGTCTGTGACTCTTATCCAAAAGTCTCTCTCTCTCTGTCTCTCTACTGTTTGTTTTTGTCTTTCTCTCTTTGTCTTTCTTTTTTACACTTTCTCTCTCTCACACACACACACACAGTGCAGTACACACACGCGGTACATACAGTTCAGAACCTTTCATTTGATCACACATTGCTCTTGGCCAGAATTGCTGACTTCAGATAGAATAATAGTACTATTTGCTGTGGGTGTTTTGTCTCTTAACTTGCCGACCGCAAAACCACAGCCAAGTGCAACAAACCATAAAGTCTGACCACTGATGGATTGACTAGATCCAGTTGTCACACCAGTCTTTATTAACTCAGGGCTCAACATTAAATCTCCATGTGGGTCCTTTTGCAAATTTATCTTTTTGTCTGCATGCAGTTTCCTCGATCATGGTTTAAGGAGCAGTATCCATTTTCACTATGTTTTTTATCTCTCCCTCTTTCTCCCCTCCTCCTTCCTTCCATCCCTCATTCTTCATGTACTTTCTCCCCTCCTTCCTTCCATCCCTCATTCTTCATGTACTTTCTCCCCTCCTCCTTCCATCCCTCCTTCCATCCCTCATTCTTCATGTACTTTCTCCCCTCCTCCTTCCATCCCTCCTTCTTCATGTACTTTCTCCCCTCCTCCTTCCATCCCTCCTTCTTCATGTACTTTCTCCCCTCCTCCTTCCATCCCTCATTCTTCATGTACTTTCTCCCCTCCTCCTTCCATCCCTCCTTCTTCATGTACTTTCTCCCCTCCTCCTTCCATCCCTCATTCTTCATGTACTTTCTCCCCTCCTCCTTCCATCCCTCCTTCTTCATGTACTTTCTCCCCTCCTCCTTCCATCTCTCCTTCTTCATGTACTTTCTCCCCTCCTCCTTCCATCCCTCCTTCTTCTTCATGTGTGTCCAGGCTGACTTTGCGGTGGAGGCCCTGGCCAAAGCCACGTACGAGCGCCTGTTCCGCTGGCTGGTGCACCGCATCAACAAGGCCCTGGACAGGACCAAGCGCCAGGGAGCCTCTTTCATCGGCATCCTGGACATCGCCGGCTTCGAGATCTTCCAGGTAAGCAGGATACACAAGAGCAGAGACGGTTCCAGCAGCAAATCAAATCTAAGTTCATTTGTAGAGCCCTTTTTGTGATGTCACAAAGGGCTTCTCATACGCCCGTAGAACTTCCCCTAAACCTCCAAGGAAGACGAGGAAAAACTCCCATAAAAACTCAATAAAGGAGAACCTTTTTTTGAAGAAACCTTGGGAGGAGCACTTCAGTGAAGGATCCCCTCCTCCAGAGTTGTGGTGTTACAGACGGTTCCTTCCGAACTGGAGATGTTAGTGAAGTCACACTCTTGGTTATGTGTGAAGGTAGCTGAGAATGGCCCCTCGCAGGCCAAGATCTCTGCCAGCAGCTCCTCCCACTCCAACAGTGATGACAGCAGCTTTGGGTTGTTGAGCTTGTTTGAGGTATTACTGCCAAAACTACAAGAAAACACACAAAAACAGAAACCAGAAAAACTGAAATCCTGCTTTTAGATTTTTTTTTGATTTATGGAAAACGACTTATGGAAAATGTATGAAAGACAAACCATAATAATCAAAAATTCAACTTTGTGTGGGCAGCTAGTGCCAATTGGAGCTAAAACAGGCCGGCCTGCCTCACAATATTCTCCAGACAAAGATCCCAACTGTGTTAATCCTTCAATTTTTCGGGAAGGGAGCGAGCAAATCTGTGAATCCTCAAGTCAGAATCAACCTCATTTCACAGCCAGGCTCCCCCCCCCCCCCCTCTTCTCTCTCTCCTCTCCAGCTGAACTCCTTTGAGCAGATGTGCATCAACTACACCAACGAGAAGCTCCAGCAGCTGTTCAACCACACCATGTTCATCCTGGAGCAGGAGGAGTACCAGAGGGAGGGCATCGAGTGGAGCTTCATCGACTTCGGCCTGGACCTGCAACCCTGCATCGACCTCATCGAGAGACCGGTAAGAGTGGGTCTGCGTGTGTTGGGGTTATTTTTTTTGGTTTTCTCCAACGAAACCGACATTCGCTGACATTTAAAGAGAGCGTCGTTTCCGTGTTCCATCCTGCCCAAGCTCACCTGTCGTCTTTCGGCCCTCCCTCCCCAACAGGCCAACCCTCCTGGAGTCCTGGCCCTGCTGGATGAAGAGTGCTGGTTCCCCAAGGCCACGGACAAGACATTTGTGGACAAGCTGAGCCAGGAACAGGGCACGCACACCAAGTTCCAGAAGCCTCGTCAGCTCAAGGACAAAGCTGACTTCTGCATCATCCACTACGCCGGCAAGGTAATCCACCCACTGGACCCCTGGGTCTCTGACGCCCAAGAAGTCAGCTTGAGTCTTGGGTCTCTGACGCCCAAGAAGTCAGCTTGAGTCTTCCTTAACACCTCCTTGGTGTTGGGGGTTGGTTCATCTCCGTTGAATGGCAGGGATAGGACGATGTGGAGTCAGTGAGGCCGGTGACCCCTCGTCGACCCCTCAGCCATCCGCACAGGCAGATCGATCCGTTGAGCTATCGCCATGCAAATGAACATGGATCCCCATTAGGAAGAGCACTTAGGAACAGCGCTCAGTTAGCTAAAACCGACTTGCTGGAAACCATCAGTATAAATGCAGTGTGTGTTCCAGGATTGATATCACAACCAAATATTTAAATATTATAAGAGGCTGTATAACAAGCCCTAAAGGGATTTTGAACATAACGATGGAACGTTTGTCTTCCTCAGGTGGACTACAAGGCAGACGAGTGGCTGATGAAGAACATGGACCCTCTGAACGACAACGTGGCCACCCTGCTGCACCAGTCCACCGACAAGTTCGTGGCCGAGCTCTGGAAAGACGGTAGGTTGAAGAGTTCCTTCTGACGACAGACCGACGGTTCACAAAGAACCTTGACTTTCTTTTCCATTAGTTCGTTTAAATTGTTTTTTTCAACTTCCGCTTAAGCTTGGTGACCCCTGTAATGGGGACGGTCTGTGTGTTGTTTTGTTTGTCCACCCCATCCCCACCTGCAGCTGCCATCACCTGTCCCTTCATCTCCCCCCCCCCAGTCAAAACTAAACCCCCTCCGTCCCTCTTCCATGTCCCCCCTCTCAGTGGATCGCATCGTGGGCCTGGACCAGGTGGCCGGGATGAACGAGACGGCGTTCGGCTCCACCTACAAGACCAAGAAGGGCATGTTCCGCACGGTGGGCCAGCTGTACAAGGAGTCCCTCACCAAGCTCATGGCCACGCTGAGGAACACCAACCCCAACTTCGTCCGCTGCATCATCCCCAACCACGAGAAGAGGGTGAGGCAGCCTCACGTGTGGAGAGAAGCGGGGTTTGGAGGGGCATATCTAAATGGGAATGAATACTCGTATCTCTTTCTCTAAATTTAACTCCACCTCCCTCCCTCCCCTCCCTCCCTCCACCCCCCTCCCTCCCCTCCCCTCCCTCCCTCCCTCCCTCCCTCCCTCCTCTCCAGGCTGGTAAGCTGGAGCCCCACCTGGTCCTGGACCAGCTGAGGTGTAACGGTGTTCTGGAGGGGATCCGTATCTGCAGACAGGGCTTCCCCAACCGCATCATCTTCCAGGAGTTCAGACAAAGGTGACCTGGCAAACACCAACAGCATTCCTACGCTGATGAACACTACAGATAAGACCTTTCCTGGTGCCGGACAGAGCTCTGACGGGCGAACATTTGCTGTTTGTTGTTCCCAGATATGAAATCCTCACACCCAACGCCATCCCCAAAGGCTTCATGGATGGGAAGCAGGCCTGCGAGAGGATGGTAATGCTCTTGGAATCAATCCAAATGAATCACACAGGTCTATGAAAAGATTCGATTGGATCCGGCTCTTATTCCACGCTCTAATCTGTCTGTGCGGTCTGCGTTTGCAGATCCGGGCTCTGGAGCTGGACCCCAACTTGTTCAGGATCGGCCAGAGTAAGATCTTCTTCCGGACGGGAGTCCTGGCTCACCTGGAGGAGGAGAGGGACCTGAAGATCACTGACATCATCATCTACTTCCAGTCCGTCTGCAGGGGATACCTGGCACGCAAGTGAGTTTCCTGCAGAACCAGGAAGAAAAGCCCTCCCCAAGTCTCCCCTTGGCGTGAGAGGGTCCCTTTCCTGAACACAAGTACATCAGAATCAGAATGGGGGTTTATTCGCTATGCAAGATTAACAAACATAGAATTCACTGTGGCAGGAATATAGAACATATATGTGGCATACTAATAAATAAATAAAATTAATACAATGTAAAATACACTACAGATATGATACATATATACAAATGATACAAATAATACAAATAATACAAATGATAGCCGGCACTTCTCCAGCGAGCCACCTGGGCACCTCACCTGAAAGGATGACGAGTCTTGTGTCTTCCTCCAGGGCTTTCTCCAAGAAGCAGCAGCAGCTGAGCGCTCTGAAGGTGCTTCAGAGGAACTGTGCTGCCTACCTGAAGCTCCGTCATTGGCAGTGGTGGAGGCTCTTCACCAAGGTGGGTGGGTGGGGGGGTCCTTGGTTCAAAACCCAACCGTTCCAACGTGACATTGTGTCCTTGGGCAAGGCACTTCACGCTACATGCCCCGGTGGGGGGGGAGGGGGGGGGGGGGGGGGGGGGGATGTCCCTGTACTTGCTGTTAAGTCTCTCTGGATAAGAGCGTCTGCTAAAGGATCAAATGTAAACGTAGCCTAACCTGAGCTGTGTGTCCACTGCCTCCCAGGTGAAGCCTCTGCTCCAGGTGACCAGGCAGGAAGAGGAGATGCAGGCCAAAGATGAAGAGCTGGTCAAGGTGAAGGAGAGGCAGAGCAAGGTGGAGAGCGAGCTGGTGGAGATGGAGAGGAAACACCAACAGGTAACCACCTTATACGGAAAAACCTGCTTACAATCCTGTCTTATTAATTAATTAGCGTGACATATGGACTCATTAAAATGTACTGATTGCGATTGTTAACCTATACAAAGTATCCCGAGCACAGAATCCACCCCAAGCGAATGTTGGCTTCCATGCAGTTGGTTTCAGTTGGCTACCGAGAGCCCCTCGCTGCTCTAACCAGTCTTCATCGCGCTCTTCCTCCCGCCTGTTCCGTCCCCGCAGCTCCTGGAAGAGAAGACCATCCTAGCGGAGCAGCTCCAGGCCGAGACGGAGCTGTTCGCCGAGGCCGAGGAGATGAGGGCCCGGCTGGCGGCCAAGAAGCAGGAGCTGGAGGAGATCCTCCACGACCTGGAGTCCAGGGTGGAGGAGGAGGAGGAGAGGAACCAGGGCATGCAGAACGAGAGGAAGAAGATGCAGGCCCACATCCAGGTTTGGGAAGCACTTCCAGTAGGACAGGAGCTGGGATTTAGAGCTTTAGTTTGTCCGGACAAGTGGAGGATTCAGTGGTTTTTTTTCTGTAAATAATGAGAGAGTGACTTAAATATTTGTGTTTTAACACAAGGAAACGAAAATAAAGTTTAGCATCCAATCAGAAGTGCAAGAGAAGCAGTTATATACAGATAATTCATGTACAGATTAGTTAAATGCCGATTGGTTAAATGAGCAGTTATGTACAAGTTAGTGCGATGTGAAAGATGAGAAAACTAAACATCTAAAGCGTGTCAATCTAAAGGCTCTTCCCCTTCCTCTCTCCAGGATCTGGAGGAGCAGCTGGACGAGGAGGAGGCGGCCAGGCAGAAGCTGCAGCTGGAGAAGGTGACAGCCGAGGCCAAGATCAAGAAGATGGAGGAGGACATCCTGCTGCTGGAGGACCAGAACTCCAAGTTCCTCAAGGTGAGGCAGGAGAGGAACGCCCCCAACGGGAGTAGGTGGGGGGTGTGGGGTGGGGAGGGGGGAGCCTCGAGGAAGCAAAGATCTCTGAGCAGACACAAGCCCTCCTACGATTGCATTGCGGTGAGGGAAACTGTGTCCGATGGCAGACTGATCCTTGTCTTGTGTAACAGGAGAAGAAGCTTCTGGAAGAGCGCGTGAGTGAGATCACCTCCCAGCTGACCGAGGAAGAGGAGAAGGCCAAGAACCTGGGCAAGGTGAAGAACAAACAGGAGATGCTGATGGTCGACCTGGAGGGTAAGAACCTCCAGCCCCCATCTTCTGGTCATGTGTTGGATACAGAGAGGATCTCTACAGGGTCTACACCTCTTAGATTAGATTAAGAAGTTTTTATTTGTTTTTATGTGGGTGCAACCAACGAAACAGAATGTCATTGTTCACTTAATGGCTCAGTAAGAGATTATGGACGATAGACTTCTGACTTCTGGTAATCCTTTGCCCCCCCCCCCACCACCTCTTTCTTTCCCTCTCTTTCTCTCCGTCCTTCTCCGTTTCTCTCTCCCACTCTCTCTCCCTCTCTTTCTCTCTCACTGTCTCTCTCTGTCTCTCTCTCTCTGTCTCTCTCTCTCTCTCTCTCGCAGAGCGCCTGAAGAAAGAGGAGAAGACTCGACAGGAGCTTGAGAAGGCCAAGAGGAAGCTGGACGGCGAGACGACCGACCTGCAGGACCAGATCGCTGAGCTGCAGGCCCAGATAGAGGAGCTCAAGGTGCAGCTGGCCAAGAAGGAGGAGGAGCTGCAGGCCGCTCTGGCCAGGTGAGACTCAACTACATTACCCACGTATCACCAGGGCTCACCTGGGGGCCAAGAGCACAGGGCACGTGGTGACGGCCAGGTAGCCTAATCGCTAGTCAGTTAAACCCACCCCCTTTTCCATTCACCCTCTCTCAATTTGCTATACGTCCGGTCTCCATAGCAACAGCACACCGGCCATTCTGCAGCGCACTGGCCACAGGCGCTGCAATGCAGACATGAAGAGGAGAGAGTGGGGGGGGGGGCTGTGTGTGTGTGTGTGTGTATGACTCGGCTTTGAACTCTGGGATTTACGATCAGAGCCCCAGTCCAGCTGCTCAGTGTTCTATGGCACTGCTTGCTTGCTCGCTCGCTTGCTTGTCTTAATCATCGCATGCCAGTGCTCCGACTTCCTGTCCCAGTCTCAGTCCTCACGTTCCCAGCCCGGAGCTCACCGCTCAGCCATGCACTTCCCCAGGGCTGCTTGATGGTGATCGATGGCGTCCTCCATCCCCACAACCGAGACTGGAGCGCTTGCTGCCATGACGACACCTCAGCCAACAGGGAATCACTCACACAGTCCTGTTCGGTTCGTCAGCTTGCCATAGATTTAGAACCGAAATGGATCTGGATTCAACAGAAACATGAGCAGAAATGGCTTTTTAAAGGGGTTTAATACGGGTCGAGCGTCCAGAATCGGCAGGGATTCCACTTTAGAGTCCGAGTAATTACCTTTAGGCGTTTGATTAATCCAAGGCAGAGCCGCAGCCAACGCTGAGGCGAGAGTGGAAACACGTTTGGTGTCACATTCAATTAAGGCCCCACTTTAGGCTCTTGCCGCGTGCAAATGAGTTCCACATCCTGCAGAGCTAATGGGAACGAAGGTTAATTGAAGGTTAATTTTCTACGGCTGTGCTGAGGACAGACACCATGTATTGATGCAGCCTAAGGGCCTGTGGAAAAATGGCCGTTTTATAGATTAGACCCATGAAATCATTATTCAGTCACAGTGTTAAACGATTTAACTGTCAATTTCCAGAGTCATTGACAGTTGTATTTATATGAAGTTACCAGAGTCTAGCTATGATGTATATGAAGTATAAAACAGCTTGTTAACCCCTATTACGGTGTCAGGTCTCCCACATACTGAATTTCTGTTATGATACGACCAGCGGAATTATTTCTTTGTTTTGGCTTTGAGCCTATAAGTCCTTCAGAGGACTTTAGCTGTAACACTTAAGAATGTGTGAGGAATGCTGGTATGAGTCTAATCTACCCTGAACACCAGCAGACAACAAACATGCAATCTCATTAAGGCCCCTGGTCAATGGCATTACTTCCTGACTTAAACACACACACACACACACATATACCACCCCTAACACACAAACACACACACACATATATACCACCCCCTAACACACACACACACACATATACCACCCCCTAACACACACACACACACACACACATATATACCACCCCCTAACACACACACACACACATATATATACCACCCCCTAACACACACACACATACCACCCCCTAACACACACACATATACCACCCCTAACACACACACACACACAGGCAGCCATGATATTGCCCACTGACACTGGTTCCTCCCCATTGAAAAGCTTGTTATGCTGCCCTCATGTGTTCACTGTTCCACTCAGTCTGTTTCATAGGACTGCCTTCATATCTCTGTACTCCCTTAGTCTGTATGGCTAGGATGTTTCATTACAGATGATTATTTCATTACAGTTCACTAGACCTCGTGTCATTATGTAACTTGACAGGTCACAGGTCGTCTTAATTACATTATTCTGCCGTTGTCGCACTCCGCACCTTATGATACCGGGAACCGAATCAGCTCTATACGAATTCCCAATGTCAATCGAATCAGCTCTATACTTATTCCCAAAGTCAATCGAATCAGCTCTATACTTATTCCCAAAGTCAATCGAATCAGCTCTATACTTATTCCAAAGTCAATCGAATCAGCTCTATACTTATTCCCAAAGTCAATCGAATCAGCTCTATACTTATTCCCAACGACAATCGAATCAGCTCTATACTTCTTCCCAAACGGCAGTCAAATCAGCGGTTGCTTGTCTTCCCCCTCAGGGGCGACGACGAGGCGGGCCAGAAGAACAACGCCCTGAAGCAGGTCCGGGAGCTGCAGGCCCAGCTGGCTGAGCTGCAGGAGGACCTGGAGTCTGAGAAGCTGTCCAGGAACAAGGCAGAGAAGCTGAAGAGGGACCTGAGCGAGGAGCTGGAGGCCCTGAAGACGGAGCTGGAGGACACCCTGGACACCACGGCCGCCCAACAGGAGCTCAGGTACCTGAGGATTCGTTTGGGATTCAGTTCGTTCGCACAAAGGATGAATGAATCTTCTATATATATATTGTATTTGTTGCTATATAGGTCTTCTTGAACTGCTTTTTTTCATGGGTTCCCCAGGACCAAGAGAGAGCAGGAGGTGGCCGAGCTGAAGAAGACCATCGACGAGGAGACCAGGAACCACGAGGCCCAGATCCTGGACATGAGACAGAGGCACTCCAGCGCTCTGGAAGAGCTGTCAGAGCAACTGGAGCAGGCCAAGAGGGTAGGAGCTCCAGCACGGAGCACACACACCTGCTGGTCATGTTCCCACACACTCACACACCTGCTGGTCATGTTCCCACACACTCACACACACCTGGTGGTCATGTTCCCACACACTCACACACACACACACACAGTGTTATATCCAAAAAGTTGGTAGCGCTATTGTAAACACAGTGTAGCCATCAACGTTGTGGAATCTCCAGTACAGATACTGACCCCCTACCCACCGCCCCTTCTGCCCCCCACCCCCACCCACCGCCCCTTGTGCCCCCCTCCCCCCCGTTACCTCCCACAGTTCAAGTCCAACCTGGAGAAGAACAAGCAGGGTCTGGAGAGTGAGAACAAGGAGCTGTCCAGCGAGGTGAAGGGCCTGCAGCAGGCCAAGACTGAGTCTGAGTACAAGAGGAAGAAGATGGAGGGACAGCTGCTGGACTTCATGTCCCGGGCCACCGAGGGGGAGAGGGCAAAGGTCGAGCTGGCCGAGCGCACGCACAAGCTACAGGTCAGAGGTCGAGGAAGGTGTTTTGGTTGCGGGGGGGGGGGGGGGGGGGGGGGGGGGGGTCTACTCGTTCTGTCTTGTTAGCCTCCCCTTGTCATGCATGTGGTCGTCTGTGGTTGTGACATGGCTCGCTGGTCTGAGAGATCCTGTGTGTGTGTGTGTGCAGACAGAGCTAGACAACATCTCAGCGTTGCTGGAGGATGCGGAGAAGAAGGGAATCAAGCTGGCCAAGGACTCAGCCAGCCTGGAGAGTCAACTGCAGGACACACAGGTGAGCTTCATCCTGCTGGACCAGGGCTCCACCCTCACCTGCCTCAGCCTCTACCCAGTACCTTAACCAGGGCTCCACCCTCACCTGCCTCAGCCTCTACCCAGTACCTTAACCAGGGCTCCACCCTCACCTGCCTCAGCCTCTACCCAGTACCTTAACCAGGGCTCCACCCTCACCTGCCTCAGCCTCTACCCAGTACCTTAACCAGGGCTCCACTCTCACTGGCCTCAGCCTCCACCCAGTACCTTAACCAGGGCTCCACCCTCACTGGCCTCAGCCTCCACCCAGTACCTTAACCAGGGCTCCACCCTCACTGGCCTCAGCCTCCACCCAGTACCTTAACCAGGGCTCCACTCTCACTGGCCTCAGCCTCCACCCAGTACCTTAACCAGGGCTCCACCCTCACTGGCCTCAGCCTCCACCCAGTACCTTAACCAGGGCTCCACCCTCACTGGCCTCAGCCTCCACCCAGTACCTTAACCAGGGCTCCACTCTCACTGGCCTCAGCCTCCACCCAGTACCTTAACCAGGGCTCCACCCTCACTGGCCTCAGCCTCCACCCAGTACCTTAACCAGGGCTCCACCCTCACTGGCCACAGCCTCCACCCAGTACCTTAACCAGGGCTCCACCCTCACTGGCCTCAGCCTCCACCCAGTACCTTAACCAGGGCTCCACTCTCACTGGCCTCAGCCTCCACCCAGTACCTTAACCAGGGCTCCACCCTCACTGGCCTCAGCCTCCACCCAGTACCTTAACCAGGGCTCCACCCTCACCTGCCTCAGCCTCTACCCAGTACCTTAACCAGGGCTCCACCCTCACCTGCCTCAGCCTCCACCCAGTACCTTAACCAGGGCTCCGCTCTCACTGGCCTCAGCCTCCACCCAGTACCTTAACCAGGGCTCCACCCTCACTGGCCTCAGCCTCCACCCAGTACCTTAACCAGGGCGTGTGTGTGTGTGTGTGCAGGAGCTGCTCCAGGAGGAGACTCGACAGAAGCTGAACCTGAGCGGTCGTATCCGTCAGCTGGAGGAGGAGAAGAGCACTCTGCAGGAGCAACAGGAGGAAGAGGAGGAGGCGCGACGGAACCTGGAGAAACAGCTGCAGAATCTGCAGGCCCAGGTCAGGAACACACACACACACTTACACACGTACACACACATACACACACACATGCCCTGTATGGAGTTGATTTGACACTCTTAATAACCCTGAAGAGTAGGGAAGTATACAGTGTTAAGAGAATACAGTGTGTTAGAGAATAATTTAAAGAAAATAACAAAAATCACACTTTCACACTGCCACCCACATACTAAAGTCAGTATTCATGGAAAACTATATTGATTCCAAACGGTTAAACTTCCTCTGTTTCCATCTTCCATCCAGCTGTTTGAAAGCAAGAAGAAGCTGGATGATGATGTTGGGACTCTGGAGTGCCTGGAGGAGGTGAAGAGGAGGCTCCAGAAGGACGTGGAGCTGACAGCCCAGCGTCTGGAGGAGAAGAACTCAGCCTTCGACAAGCTGGACAAGACCAAGACTCGCCTGCAGCAGGAGCTGGACGACCTGATGGTGGACCTGGACCACCAGAGACAGATCGTCTCCAACCTGGAGAAGAAGCAGAAGAAGTTCGACCAGGTAGGCGGGGGGGGGGGGGGGGGGGGGGGGGGGGGGGGGGGGGTGGTCTGTGAATCCTGCAGGAAAAGAAAAATCTATCTACTCCACTGAGGAACTTTGAAATAAAACCTGACCTAAGCTTACACAGAGTTTATTGTGTAACCCCGCCAACTCTCCTCTCTCTCCTACTTGGGTCCTTGTCCTTCCTAGATGCTGGCTGAGGAGAAGACCATCTCTGCTCGCTACGCCGACGAGCGGGACCGCGCTGAGGCCGAGGCCAGGGAGAAGGAGACCAAGGCTCTGTCCATGACCCGGGCCCTGGAGGAGGCTCTGGAGGCCAAGGAGGAGCTGGAGAGGCTCAACAAGCAGCTCCGGGCAGAGATGGAGGATCTGATGAGCTCCAAGGACGACGTGGGCAAGAGTGTGAGTTGCTGCTGGGGTTTTGATCAAGAGACCTGGAGCTTGATGTCAGGGTCAAGTAGTGTTCCTACATCCATCTTTATCATCACAAAATGATCCCTACAGGTATAAAACTAAAAAGCAGTCTAAATGTAGTTTAGATTGCTAGACCATTATCCAGAGCGACTTACAGCAAGTCCAGGGACATTCACCCCCTGAGGCAAGTAGGGTGAAGTGCCTTGCCCAAGGACACAACACCATGTTGGCACGGCCAGGATTCAAACCGGCAGCATTCTGATTACTAGCCCCCCAGACACATTTACCACTCAGGTCTGTCTTGCTGACCTCCTTCTGTCCCCCCCCCCCCTACAGGTTCACGAGCTGGAGAAGTCCAAGAGAGGGATGGAACAGCAGCTGGAGGAGATGCGGGTGCAGCTGGAAGAGTTGGAGGATGAGCTGCAGGCCACAGAGGACGCCAAGCTGCGTCTGGAGGTCAACATGCAGGCCATGAAGGCCCAGTGTGACAGGGACCTACAGGCCAGAGACGAGCAGGGAGAGGAGAAGAAGAGAGCGCTGGTCAAGCAGGTGAGCTGCTGCTCTGAAGCTAGGACACCTTCTTTAAGACTCCAGTTACCCCAGTAACCCTGGTTTAAGTTTGGAGAAGATCAATGAGTCAGTGAAGATCTTCATTGGAAAAAAGTTGTTTTTTGTTGCCTAAGATTAAAGTTGAATCCATGTCTGAGGAAACTACTCTTCAATGTTGGACTTTTCAGTCGGATATAAGTTGACGTTTTTGTTTTTAAATGTTCTCTGAATCCTTGCAATCCGATTTCAACATGTACATTATCTGAGCCAGGACTGACCTGACCTTGACCCCCTCTGACCTTTAACACTTGACCTCCCCGTCCCGGCCCCCAGGTGCGGGAGATGGAGGCCGAGCTGGAGGATGAGAGGAAGCAGAGAGCCCTGGCTGTGGCTGCCAAGAAGAAGCTGGAGCTGGATCTGAAGGAGCTGGAGGCCCAGGTGGAGGCTGCCAACAAGGCCAGAGACGAGGCCATCAAACAGCTCAAGAAACTGCAGGTAGACCCCCCCTGCTTAACCAGGGCCTCCAGAAACACACCACATGGACTCTGCCTCAGCTTCACTTGTGGTATAAATAGAAATAATCATTTAGCGGACGCTTTTATCCTGAGCGATATGTGATATATTGATTGCATAGTGGTTCTCTTTAAGTTTTTTATGCTTCAGTTCTGTCTCATTGTTTCTTTTTTATTAATCCAAGTACCCATATTTATACCCATATTTATATTGTATAAATATATATTTATACTCATATTTATATTGGATAAATAACATATATTTGGGGGATTTACTTTCATAATCCTCCACTTCCTCCTGCACCCCCTGTAGTATCTCCATTTGAAAAACACTGGATCAAGTTCACATTTACATGTATCAGAGTGACAGAGTGGGTACAGGGACCCCCTGAGGCAAGCAGGGTGAAGTGCCTTGCCCAGGGACACAACGTCATGCTGGCACAGCAGGGGTTCAGTCAGGGTTACTCATTTCTCAGAGTAGAAAAGCTGGCAGCAGCAGCTTGTATAGAGCTGGCCCAGGTGTGTGACTGCTGTGTGTGTGTGTGTGTGTGTGTGTGCTTGTCCAGGCCCAGATGAAGGATTACCAGAGGGAGCTGGAGGAGGCCAGAGCCTCCAGGGACGAGATCTTCACCCAGTCCAAGGAGAACGAGAAGAAGCTGAAGGGCCTGGAGGCTGAGATCTTACAGCTGCAGGAGGTCAGGAAGCAGGAGCCTGTCTACCATGATACACACACACACATACATACACACACTTACATATACATACACACACACACACATATATACACACACACATACATGCATTTAAATACACACATACATACACACACATACATACATACATACAGCTTTAGTGTAATTATCTGGGTGTTGATCTCTGATGGTGTAGACCTTTGTTGACTTCCTGTGTGTGTGTGTGTGTGTTCAGGACCTGGCAGCTTCAGAGAGAGCGCGGCGTCATGCTGAGCAGGAGAGAGATGAGCTGGCTGATGAGATCTCCAACAGCGCCTCTGGAAAGTGAGTGTTGCTGTCAGGTGACTGAGGTTAGGATCCCCCATCAGCCATCTGAGATGAGGGCTAAGCCCTGCCTGTGTGTGTGTGTGTGTGTGTGTGTGTGTGTGCTTCCAGGTCGTCCCTGCTGGATGAGAAGAGGAGGCTGGAGGCTCGGATCTCCCAGCTGGAGGAAGAGCTGGAGGAAGAGCAGAGCAACATGGAGCTGCTCAACGACCGCTTCCGCAAGACCGCCATGCAGGTACAGCACACACACACACACGCTGTTCAACACACACACACACTGTTCAATACACACACACACACACACTGTTCAATACACACACGCTGTTCAACACACACACACATCCTGGAGATCCATCTTGAGACAGGTTTACCAGACCCAGTGACCCTCACCCTGCCCCCCCCCCCTCCTATTCTTCTACCAGGTGGACACCCTGAACACAGAGCTGGCTGGGGAGCGCAGCGCCGCCCAGAAGAGTGAGAACGCCCGGCAGCAGATGGAGCGACAGAAACAAGGAGCTGAAGGCCAAGCTGGGCGAGCTGGAGGGGGCGGTCAAGTCCAAGTTCAAGGCTGCCATCAGCGCCCTGGAGGCCAAGATCCTGCAGCTGGAGGACCAGCTGGAGCAGGAGGCCAAGTAACCAACACACACACACTGTTAAACACACACACACTGTTCAACACACACACTCACACACTGTTCAACACACACACTGTTCAATACACACACACACACTGTTCAATAGACACAAATGGATTTACTCTTTCCTGATGCCTCGTTTGCATCTCTGCGAGTCATGCTTGACCCCTCTCTCTCTCTCTCTCCACCGCACAGGGAGAGAGCGGCGGCCAATAAGATCGTCCGACGCACAGAGAAAAAACTGAAGGAGGTGGTGATGCAGGTGGAGGACGAGCGTCGTCATGCCGACCAGTACAAGGAGCAGGTGAGTGTGTGGCCTCCTGTGTGTGGCACTCCAGAAATACTCTAAAGCTGAGCTTTAAATAACTGTTACAGAGCGCACTGGCACTGGCATAGATACTGAGGCAAGTCAGATCAGCTAGATCAGCAACTCTCTCTCTCTCTCCCTCTCTCTCTCTCTCTCCCTCTCTCTCTCCTCTCTCTCTCTCTCTCTCTCCCTCTCTCTCTCTCTCCCTCTCTCTCTCTCTCTCTCTCTCTCCCTTCCTTTTTCTTCTATTTTCCTCTCCTTTTCTCTCTTCCTCTCTCTATCTCTCCCTTCCTCCATCTCCCTTTCTTGGTTTCTCTCTCTTTTCCTCTCCCTTTCTCTCTCTTCCTCTCTCTCTCTCTCTCCCCATCCCCGCCCTCCTCCCCTCCGCCTCCCAGATGGAGAAGGCTAACTCCCGTATGAAGCAGCTGAAGAGGCAGCTGGAGGAGGCTGAGGAGGAGGCCCACCAGGGCCAACGCCTCCCGCAGGAAGCTGCAGAGGGAGCTGGACGACGCCACAGAGGCCAGCGACGGGCTGACCAGGGAGGTGAACTCTCTGAAGAACCGCCTCAGGTGAGGGGAGAGGGGACATGGGGAGCACACACGCTGGAACATTATCAGGGGACTGGCTGCTTTTACTGAGGGTGTCTGTGTGTGTGTGTGTGTCCTCTCAGGCGAGGTGGCCCCGTCAGCTTCTCCTCGGGCCGTTCGGGTCGCAGGAACCTCCAGATCGAAGGCGCCTCCGGGGACGTATCAGAGGACGACGCAGACAGCCGCACCAGCGACCTGAACGAGACGCAAGCTTCCAACGCTGAATAGCTGCCCATCCCCACCCCCCCACACCGCCCCTGCCCAGCCCACCACCACTACCCCCCCCCTCCACCCTGCCACCTGCCTGGCAGCATGCACATCAGACCCCCCCCACCCCCACCCTCTTCACCAAGCTTCCGGGGGTCAGCGCAGCCTTACTCTGTCCCCCTCCCCCGGCCCTCCACCAGGCCACACGCTCCCCATATAGCCCCCCCCCACCTCCCTCCCTCCTTCCAGGATCGGGAGTATCATGAGCTCAGCCTGAACAAGAAAGTATAATGTGCCCCCCCCTCCCTCAGCTCCTCCCAGGATAGGCGCCCCCTGCTGACCGACACGGTCACCTCTCCAGCCCTTCACTGCACGAGCCTCTCTACCTCTCCAAACATGCAGAGCGAGGGGGGTCTCTCCCCCACACAGACACTCTACAGCGCAGGTCCCTGGGAGGGCGAAGGCTCCAGACCACGTACCCCCCTCCTCCTCCTCCCCCCCATGCCCCCTGCCCTTGTAGAAGTCAGAAGAAATCAAGGACTGGACTGGAAACATATTACTGTGAAGAAAATGCAGCAGAAGCCTTCTCCCTCCCAGGACGTCTGGACGAGGCTCTCTAAAGGTAGCCCCTCCCTGTGTGTGTGTGTTTAGACTAATCAGCACTTGGTGTGTTGGGTATAGAGGGGCTCTATGCTTAGATGGTTATTGGTGCTGTAAAATGCACAGAACTGCACAACCTTAACAGACCCCTGGCTCTGGTACTGTCCCCATAATGTACAGATCATACGGGCCCATTTATTTAAGTGCGGAGAAATCGTGGTTTATCACCCACAGAAAAGACCCCCCCCCCACCCTCCCCTCACTCACTCCAGCCCTCCTCCCTAACATCCCACTAACGCAACTCCCTCGTCTACCAGGAGAGGGGGCAGCATCTCTGTCCTCCACAGCCAGAAGGACCCTCCGGTCCCTGGGGGGGGCGATGTTTAACTCCGGTCCCTGGCGTTGCTGTTCAGACGAGTCCTGAGCTGGAGGCGAGTGACTGTATGTTTCTTGAACGTGCCTTAGACACTAAAGAGCATCACGGGGACAACACATGGGTGTACAGCCTGTACAAAAAACCACACAGCAAGAACACACATGTGGACAGTATTATCATGTGTTGGGGTGGAGGGGGAGTGGGGGGGAGAGGGGGGGGGGGGGGGGAGTGTATGCTTAAATGTGTGTATTTTAATTAGCTTCTTCAGACCATATCCAGCTAGTCCTATTCATGCCCCCCCCTCCCCCCCATAGTAACCATCCCTAGCTAGAGAGTGACCAGCAGGGGTCAGAAGTCAGTGTTATCTACTAGTGACATGAGATGTGGTGCTTTCTGCTTTCCCCTTCCCCCCTCCTCCCCCCATACCCTCCTCCCCCCAATACCCTCCTTCCCTAAACCCTCCTTCCTTATACCCTCCTTCCCTATACCCTCCTTCCCTGTACCCTCCCCCCCCATACCCCCCCCCCCTTACCCCTCCTTCCCTATACCCTCCTTCCCTCATAACCTCTTCCCTCATACCCTCCTTCCTCATACCCTCCTCCCCCCATACCCTCCTCCCCCCCTCCCCCATCCCCATCAAGCAGAAAGCGATTTATTTTGGTTAAAAGCTTTAACACCCATGAGTCTAGTTAACTTTATTTGTATCATCTGAAATGCAAATACACCCATGTTATTCCTCATGTACCTGTGTTTGTAGACGGTGATTTTTTTTTGTAAAAGAAAATAAAGCTTATTCATTGTATCAAGTGTTGTGTGTTTACATTTATTCATTTAGTAGACGCTTTAATCCAAAGTACAGGGACACCTTTCAAGTTGCCCAAGGACACAAAGTCATACAACCACAGCTCAATCTCACAAACTCCCGATCATGAGGCCAATGATTTAACCAATTGAGCCATGTTTGATGACACCTTGAGGCAAGTAGGGTGAAGTGCCTTGCCCAAGGACACAAAGTCATCAGCCTCAGCGGGGGCTCGATCTCACACCTTCAGATCATGAAGCAACGCCTTAACCATTGAGCCATCTGACTCGGTATTTGGTTTGTGGTGATTGGTTGGTTTAGTGAAGAGAGTCGGGCTGCGCGATTCTGGAAAATATACATGTCCTCACACAAAGTGTGTCCAAGGACACAAAGTCATACAGCCTCAGCGGGGCTCGATCTCACAATCTAACGATCATGAGGCCAACGTCTTAACCATTGAGCCATCTGACCTCTGTGTTTAATGCGTGTTCAATGTGTGTTCAAAGCTGTGAAGAGACTAGGGCTGCGCGATTCTGGAAAATATGCGTGTCCTCACATACAGTGTGCCCAAGGATGGCCGCAGCCGGGGCTCGATCTCACAAACTTCCAATAACGAGGCCAACGCCTTAACCATTTAGCCATTTGTCCTCTGTGCTTAATGTGTTCAAAGCTGTGAATAGAGTCGGGCTGCGCGATTCTGGAAAAAATGCGTATCGCGATTTTCTGCACGATTTTTTAAAACAAAAATACATCTTCATTGAAATCCAAAATTTGCATACTTGCAGTTAGCATTACAAAAAGGATTGAACTACTATTGAGCTACTTATGGCGCTTTTCCACCGCAAATGTCGCTCGACTCAACACGGTTTGGTAGTAACACGGGTGGTTTTCCACCGCAAATAGTACGGCTCCACTCAGCTCGCTTGGTCCCTAGAGCGAGGTGATACTAAAGAGTACCCGCTACCAGTTACCAAGTACCATGAAATTGCGGTGGGAAACGCCAAAAATGCGAGTCGAGTCGAGCTGATACCATGCGGTGGAAAAGCGCCATTAAGCTGTTCATTAAGTGCAAAAACAAGCTTTTTCAAAAAAGCACAAAGGGCTTAATATTGAACAGGAACCTTTTCCAACTTCTCACAAATGTTCGGGACCACTGACCCAATAAACAATACAACTCGAATACGTCAATAGTTAACAGCAAACATAAATATTGCAGGCATCTGCTTTTCATGGTGAAGTCATTCAGATGGCCTGTCAGGCTCATATAAGGTTCCATGGTCCGATGTTGCTGAGAAGTGTCTACTTGTCTTAATTCAGACAGCTGCCTGCTTCTCGTCGTACATGGCAGGGTTAGGTATTGCAGGTATTGCAACATATGAAAAATAGTTGCGTGAAGGCATCGAGTACAGGTTATCCAATGTTTTGATCATTTTCTGAAATCCGTCATGCTCTACCATGTAAACGGGGGCCAGTTCTTTAGCGATATTCATGATTGGCAGGACTCAGGAGAGGAAAACTAAAGCGTGACGCTGCTCACGATGACCCCCCCCCATAGAAAAAATTATCCGTCTCTCATCAAAAATTGTATCGTGTGTAGGGGTGTATCGCTATCGCGGTTTTTTAACGACATATCGCCCAGCTCTTCAAGAAAGAATAATAAAACATCAAGTAAATCATACTGAAAACCTCCTCCCATTTTTTATTTCGTAATTGACACACACAAAAATAATCTACATAAAGGTGAACGAATTAATTAACCAGTTACCATGAAATGTCATGTTTCACCACTCCCCAAAATGTCACCCCCTGCTCCAATCAAAGAAAGAGAAATTCCGAAATTCATAACCATAACATCCTGACAGAGCACAGACAAAACACACTCATGGGTACATTTTTTAAGACAATGTCAGAATACACACTCACTCAAACACACACACACACACACACACACACAGGCTGACCAATCACATCTTTGGCGTAATTCCTGGTGCGTTTGGTCAGACAGACAAACAGAGAACCTGGACAGGGACTGTAAAAGGAAGCTGAACGAGGGAATGGAAGAACAGTATTAAGAGGTATTCGGCAGAGGGGAATGGGGGGGGCAGGTATTAAGGTTGTGAAGTAGTCGTTAAACATTAAATACACGAAACATTCACAACTCCCAGAAATAAACTGACAGTTGGGTAAAGGTTGAAAAGCCAAGCGACGACTTTGCACTTTTGCATTGAGCTTTAATAGTCCTGCATAGTTCTTTTAAAAACGTACAAACTAAGGCGCTGTGTTATATTGAGTTTTGAGTTGTCTGACTTGATAAGCAAAAAAATAAAATACAAAATAATATAAAATAAAATAAAAATTCAAGTAGCCTACAGTCTTACATTTCTCCCCTCTCTTCAAACTCCACTCATCTTTCCGGAAGCTAAACAAGCTTCACGTTTTTCAAGTGTTTTTTTTGTCTATTTTTCTTTTTTGTTACCAGAAAAAGGTCCAGTGTAAAGTACAGCACCAAAGACACACTGAACAAGAGAGGGGAAAACACACACACACACACACACACACACACACACACACTCTCACACTCACACACTCACACACACACTCAGCACGGACTGACCTGGGAAGAAAATACAGTATATTTTATATGTTTATGTACATACACGCATTCAATCTATCCCATCCATCCATTCATTCACGCGCGCTGCTAAACTTAATATTTTCTTTTTCCTTTCTTATGTTTCCCTGTGTAAATTACAAATAATTTATCAATATTCATATTAGCTACTACCTTTAACAGTCATTGTGGGAGCAGAGGTGACTTGAAACAGTACGAATGATTCCCTATGTTGAGAGTCTACAGGTCCACAACAACAGGGATTCATAAAACATCAAAAACTAAAATAATTCATATTCAATCTGGGCTTATTTTTTTCATATTTTTTCTTTTTTACTGCAAGAACAACAAACAAAAAAAGTCTAATTATTTCCACTTTGACTTAAATACAAGTAACATTACGTGTAGCGTTACGCTCCTGTTCTCAATCTCACATTCCACAGTGATCAAGGTCGGTCATGTAAACATGTTGACGGAAAAAAAAAACTAACAAAATAAAAAATAATAGTTTTCATTGTTAAACCCAATGTCCTGTGTCCACACCCCGTAATTAAAAGTTACATTTAAATTAATCAACGTCATATTGAGAGCAAATAGATATTCTTCAGGTCCTTTCCAAAGTGGTGGAAGAAGCTTCTCCCACACAGCTCTATTACGTTACCGTGATCCTGTCAATCGAAGTGATCCTAGTGGTGGATGTTTCCAGGGAGACGGTGATGTCACCAGGCTGGTCTACATCCTCCTCTCTTATTGGTCAGTGGGACTTCCTCTTGTCTCCACCCTGGCTTTGGTTCGCATCTGTTTTGGAGGACAGTTATCTGTTACACAGGGACAGTGTGGGAGGACAGAGTTATCTGTTACACAGGGACAGTGTGTGGGAGGACAGAGTTATCTGTTACACAGGGACAGTGTGTGGGAGGACAGAGTTATCCGTTACACAGGGACAGTGTGTGGGAGGACAGAGTTATCTGTTACACAGGGACAGTGTGTGGTAGGACAGAGTTATCCGTTACACAGGGACAGTGTGTGGGAGGACAGTGTGTCATGCTTCTGGTGTGGAGAAGGAACACAGGATGACAGACGGCCCTCTGAGCTGGCAGGTCTGGGAGGTGAACGCTCTGAAGAAGGGCCACGAGGAGAACCAGATGCTGAGCAACAAGACGTATGGAGGGAGGGAGGGAGGAGTGTTTACCTGAGAAAGCAAGCTGCAAGTGGGGAGGTAGTACAGGCTGTGACCCTGACTGGAGACTCTTATACAGTTCTGGAGGAGAGATGGAGGAATGAGAGGGAGGGAGGGATGAGAGGAAAAGAGAGAGAGGGATGAGTGGAAGGGAGGGATGAGAGGATGGGAAAACAGGTAGGGTTCCGGGTACAGAGGGGGGGGGGTACAGGTTGATGGAAGGAGAGAAGATGGAAGTGAAGAACAGTGAGCAGAACAGTGAACAGCATTACAGCAGAGAAAGGGGGGGGGGGCAGGATGGATGACAGACAGAGGGAAGTGAGAGGAGACAGTGAGGAAGACAGCCTTGTTGGAACATTTGAACATGAGCTGTTCCACCCCAGTATGGTTACATCACACAAAGACGACAACAACACAACGCACCACACACACACACAGGCTAAAAACCCTGCTGGACTACTGCAAAAACGCTACAAACGGACATCGTTTTTTACCTTAGCTACTCAAATAAAACGTAATGCCTCGTCTAGACTTTTCACTTAATGGTTTTGGATATAATTTCTCCCACATCCGCTGAGTAACGCTGGAGGAAGCAGCCGATTGGCAGGCGTGGAGGGGGGGGGGGGCGTGGGGGGGGGGGGCAGCTGACTCACCCATTAGCTCACTCTGTGCCAGGGCGTATCCTGAGTTGGCCCCGCTGGCCCCTGGCACCCCGGGGGGGCTGAAGTTGAGCAACGAGGGGAACTGGAAGGGCAGCGATACGGGCACCAACCCCCCCAGCATCCCGAAGCCCAAGGGCAGGGAGGGGGGGCTGCCCAGCAGGGTGCTACCTGCTGAAGACACCTGCAGAAATGGAGGGAGAGGAACAGGAGAGGGGGGGGGGGGAGATTTGGAGTTAAATATACAAATAAAATAAAGAATAAAAAACGACTTTCTTCTAGATATCCCTTCACTGACCTGTGACAGGTGGGAGGTAACAGGGGGCGTGGCCAGGGTTCCCGTCAGCGCCCGACTGCTGATGGATTGGCTGCCCTTGCCGGCTCCGCCCACCGTCCTCTGCCTCTGCTGCCCGTGGCTGCCGGAGGGGGAGGGGCTGCCGGCCGGCGACATGCCCATGGGACTGCTGCTGCTGCTGGCTCCACCGCTGCTGAGCGACGGAGCTTTCTGCCCCCCGGCAAAGCTGTAGCTCCCCCCACCTCCGGCCTTGACCTGGCCCCCGCCTTGAACGCTGAAGGGGGGCCGGAAACCAGAGGCCTTGGGGGACTGGTACTGGTGCTGGCCGGCCATCATCTGGGGGAGGGACAGGCCGTGGGAGGGAGAGGAGGTGGGGGGGGAGGGAGAGGAGGAGGGGGGTGGGGTGGGTGCGGGGGGCCGGGGCGTGAGCTTGATGATGGGCGAGCTGCTGCTGTGGGAGGACTTGGTGAGCGTGGCCTGCATGGGGGTGATGAAGTTGGACTGGTGGTGGGGGTGGTGGTGGGCGTGGGACGGGAGCCCCTTCGTCTGAGGGTGGGAGGACGAGGAAGAGGAGGAGGGAGAGGAGGAGGAGGGCGAGGGGGAGGAGGGAGGGCAGAAGGACTGGGCGCCCGGGTGAGAGCTGGCCCGGGACTGCGGGGAGGAAGAGGGGGGCAGGCCCCCCAGATGGCCCCCGTTGCTGCTGTTGCTGATGACAGTGCTGGCAGCTTTGGCGCTGCTCTTGGACAGTCCGGGCACCGCCATGCTCGACGCCACCTTCCCCGCCCCTGGAGAGGCGAAACCCTTCTGGTGGGGGGGCAGAAGGGGCGACGCTGTGGGGGGTGGGCGTGGCTTGGGCGGGGAGGGGGATGGAGGGGGGTGGAGTTTACTCCCTCCGGTCAGCACGCCCGTCCGGTGGGAGGTGGTCGCTGCGCCAACGTGCCTCTGCGTCTGCCCCATAAGCCCCACCCCTTTCATCACCCCGTACGCGTCGCCGCCCCGGACGGTCAGCGCATGCCCCGCCTGGAGACGCGCCAGCGAGGACACGGAGGAGGTCGCCGCCGACGACGTCGTCATGGCGACCCCTGAAGCGGAGGAAGAGGAGGAGGACGGGGAGACGGAGTTGGCCGAGGACATGGCCACCAGAGGTGGGGTCTCCATCTTGGAGAGGGAATGCTGTGCGGAGGGGTAGTGGGGCGCGACTGAGGGCGGGGAGGAGGCGGGGACCTGGAGGGGGGGAGGGGACAGGGGGCTGTCCCCGGGGCCCAGGCCCTTGGTGGCGTTGCTGAGCAGCGCCAGAGCGTGGGAGATGGAGTCCAGCGATGGAGCGCTCAGGTCCTCATCCAGGGAGTCCGACAGGCAGATGGGCTCCGAGGGGCAGGCGGGCGAAGAGGAGAGGGGGAGACGGGCGCCAGCCGGCGTCATGGAGGAGGGCAGGGAGTGAGGCGTGGCCGTGGGGAGTCTCTGAATCCACAGGCCCTCCTGGAGACACACAGGAAGACGCATCATGGTTATCACGGCTCCAGAAACAGACACAACACTGAAGGCGTCCACTCACCTTGGCTTTGGCTTTTGGACCTGGGAGCATCCTCTTCTTAACTCTGGGGAGAGACGTCAACATCATAGTTAATAATACTTTCCCTGGGAGTTCAAGCTAAAAGCCCCAAAACTCTAGGTGTCGTTCGAAGGAGGGGGTGAGGAGGGTGAGGGGGTGAGTGGTGAGGAGGGTGAGGAGGATGAGGAGGGTGAGAGGGTGAGAGGGTGAGGAGGATGAGGAGATGAGGGTTGAGGAGGGTGAGGAGGGTGAGGGGGTGAGGAGGGTGAGGGGATGAGGGATGAGGAGGGTGAGGGGATGAGGGATGAGGAGGGTGAGGGGATGAGGAAGGTGAGGGTGTTACACTTACAGGTTGCCAGTAAGGTGACTGTGAACAGCTCGACTCTCCTTGAACAGCATCCTGACAAGATGGACGACAACGCTGGACGTTAACAAAATCTGTTCACAAGTAGCGACACGTACACACATCCACTTGACAACCAAAACCAAATCCCCTAAAACACACACACGGGTCAACCCACCTGGCCTGCATCCAGCCTTTGGGCCACAGTGGTTTGACTTCATTCTCCATGAAAGCCTTGAGGTAGTCCTCCACTGAGAGAGAGCACTGGGCCTCCAGCTCATAGCAGCTCAGCTTCACACGCACCAGGTTACAGAGCAGGCCCCTGCATGCACACACGCACACACACACACCCACACACACACACACAGTGAGGAAGTGAGCTGTCTGAGGTGACCTAGTTTAACGTCAACACCTCCACGAGGACTGTTTGACCAGAGGAGAGGTCACCTGAGCTTGTCGTCCCAGACAAACTTCTTCCTGGGACCCATGACCCTCTTTCCTGGCTTCTCTTCATCCTCTTCCTCCCCTGAACCGTTCTTCTCCACCTCCTCAGACTGCTGCCTGGGAGACACACACACACACACACTTAGGTCAAGTACGCAGTGTTTTAGCTCCAGAAGAGAAACCCTTCTTCAACAGCTGAGGAGAGAAGCTGGTTTGTACACCACCATGACGGACTAGCTAGGTTTTACTGGGGAACCACTGGATGAGACGTATTATTTGCTCTGTGGGAATCCTAGTATAGAAGCAGCTGTGTGTGTGTGTGTGTGTGTTCTTACTTGGCAGCCTTGGCCATGCAGTCCATGTTGTACTTCTGGATCTGCTCTGGCATTACGCTGCACACAGCTAGTTTCAGCTTCAGCAGGGGCGTCCGCAGACGATCATCCTGACAGGACAGACAGACGAAATAAGAGAAGAAGCAAAGAGAGAGAGAGACGGAAAGCAAGAAGTACGTGAGGAGAGAAGAAGACAGCAAACGCAGGAAGTAGAAGAGAGCTTCAGGAAGGTTACCTGGATGTTGAGGCTCAGCTTCTTCAGCCGTTTCAGCAGAGCCTCCTTGTTGCAGGGAACAAAGGCCTCCATGTGGGAGTAGACCTGGGAACGAACCAACACTGGCTGCTCCTGGACCTGCAGCTCAATACTGGAGGGAGAGGGGGGAGGGGAGGGAGAGGGGGAGGGAGGGAGAGAGAGGGGGAGGGAAGGAGGGAGAGGGGGAGGGAGAGAGGGGGGGAGGGAGAGAGGGGGGGAGGGAGAGAGGGAGGGAGGGAGGGAGGGAGGGAGGGAGGGAGGGAGGGAGGGAGGGAGGGAGGGAGGGAGGGAGGGAGGGAGGGAGGGAGGGAGGGAGGGAGGGAGGGAGGGAGAGGGGAGGGAGGGAGGGAGGGAGGGAGGGAAAGAGAGGGGGAGGGAAAGAGAGGGGGAGAGGGAGGGAGGGAGGGAGAGAGAGAGAGGGGGAGGGGAGGGAGAGAGGAGGATGGTAGAGAGAGAGGGAGGGGGGAGGGGAGGGAGAGAGGAGGATGGTAGAGAGAGAGGGAGGGGGGAGGAAAGAAAGGAAGGTGGGGGGGGATATATTCAGATACAGAGAGGTTATGAGCTAGTTCCAAACTAAGTAGTTTCACACCTACAGCTGTCTCTCTCCACCCCCCCCCCTCCCTTTTTCAAAAAGAGGTCAGACTCACTCCAGCAAGATGTTATTCATATCCAGGGTGAAGAATTTCTTCCTGCCTTCTTGATCAAACTGCCGTGATGCCTGAGGGAAGAAATGGTTGAGTCAGCATACCAGTAGCACGCTCCATACTGGGCCTCTCACACACACACACTCACTCACTCACACACACACACACACACACATACATATATATATATCCCATGGCATTTTGTGTAATATCTCTGAAAGGACAGCCTCTTCATTCAACCCTGTAATGGCTAAATTACTGGGCATTCTGGGTCGCCTCCTTCTAAATAACGAAAGCTTATGGAAAGTATTAAGACAATAAAAACTTAGAACAACCTACTCATGGTCTACCGTCTGTATGTAGAAATAAAATACAAATAAAATAAATACAAATAAATAAATTTATTATTATGTGAGCAAAGTTGATCAAACGTCTCAGTTCAGTCCAAACAGGCCAGAGTGCTGTGGGCGAAGTAACCAACTCACCGTCCGCAGGTCCTCGATCCGCTTGGTGAGAGGAGGAGGCAGTCCGTCTGGGAGGGGAGGGGGGGACAGGAGGCCCCCTGAGGTTCCCAGTCCCCTTCCCAGACCCCCTCCTGCCACCTTCGGCCCCGGAACTCCAACTCCCAGCAGGCCGTTCTCTCTCGCTGACGAGTGCGGTGCCGAGTCCAGCAGGCTAAAGTCCAGGTCGCCTAGGAGGTCCTGCAGCTCCTTCTCATTGGCCGAGCCCAGCAGTGACATCATGGCGGGGTCGGAGGTCAGGTCGACCAGCGAGACGTCGTTGGTGGCTGCGTTGCCGTGCATGTGGGAGTTAGCTAGCATGTTGTTAGCCCGGGGGATGTTGGCCAAGCCGCTGGCCAGGCCAGGGTGCACCGCACTGGGATTGACCTTCCGCATCTCCTCCTTCTCCCGGGTGAAGCGACGTAGCATCGCCGCCAGGCACAGCGAGTCCTTCATCAATTTCTTCCTCTTCTTCTTCTCTGGCCGGTGGATGTTGTGAGCCGACACTCTGAAGAGAGGAAGGACAGAGAGCGAGGAGAGGAAAGGAGGACGGAAGTGGACGGAAAAGAAAAAAAAGAAGAAAAAAAAAACTTTATCCATTTATGTCATGTTATCTTGTATAACGTGGCCGAGCCTTTCAAGTATTACAGGGGGAATATGGCTGATAATAGCCATGCTATTTTTGGGTGGAAGGTCTTCAGGATTAAAAGGGGGGGCGGGAAGGGGGGGGGGGTGTGAATGGCAGTGGAGTCAGTGATTAGCCAGTGAGAGCGTGTCTAATGGACTCTGTGTGGTGGAGAGGCCTGTCTGTCATGCAGCCAGGCGGCCATTCTGGATCATGATGCACAAGCATGCAGAAACCTGGGCACTTACCTAAGGACCCAGTAGAACATGTGCGCTACATATAAACTACATGAGGTGACGAATTAAAAACCTGGATATTTCAATCAAACAATAACAGGAGAAAAATAAATAACATAACTTTTAAACCTGCCTTCATAAAAAGTAAAGCTCTTGCAGAAACAGTGCTTATGCTCTGCTCAAGGACTTTCAATTCAAATGATTACCGTATTTTTCCGATTACAAGTCACACTTTTTTCCATGGTTTGGCTGGTCCTGCGACTTACTCGTTTGAATCATTTTTATATATAAAAAATATAATATATCAATTAAATGTCTGTTCTTGGTCTCTGATTTTATAGAATACATCCCCCCCCCAAACATGTGACTTAGTCCAGTGCAACTGGTGTTTTTTTTCTTCTTCATTATGCATTTTTCTGGCTGGTGCGACTTAAACTCTGGAATGACTTATAGTCCGGAAAATACGGTACTTCTTTTTTTTAACACCTAAAGTTGTCAAACCCCCCCCCGCCCCCCAGTGTAGGCAGACAGGGACAGCTTGTGCTGTCTGTCACCTCACCCTTGTTTGGGCACTCTGTTCTTCCTCGGTTTCTTCTCCTCCACA
Source organism: Protosalanx chinensis (assembly GCA_030340685.1). Taxonomy (NCBI): domain Eukaryota; kingdom Metazoa; phylum Chordata; class Actinopteri; order Osmeriformes; family Salangidae; genus Protosalanx; species Protosalanx chinensis. Next base: position 3,188,936 of record CM059342.1, on the reverse strand, counting down.
CCGTCTCCTTCCTTCCTCTTCCTCCTCTTGATCGCTTGTTCCTCGCTGTCCTTGACTTTCTGCTGACATGCGAGACGGCACAGAATGACAAACGATTCTTCTTTTTTTATGACATCGTACCACAGGAGCAACTTCAAAACAGCTAAAATAGAATAGGCACGTTGAGTCACTGTGATTCAATCTAAGAAAGTCTACTCGACACCTTGAAGGGTCGGCTGGTCATACACACACTTAGCAGAGTGACGTGGATCTACCACACAGGGGAGGAGCCACGTTAGGCCGCTCCGACCAATAAGAACCCTCTCTGGGGGGTGGGGGGGGCGTCTTACCCGGGGTTCGCCCTCCTTGGCCCCGTCTTCGCCTTCGTCCTCCGAGGTGGCGCGGAACTGCAGCGTGCCCGTGTTGATGTAGAACCCTCCCAGCTTGGTGGTCAGGGAGGCAGGAACCAGCTCGTCATACTGTGACAGGAGGGCAGCGGTTAGGAGGGTCAGGGAGACGCAGGAGCGCCCACTCTGAATACAGAGTAAGCAGCAGCCGCACAAGGTACAACAACAAGGCTCTGTGTGGATGACGGGGGGATCTCAAATATCCCGGCCAGATTCTGAATCCTGTTGTCCTTGAAATTGAAATCACTGGGATATAATAAAAATCACTGGGATCTAGTTTCTGTCACATCACATATTCATAGTAAACCAGTCATAATAAACAGAATTAAGAAGTGTGAAAATGCATAGTTGGATGTGAACAAGTGTATTGTACTGAATCAAAGCTGAGTGGATCAAAGCATTGTATTGTTCAAGCAAAAGTGCTCATAATTGAATGCTAACGAAGTAGTATTGATTTGAAGATGGAGATGGACAGAGGGAGAGAAGTTTAAGAAAGGAATACTGACGGCTTCTGAGTTGTCTATGAAGGGGTCGGTCTCGTCGTATCCAAAGCCGATGTCTATCAGATCCTGCATCCTATCCTTCCTCTTCTTCTTCCCTGCATTACCCTGGGTCAAAGGTCACCAACAACAGTTAAAAGTTCGGTCATAAAACTGGTCACACGCAACAACAAATATATGTGCGATAGCGATTGAATGAGATTGGCCACTTTAACTTACGTATTTGCTTTCAAACTTTTTAGCCATGGCTTCCACCTGCAGTCTGTCTCTCTCATCGTCATTAAAGGGGTCGTTAGGGTCCAGAACTGGGGCAGGGGCAGGGAGAGGGAGAGGGGCAGGGGCGATACTAGAGGGGGTCTTCTTTGCCTGGAGGGAGGGAGGGAAAGCGAATGAAAAATAATATTCATACTAATAGGACCTGACAACTATAAACAATGCACTGCTTATCAAAACACACTGCAACATTACATCAAAGTAATGTTGTATTTAATGTAAAAGCTACTGAGCCAAACAGCATGGCCATATCAGATTTATTTAGCCCCGTTTAAGCATGGAAATTGCAACATTCTTTCATTACTTTGCATGAATGCCGTTGACATTTTCAGGTCTTTCAATCGCCATAGTAAAGCATTCTGATAATTGTATGCATATTTCATACTAAATCAATCCGTAAAGACGGCATGGCTTGATCTCATAACATTTCCATAAATCCCCAACATCCTGGTCCTTCATCCATCAACAGCAGGGATCTCCAATCTATCACCCATAGACAGGGGAGAGAACTGCACTATGTGGCGTTTTCTGCTGCTGTAATGGCTCTGTGTGTGTGGGGGGGGGAGGGGGGGGGGGGGGGGGCTTGGCAAGTTAAAAAGCCATTTGGAAACAGGTAGCTTTGCAAGCTTCATCGTTCAAAACGAGCAAAACTGCGAACATCTCACGTGCAGTTTGTGGAGAGTTGCAACTAGTCCGAGCTCGCGGGAGCTCGTGCCGGATGACTGAATGAATGGATGAACTGGCCCCTCTTTTGTGTTAAAGTCCATGAATGGTCATTTTAGCACCACGCTAGTCCGAGGAAGGACAAGGTGCACTTCCACCCTAGTCAGCAGTGACAAACACACACTACCAAATACAATAAATATAATATATATATTACTGTGGATCTGTCCTCGCGCACTGTAGGGTCATCATACCTGCAGGTTCTGGATCAGTTCGCTGTAATTAAACTCTGCAGATGACTGATCGCTGGGCTCGGACAGAGAAAGGTTCAGTCTCACAGTAATCTTCTTTGCTTCAGCCTTGTCCCTGTCGCCAGTTTTGCCGTAAAGACCCCCATCATCTCCTGCCCCGGCCTCTAAGGTGTCAGCCTCGGCGTCTTCATCTAAGTTGATGTCGGCCTCATCATCATCCAAGCGGCGTTTTTTCCTAGAATCCGAGGCTGATCCAGAAGCGAAGGCCGACAGGGTGACAAATTGCACTTTTCTCGGTTCGGCCATTTGGATGAGCTGCCTGTCTGAACCTCCGGACACACAGCGACACTTCGAGAAACTACTTCAAATTGGCCAATTTAAGATGCAAAGGCTATTTAATGCCTATTAATATGTAAGGGGGCCTCCGCACCATACGAATACAATTTCAGGGGATAAGATGGTCGGGGAAAAGTTGTTTTTTGCATCCTCAATTGCTATGGGGGACCGAGACATTCACAGGAGCCATCTTGGATTTTCGGGAGTAAATAAAATATCAGACGGAAGTCACTGCGCCTGCGCGAACATCTACAACGGAAGCAGCGTGGGTTTAGGGGGGTTGGCTAATCCAATCAGAAAAGGCCTAATTTTAAACCCCGCCTTTAGGGGTGGTTAGCTTATCCAATCAGAAAAGGCCTGATTTTAAACCCCGCCTCTATCACAACAGGGGATAATAAGAATATCATAAGGTGGTCCTATTATCACCTATTATCATTATATATCACGACCTTTACAGGAATGTGTGAATGCAATAAAAGGACATCCGAACAATTAAAAAAGTCTATCACATTTGTATCGAGTGAATATATAGTCGGTTAGTTACCAATGAAAGAGAAATCCTTTCTGATGCTGATCTTGGCCTGCCTACTCAGTGAGATGGGGTCAAATGCTGAATTGTGCGTTCATCAACAATGACCTACCAAGAACACCATGCCAAGCGGAAACAGACCCTACACTGTAGAATGACTGAGCACTGACATCCGATTTACCATGATCACTAAAGACCACCTGTTGATAGCATAGATTCTAGAACAATCGTGCCCATGCTGTGCTTAGCAACGTGCTGTGCTGTGCACGCATAAAACATTAAATTAACATTTAAAAAGACATATATATATATATATATATATAGGGCTAGGGTTGTATATATATAGTACCACATCATTATAATTGAAGGGTATTGTGACATTAACAATGAGAGATATTGGGGAACAATAATCAAAACTCAAGCTATCAAAGAATACCATTTAATACTTTCATGTTAAATGAGTTTACAATACAAATATATCATCATTATTTGTATACAGAGTGTATGTAAAAACATACACTATGTATTGGCACGACATGATTACAGTCCATATGATGCAATGAATAGACACATTGACCCTGGAGGGGACAAACAAGAAAGTATGGAGCCGGTCAAAAGTGCATAACATTTGATAAACATGAGCGTGGCATTATGACACATGGTGGTTGTTATGACAATGACACTCTGTTGTCCTTCGCCCACTTCCTCAAGGCCCTGATGATGTACTCCACCTGGGGATTTCCCGTGCTGCGGAGCAGGGGCAGCACCTCCTTCAGTGTCTCCCTGTGGACCACACCACACAGAGATCAGCACCCAGTAACACAAGTAAACATGAGAGGTTGTGTATGTCACACGCAGGAGCACAAGGAACAGCTGAACTACTGCAGAGTAGCACAGTACTTCCATATATTGTGAGAAATGTGACCTTTTTATATCAGGAACAACTGTGCTACTATGTAGGAGTTACTGTCATTGGTCATGTGTGTGACAACTGACCCCTTCCTCTTTACTGGTTCCTTAAGAAGGCCCAGGAAACGTATACGTAAATACATTATAGCTGTTTTATAATTTATTCTACTTACAAATCAGCCTTTTAGTATTAGTTGGACACATACACTCCCTATTTAAGATTCATACATGTTTAAAGTCTGCACCATCCTGCCGCAGTAGATTCCTTGCCTGTGTGAACTTTCACGACGAAACAAAACCCTTTTCTGAAAACGCTAAATGTCACCAATCAGCACCCTACCTTGGGATCAGAAACCTACTTGGACTCTCTGCCTGCCAGTATGAGCTGGAAGATCCCCACACAGGCTCCTCTCTTGCCCTCCCAGTAGTTCGAACCGGGATCCAGTTTCTCCAGAGCGTCGAAAGCCTTGGCTGCATAGTAGAACTGGCCCATCTGAGAGCAAAGACAAGGCTGGTTCACAGTGAGCAGATAGGCTGCTGCGGTACACAGGAAGAAGCGTGATAATGGGCCTGAGCGTATAGGCAGGGGGAGTATAGCAGGTTGAACCTATAGTCTAAGACTATAGGCTCTAAGTCAAATCTATAAATAACGTGTAATGTTACGAGTTTGTAAATAATGCCACCATTGCAGGCTTCTCAGTATTTTGGCAGTTATTTTAGTGCATTGTAATGTGGTTGTAGTAAACAGTTAAGAAAATCTAGTCTGGCTTGGAAGAGGAGGTTTGTGTGTGTGTGTACCACCTTGTAGCACTCGTTGGCTATGAGCTGTAAGAGGCTGAATGATTCTGAGGAAGTACCCATCTTCAGATAGAGCTCCCACGCTAGACGCCCTTTCTGATTCATTATGTCTGAGAGAGAGAGAGAGAGAAAGTGAGAGAGAGACATACAGAAACAATAGTAATCATTTCACAACACACTGTTCCCACACAGAAATTGAAGATGAATACAAGATTCTGTGAGTACATACAACAGCGTGCTAGCCAGCTCTGGTAAACATAGTCTCTCTTGATCTTCTCACTCTCAATCAACTGAAATATCTAAAAGATAACAACAAAAAACACCCATCACAAAGTTAATATAGTCATGCTTCCACAGGTATGGACATTATGCAGAGGAGTGTGTTGTTTACTAATGTAAATATCAACTGACGTACCTCTTCTGCTTCCTTGTAGTTCCCCAAGGCAGCTTTGGCCTGGGCGTAGTTGAAATTGAACGTGTCCTCGTTGTAAAAGTAACTCTGTGAAATCGTACACAAGACATGTGGCAAATCCTCAACATCCTACCAGAGCCGCACGTGAGATCTAAATGATGTTCAGATGTGGGTGAGGCTGGGGGGAAGATGGTGAAGGGGTTGTTGTTGAGTAGTGCCTTGTAAATACACACAGCTCCTTGGTGTTAGCCACTGTAAAAACACTTAGAACTGTGCACTTCGAGAACTAGAGGATCTCTTACATGGCACTCTATTTACTTTTATACACCACTTCACCACTTGGATCAAAAGCGTCGGGATGAATGAATACGCGTAAAAGAAATCAAAGATAAGAGTAAGCAGTGTTGTGTGGACAGACGGACCTTGACTGAGTTGAGGTAGATCAACACGTCTTCAAACTGTCTGAGCAGGAAGAAGCAGGAGGCCATGCACTGTCTGCCAGGGATGGTGTCTGCAGTGAACACACATACACACACACACAGGGCTCCATCAGCAACACAAACGCTCCCACATTCTCTCACATGTTCAGGATGCAGCCAAATGTGGTGGGGGGAAGAAGGGGGGGGATGGTGGTATTTACCACATTCACTGGCAGAGCCTCCAACCAACTGGAAGAATTGTTGGGCGATTTTCAAATGATCCCGCTGTAACATGAGACCGCAGTAAATTCAGAGCTAGATATATTCAATCTTCTTGGAACAGACAGAGAGATTAAGAGCAGATGGAGATACACTGTTAGTGCCAGCTATGTGGTTCAAATATGCTGTAACATAATGAGGGTTGAGGTTTTTTCAAGGATTGGCATTAAAAAAATATATCTACTCACAGATCCGATTTCTTGACCCAGTGCAGCATTCACTACTCCTTTTAAAATGTATTCCTAGAGTAAGAAAAAGTGGTAAAAAAAAAAAAAAACAGGCCACATGTTGACAAACAAGATGGCGACATCTGGAAATTGACCATTGAACCGGAAAAACTAATATTTTTCACCTGTGGTGTGGTTGGCTCCAAGTCTTTTATAAGGTTATAGGCCTCTTGAACATCATCTGAAATACAGTTTAAGTTAATCCACAGTTAAGGTCCTCGATGAGCCAGTGATGACACACACACACACACCCACACTGCAGGCTCTTATGTAACCTGCAAATTAAGTTACTGTGAATGTCTCCCTCCTCTCAATGATGAATCTGAGATGCTGTTGTTTTACACCCTGATAAGACTGCACCCATGAAAGAGTCTGCCTCTGCTTGACTGTACTACACATTACTGGTTTAACTGCAGAGAGGCTAGTCAGTACAGACTGTGTCTCTGACCTGAAATAGACTCAGAAATATTCACTGCTGAGTCTTCATCTACAGCTGAACTTTCAATATGCCCCGTTTGTTAGTGGCTTTTAATGAAAGCACAGGCTAAAAGAATACAATCGAAAAACTGTCAAATGTTGCTGGGCAACGGCTCTCCCACCCAGCAACACGAATAATTAGCCTCCAGAGATGGGTGAGTGTTACTCTAGCAGGGCTTCCTGGTCCCACCTTGTCGGAGGTAGTAGATGACCAGGTTTAGCCTGGCTTCTGATATGACGTCTATCAGGGGGGGAAGCACCTGGAGAGCCCCCTCCCCTCCACGAAACACCACCTGGGAAGGACACACACACCTTGAGGTATCCATAGCAGGGATTATGGTTCACTGACGAACACAGAGCACATACAGACACATACACACACACAGCAGTATTGAAGAATCTGACCAGGTTATGCCTGATGAGCTCCTTAGCAAACTCAAAGGAGCAGGAGGAGATGTCTATGAGGTTCTTTAACTCCGCCTGAAAGAGCGAAAGACAACAGCAGTTCAACAAGACAGGTTTAAGGCTGGGCCGAAAATATGTCACGGCACATGTGCGTGTTCTTAGCGTGTTACGGAGGGCTTCACCTCTGCAGCTTTGCCATTGTAGAGTCTGAAGTGGTTGCAGGCCTTGAGGTTGAGGGCGATGGTGGACTCAGGGATGCTCTGCAGATACACTGCTAGAACCTCCTGGGACACATCGTAGTAGTCCAGCTTGTAGTAGCACAGAGCCACGTACACATTCAGAGCAAGGAAATCTCTGCGGGTCGGTAAAAACAACACAAACAGACAAGGATTTGTTACAAAATCAGTTTCTCCTGCTGTAGCTTCAGACTATTATCTAGTTTTGGGGTCGTATAACTGCATTAACTATTCTTAAATAACTGTTCTTAATAATTGTTTATTGTATAATAGTTTTATTAAAAAGTTATTTGAATAAAGCTTATATTCTATTCTATTTTTTCTATTCTAAACAACTAGATGTTAATTCCAGTAGGCACCTGTTCTGAAGCAGGATGCGTTTGTAGATGTCGATGGCTTCCTGGTAGTGAGAGCGCATGTAGTGGATGGAGGCCAGACTGAGCTGATCCTCAGTCACATCCTCCAGGTTCTGGTGGAACCCCATCAGCTTCTTCTCATCGTTGAACTGAGGGAGGAGGGAAGGAAAGGGTCGGAGCGACGGGTTCTCTTTAGTTATTTACATGTTGACAGACCTACGGCTGGAATCTGGTTGTTTTGTGGAACTGCACGAGGACAGATGCAAACAAACAGAAGTCTCTGTTCTCTAATCTAATCTAACCTTGTGAGCCAAGTGGAAGAGGAGGCGGTTCTGAAGGGCACATTTTGGAGCTGAAGAAGAGACACACACACACACAAAAAGGTGCACATTTGGTCAGCATAAACCCAGTTAAAACCAATGTGTTTCTTGTTAAGATGCCCCTTAACACATTACCTTTAGATGCAGCCTCCTCAGCCTCTCTGTAAAGACCCAGGAAAAACAGCGTGCAGGCCAGGAACACCCACACCTCCTCTGGGCTATCTGGATTGGCAGTCAGGGACCTGTACTCCTATGGGACAAACATTTTGCAGCACCATTGATACACTGAAACCAAACATTTGGCATATGGCAGGTTTCGCTCCTGCTGTTTCTTACCTCCATAGCTCTCCTGTAATCACCCAAGTGAAAAGCACAGTAGCCGATCCACAGGTCAGCATGTTCCTCTCTCTCCCCCACATCTCGCTGAAACTAGATGAATTTCTTATTTTGGCTTGAATAAATGGTAGCTAATAATACAAAGAATAATACATAACATTTACACAGTACTTTTCTAGACAACCAAAGACGATTTACATTAAAAACCAAACCAAAATACACAAAAATAAATCAACAAGAGGCAGTAGGAATATAAAATAGTGAATAGTTTGAAGAGGTGGGTGAAGTGTTAGTGAATAAACCCACTTCTAACAGAGTCTGTGCCCCAAGGTAGTCCCTTTGCTTCAGATAGTCTTCCAGTCGGGGTATCTTCTTGTTTTTATTCTTCTTCTCGCTGACAGTAGTGGGACCTGAGCTCCCAACCGCTGGTTTAACTCGAGATAAAATCTGAGACATGATGAGAAAAAGACCCTGTAACTAGGTACCAGCACACCTAGCTAGCTCTACTAGCTTAGCGATGGTTACAAACTAACACTTACCATGACTGGGGCTCTGCTGGATTACTTTTCCATGTATATTAAGAGGGTTATATTGAGATATTTCGAGTAATGTAATAATTCGCTAGGTTGGTTTTATTGGGCTCAGTTTAAGTTTGAGTTCACCACCTCCACTAGCTACAGTGGCTAACGACAGTTGTAGCTAGGTTGTAATACGGCGTTAGCTGATAAAGTTGTTGCCTAGCCAACCATATCAAACTGGTCTACTGTAACTGATTATATGATAGAAAATCATTACTTTAACGTTAAATTGACGGACTACCTGCCTGATATCCCAAATGTTCGGTAGTTTGGTAAACTAGCTAGTTAGCAGGTTAAATGTTTAGCGGATTAGCGGTTGTGTGGGTGTGAGCTACTGTTGCTAAGCAACCAAATCGCGAGTTGTTATATATTATAGTGGCGTTAAAGTCAGCCTACACTTAATACGTGATATAATTTATCTTTAACGATTTATTTTTATTAAAATATATTATAAAACACCCACTGCATATAATTCATTATAGAATCGGATATGTATATTGTTTGTATTGTCTCTGCCCCAGTGGCCTAATGGATAAGGCACTGGCCTCCTAAGCCAGGGATTGTGGGTTCGAGTCCCATCTGGGGTGGTAATTTTTCTGTTGTACTGGTTCATTCATCTTATGGCATTAATTCCATATGAAATATTGCTACATTCCAAAACATAGCCAAAATAAAGACAAAAACACTCAATCACAATCAACCAAGTTTATTGACTAAAGCTCATAGCAAAGCTTTTTATCTTGGGATAAAGAACAGTTTTTATGGCCAATCAGAAGAAGCACCACCCCACTCAGATGTCTGGGCAGTGGGGGCAGCAGACCAATCCTCAGTGGCGGTCTGGGCACTCCAATCCTCTGTAAGGTTAAAACAAAGAGTTAGTCTAGCCACAGTTGAAGATTAAGCCTGATTTCACTGCTTATTGGTCAAAAGCTCCCTTGGTGGGAAAAGCAGTCACAACCTTCACTTAAAATCCAGTGACTTACCAGAGAACCCTTCAGTGGCTGCTGGGGCCTTCGGAGGGGCAACTGGAGAGAAGATAAACCAGTCAGACCATGGACATACAACTGCAGCATACTGATAGTACAAACATTAACACAAGACACATCAAGTCAGGGTCAAAGGCCTTACCATCGCCAGCAGGAGGGAAGGGCTGGATGGGCACAGAAGGGACCGGGACACCCTCGGACCAGTCAGCCACCTCGGGCTGGGCGAAGTCGGCCTGAGGAGCGGTCCACTCTCCCTGGAACTCCTCCTTTCCCACGGCCTTCTCAGCAGCAGCCTGCTCCTCCTTCTCAATCTGGAACCATGACAGACAAGCGGTCAGATTCTGGACTTAAGTTTAGGGATTCCTCAGCCATGTATTCAATTCATTTTTATTTTATTTTAAGTCAAATTGTGCCATCACTGATTGAGATTGTACAGTACAATATACAGCCTGCCACCTCACCCACAGTGATGGTGTGTCCACTTTTCCCTTCTACGACAACTCACCCAGCCACTGACAAGGCCAAGCAAGTGCTTTTTTGAAGGGGGAATGGGCCCAAATCTAAGCCCTTGTAAGACAGGAGTGTATGGGGAAAAGTGCACGAGCGAATGCATAGCATGGTGTATTGATGTTACCTCCTCAGGGTCCCTGTAGAAGTACAGGTCAGGCATGACCTCCCAGGGGTGTTCCCTGGAGATGGTGCCCCTCATCCTCAGCACCTCCCTGGACAGCATCCACCACATCAGACCCACGGAGTGGTGACCCTGTAACAAGACAACCAACACTTAACCCCAAAATGCCAATCAAAAATGTAGAAATTACAAAAAGAAAAACATTTTAAAAGCCTCAAGAGGAGAATTATTGTTTAGGTCTTATCTGTAGGTATGAATGCGTTACCAGGGCAACCACACAGTATGCCACAAGACCAGCTAGCCAGCCAATGCCATGCAGTGCAAATGGGAACCACATGGTTTGGTCAGTAAAGAGAAAGTGCCTTGTCATGATAAAAATGAAGCTTGTCAATGCAAGTAAACAAGATTTAGTGGGCTGAAATGTTTCCCTGTAGACTGACTGGAACTAGGATGGCACTTTAATTGGAGTTTAAGTGCATAAGCCTTTACAAGTCTTTAGAATAGCAGGAGGGAGGGGAAGAACCTTGCTTCCAACAGAAGTAGGTTCTTCATGTGGCTCAGGTCACTATCAAACCCCAGTCATTGGGCAGGAGCCCTGATGGTGTTAGCGAAAACCCAGCCAGGTCACTTTCGCACACTTCCGACACCTGAACACCAACTAATCTTAGTGCCAAGTTTTAATAGAGTGCTTGATTCCCCAGACACCATACATTCCACAAGAAACATTCAACAGATTGCACAATTCCAATCTCAGTCAGATTCAAAACAGTTTGCCCATTGTCTGAATCTGTACCTTGTTGTTGCAAGGGATAGCAATGTCCACGTATCTCAGCGGGGAGTCAGTGTTGCACAAGGCGATGGTGGGGATGTTGACATATGAAGCCTCCGTCAGAGGCTGGTGGTCGGCACGGGGGTCCGTGACGATCAGGAGGCGGGGCTCCCTGAAGGCCGCCTGAATCTGATTGGTGAAGGTGCCGGGGGTGAAGCGGCCATGGAAGGTGGTGGAGCCGGTGGCCGAGGCAAACTTCAACACAGCCCTCTGATGATTAAGGAGAGACAGGTTAGGGTCCATGGACAAGCACACCAATCATGCGGTTATGGTCTGTCACAGGATCTATACAGCCTGTACTCTAACAGATCAATGAGCAGTAGATGAATTCTGTGGCTCAGGTCACTATCAAACCCCAGTCATTGGGCAGGAGCCCTGATGGTGTTAGCGAAAACCCGGCCAGGTCACTTTCGCACACTTCCGACACCTGAACACCAACTGATCTTAGTGCCAGGTTTTAATAGAGTGCTGTAGGCCTTTACAAGTACTTCTCCATCTTCATAGCAAACCACTTTAAAAGCGTGCAAGGCTACATGAAACCGCTTAATCACGTTGTAAATGCCCTTCATGGCTGCCAGTGAGGGTGAGAGGGATATCATGTACATACATCATACCTGTCCAGTGTTCCTGGAAGAGATGACACACACATCGGCTGGGTTCTCGATCGCCACGATGGCACGGGCAGCCAGCAGCAGTTTCTCCCATGTCTTCTTTAGGTTGATGATGTACACGCCTGATAAAGACACCAAAACATTCTGGTTTCTACTACTGACCCATCAATAACCAAGGATGGTGTGTATATATATATAATAATATATCCAGCAGCTAGTAATGAATGACACGTTTACAAACTAGATGGGTTTCAGATGGAGACCAGAGGCCTGTGGTACAAATGTTGAGATCAGGAACCCACCGTCGCATTTCCTCTTGTACACGTAGTGCTCCATCTGGAAGTCCATATTGGTACCTCCCAGATGCGTTCCTGCTGCCAGGAACTTGAGCACATCTTCCTCCTTCATCTGCAACACATCCAGACCTCCGGACATCGTGACCACTTTCCCTGCGTTACGAGTTTAGTGGGAGAGCTGAAGACAACACAGAACACGGGTCAGAATCACGTCTGTCATCATGAAAGTCAAGAGACTGTAAGTCAATGGTTTTAAATGTGGCTCAGGTCACTATCAAACCCCAGTCATGGGGCACGAGCCCTCATGGTGTTAGCGAAAACCCGGCCAGGTTACTCTTGCACACTTCCGACACCTGAACACCGATTGACCGGTGTCAGGGTTTAATAGAGTGCTGTTATAAACTACAGCCAGTTTTATTTCCCCATAGAAAGAGAAAAATAACTCAAAAGTCTCTTCAGCCCAAAAGCTGAACCGTTTCTGTCTGGTTTAGCTAAACTGGTTGCTAAGCTACCCATCATTCTGCGTGGATGTGGTTTCGGCCTATTTGACTAACGTGAATTTAGACCTGGTTAAAAGCAGCTACATCGCCAATATTAACATTAGTGTAACACATGTTCATTAAAGTAAGTCTCATGGCAGCGTTGACTAATTTTGTTACAGTTTAAATGAATAAAAGTACAAATATTTATCTCACCACGAGACAACGCCGTATGGAGTTCTGTACCAGTGATGCTAAAGAGGGCGGTGAAAGGAAATTACGTCAAATTTATACTAAGATTTCCTCCAATCACATTTCATTTCCTGTTTTGTAAATTACATTTTTGTAGTAAAAAAAATGGTCTCTAGATGGCAAACAAGTAGCTGCAGTTCAGGCATGATTAAATCGAACTGTCACACAAATGTCACTTTCGTTCCGATTTCAAACATTTTTTTTCTCGCTAAGAGGCCACGATTAAATCAGACTTGACATTTAAAACATGACGTAACACCAACACGTGATCTCCAAACTGTTCATTCGTGACGTCATCCAGAGATGCAAATGTATTCCTGCATTTGAATGGTATAGTGATAAAGGGGATTTCCGATTTTTTTCAGAATTTTGCACTGCCTTTAGAAACGTATCTACGCTTTCTACAGGGAGGGGATTAGTTCCATGCTATATAAAATAGGTCTGAGCCACGTTGTAGAGAGAGTGACCCAGAATAGAAAGTATTGGAGTCTCAACCATACAATCTGAAACCTCACTTAGATGAGCCAGTCTGTTGATAAGGCTCTTCTTTGATAGGTCATCTGTTATCTGCTAGCTTGTGGCTTTTATACTATTACTCTGTGCAACAGTGTCCTTGTCAGGGATTGACAGAAGCCTATACAGTACAGTACAACATTTCTATGTCAGAGTATGGTGGCTGTATTATCTGTACCACTGTCTTATGACCATCACTGGCTCGGTCCATGTCAGCATGACCCTCAGAGTGACCCAGAGCTGGAGTCTGTTCCAGGCATGCTCTATGTTCAGTCAGCTCTGGGGCTGTCTAGAGAGATGCCCGTCTCATCAGGGTGACATGAGGACCCCTGTCTTCCGGGCACAAAGGATTCAGCTGTCAGTTTGGGGTTCAGGCAACATTAAGGCTGGTGTCACTTTGAAGGGCTGGAGAAGGTAGCTGGGTGTCTGCAGGAAAGACGACACTTTAGCCTTCCCATAACAGACTCCTAACTCAAAGCCCTCCACAGCCATGTTAAGATTCAAGATGAGAACACTGGTATATTTTTCATTATAAAAATGGAAAATTTATTCACATACAGGCACAGCATTGGTCTGAGCAAACAAGCACAGACAAAACATCTTCAATGACCGAATAGTCACAATATCCCACATTGAACAATACTGATGGCTGCTAATAATTGTAATCAGCAAGGCAAACTTATTTTCTCCAGTTATGGCACACAGCACAGTTCGGTAAGACGTTTGTTACTGAATACTGCAACAGACACCAGGGGTGATGGAAACTACTAAAACAGTCAAGCAATCCAACTTTCAGTCCACAAGCCCTCATGGGTTAGTAATGAATGTGGGTCTATTACTAAAGTGCATTTCCCATCTGCGAGTTCTGTCCAGGACTTGCAGTCAGAAGGGATGAAACAGCAATTTTTCGATAACATTTACTTGAGTGAAAATAAGTTTAAAAAAGTGAATTGTGTTGACAAAGATCTTCAGTCATGAACCCTTCATGAAGGGTTACTGTCTGAGAAGTTGTGTCCACGTTTTCAGTTATTAGATCTTTTCGAAACAAGGTAAATTTGTATAACAATAGCTTCTTTAAGATCACATTTCTTCAACATCACTACGCAAACAAGGTCAAATATGGATTGTGTCGGTTGCAATTGTCTTGTTGATACTGAAGTATTAACATCAAGTACAAGACTGACCAAGACCACAGCTGTTCAACATCTAAATGGATTCTTCAACTATAAATGCCTGTTCTAACATCTAATGCAAAATGCTTCATTATTTATCTACACATATCCCAGAATTGCCTCAAGTCCATTTCCGTATTAGATTTAAAACTGCACCTTTAGTGTGTAGAATTTGCTACCGTAAGGTAGATATGAGACAAGTTTAACTTAGTGATGATACTCAGCTCCTATTGATTGTCCAATAAATCCATCGTTTATCAGCAGGTCAATAAATACATCTTTAAATTATCTGATGAGTCACTACACTGGGTGTTCTCATCATGTGTAATCAGCTGACCGCTCGCTGAGGTCCTTTCATGAGCCGCCTGGTTGGTTCAGCTGGGCTGGAGGTTCTTTCTCAACGCCACTTGTTGGCCACTCTCCCTGGAACTCCTCCTTCCCCACGGCCTTCTCAGCAGCAGCCTGCTCCTCCTTCTCAATCTGGAACCATGACAGACAAGCGGTCAGATTCTGGACTAAAGTTTAGGGATTCCTCAGCCATGTATTCAATTCATTTTTATTTTATTTTAAGTCAAATTGTGCCATCACTGATTGAGATTGTACAGTACAATATACAGCCTGCCACCTCACCCACAGTGATGGTGTGTCCACTTTTCCCTTCTACGACAACTCACACAGCCACTGACAAGGCCAAGCAAGTGCTTTTTTGAAGGGGGAATGGGCTGAAATCTAAGCCCTTGTAAAACAGGAGTGTATGGAAAAAAGTACACGAGCGAATGCATAGCGTGGTGTAATGATGTTACCTCCTCAGGGTCCCTGTAGAAGTACAGGTCAGGCATGACCTCCCAGGGGTGTTCCAATGGCACAGACATCAGCAGTTGCTTTTATGTCTTCTTTAGGTTGATGTACACACCTGATAAAGACACCAAAAAACTGGTTTCTACTACTGACCCATCAATAACCAAGGATGGTGTGTGAGTATATATATAGAATAATATATCCAGCAGCTAGTAATGAATGACACGTTTACAAACTAGATGGCTTTCAGATGGAGACCAGAGGTACGAATGTTGAGTACAGGAACCCACCGTCGCATTTCCTCTTGTACACGTAGTGCTCCATCTGGAAGTCCATATTGGTACCTCCCAGATGCGTTCCTGCTGCCAGGAACTTGAGCACATCTTCCTCCTTCATCTGCAACACATCCAGACCTCCGGACATCGTGACCACTTTCCCTGCGTTACGAGTTTAGTGGGAGAGCTGAAGGAGAACACAGAACACGGGTCAGAATCACGTCTGTCATCATGAAAGTCAAGAGACTGTAAGTCAATGGTTTTAAATGTGGCTCAGGTCACTATCAAACCCCAGTCATGGGGCACGAGCCCTCATGGTGTTAGCGAAAACCCGGCCAGGTCACTCTTGCACACTTCCGACACCTGAACACCGATTGACCGGTGTCAGGGTTTAATAGAGTGCTGTTAAACTACAGCCAGTTTTATGTCCCCATAGAAAGAGACAAATAATAACTCAAAAGTCTCTTCAGCCCAAAAGCTGAACCGTTTCTGTGTGGTTTAGCTAAACTGGTTGCTAAGCTACCCATCATTCCGCGTTGATGTGGTTTCGGTCTATTTGACTAACGTGAATTTAGACCTGGTTAAAAGCAGCTACATCGCCAATATTAACATTAGTGTAACACATGTTCATTAATGTAAGTCTCATGGCAACGTTGACGAATTTTGTTACGGTTTAAATAAATACAATTAAAAATATTTCTCTCACCAAGAGACAGCGCTGTATGGAGTTCTGTACATGATGCCAAAGAGGACGGTGAAAGGAAATTACGTCAAGTTTATACTAAGATTTCCTCCAATCACATTTCATTTCCTGTTTTGTAAATTACATTTTTGTAGTAAAAAAAACGGTCGCTAGATGGCAAACAAGTAGCTGCAGTTCAGGTAT
The DNA here is from genome assembly GCA_030340685.1 of Protosalanx chinensis. Classification (NCBI taxonomy): domain Eukaryota; kingdom Metazoa; phylum Chordata; class Actinopteri; order Osmeriformes; family Salangidae; genus Protosalanx; species Protosalanx chinensis. Next base: position 3,172,518 of record CM059342.1, on the reverse strand, counting down.
GATTAAATCGAACTGTCACACTAATGTCACTTTTCTTCCGATTTCAAACCTTTTTCTTTCTCGCTAAGAGGCCACGATTAAATCAGAATTTACATTTAAAAAAAGATTTAACACCAACACGTGATCTCCAAACGGTTCGTTCGTGACGTCATCCATAGAGATGCAAATATGTTCCTGCATTTGAATGGTATAGTGATAAAGGGGATTTGAGAAATCCTTGCACTGCCTTTTGAAACGTATCTACGCTTTCTACAGGGAGGGGATTCGTTCCATGCTATATAAAATAGGTCTGAGACACGTTGTAGAGAGAGCGACCCAGAATAGAAAGTACTGGAGTCTCAACCATACAATCTGAAACCTCACTTAGATGAGCCAAAGTCTGTTTGATAGGTTATCTCCGTTATCTGCTAGTTTGTGGCTCTCTTATACTCTATTACTCTGTGCAACAGTGTCCTTGTCAGGGATTGACAGAAGCCTATACAGTACAGTACAACACATTTCTATGTCAAAGTATGGTGGCTGTATTATCTGTACCATTGTCCTATGACCTATCACTGGCTCGGTCCATGTCAGCATGACCCTCAGAGTGACCCAGAGCTGGAGTCTGTTCCAGGCATGCTCTATGTTCAGTCAGCTCTGGGGCTGTCTAGAGAGATGCCCGTCTCATCAGGGTGACATGAGGACCCCTGTCTTCTGGGCACATGATTCGGCTGTCAGTTTGGGGTTCAGGCAACATTAAGGCTGGTGTCACTTTGAAGGGCTGGAGAAGGTAGGTGGGTGTCTGCAGGAAAGACACATAACACATTTTAGCCTTCCCATAAGAGACTCCTAACTCAAAGCCCTCCACAGCCATGTAAAGATTGAAGATGAGAACACTGGTATATTTTTTCATTACAAAAGGGGAAAATTTATTCACATAAACAGGCACAGCATTGGTCTGAGCAAACACAAGCACAGACAAAATATCTTCAATGACCGAATGTAGTCACAATACCCCACGTTGAACAATACTGATGGCTGCTAATAATTGTTATCAGCAAGGCAAACGTACATTTCTCCAGTTATGGCACACAGCACAGTTAAGAAGTTTGTGTTACTGAATACTGCAACAGACACCAGGGGTGATGGAAACTACTAAAACAGTCAAGCAATCCAACTTTCAGTCCACCAGCCCTCATATGCGTTAGTAATGAATGTGGGTCTATTACTAAAGTGCGTTTCCTCTCCCATCTGCGAGTTCTGTCCAGGACTTGCGGTCAGAAGGGGTGAAACATCCATCCAGCATCCTTCGATAACACCTACTTGAGTGAGTGAAAAAGTGAAATTGTGTTGGCAAACAGATTTTCAGTCATGAAGCCTTCATGAAGCGCTACTTTCTGAGAAGTCGTGTCCATGTTTTCAGTTATTAGATCTTTTCGAAACAGAAAAATACATCTGTATAATAACAATAGCTTCTTTAAGATCACATTTCTTCAACATCACTACACAAACAAGGTAAAACAAATATGGATTGTGTTGGTTGCAATTAAAGTCTTGTCGATACTGAAATGAGTATTAACATTTAAGTACAAAAGACTGAGCTGTTCAACATCTAAATGGATTCTTCAACAATAAATGCCGGTTCTAACATCTAATGCAAAATGCTTAATTATTTATCTACACATCCCAGAATGGCCTCGATGTGCATTTCTGTATTAGATTTAAAACTGCACCTTTAGTGTGTAGAATTTGCTACCGTAAGGTAGATATGAGACGAGTTTAACTTAGTTATGTTATGATAACACTGCTCCTATTGATTGTCCAAGCTTAAAGAAAAAAAATACAATAAATCAATCGTTTATCAGCAGGTCAATAAATAAATCTTTAAATTATCTGATGAGTCACTACACTGAGTGTGCTCATCATGTGTAATCAGCTGACCGCTCGCTGAGGTCCTTTCATGAGCCGCCTGGTTGGTTCAGCTGGGCTGGAGGTTCTTTCTCAACGCCACTTGTCGGCCATCAACATTGGCCATGCGAGCGAGACAAGGTCGTCAGTAATTTATGCCATACTCAGATAGAGTACCACACAGGTCAGACAGAGAGAGAGAGAGGGAGAGAGACAGGAGTGAGAGGGGAGGGTCCGTTGACTTCACAGCAGAACAGGAATGTCACCTAAGGTCTGTGCTGACAGAGAGCGAGGGTTCACATCAAACACTCACACAGACACCAAGTACGGACGCACGTTTATAAACCACACGCAGACACAGCCATCGAGAGTCCATTCCCCTTTTCTTGCAATCTATCAGGAGAGTTTCAGAGTCACTTAAGTCTCTCAGGGGGAAAATAAAGGTTCACCTACACCTCCCTCTCTACATCCTCATGCACAGGAACCACGGCTTCTCAATCGATTCACGTTCTGGCTCTACTTCCTCCTCCTCTTCCTCTACAGCCCCTCTTGCTCAGGACTTGAGGCCCATGCGGGCCATCAGCTGCTCGTAGACAGTCCACGCCATGGCGGCCATCAGCGTCCTCCTCAGAGAACGAGGCACCGCCCCCCGGAAAAACCCTTTCAACCCTTTCTCCTGCGGAAGAGAGAGAAATGAAGGAGGGGAGAAAGAGAGTGAGTAGCTAGCCTATTAGAAGCTCCCTTACAAGTAGAGTCAATGAGTGAACTGGTCTTGACTGGACTGATTGACTTCTCTAACTGGGTTTATACTATATTCATGCTCTGTGCTTCCAGAGTACTGCCATGCATCATGCATGTAAGCGTGCTCTTCTGTCACCGGGCTGTGGGTTAATATTTTGCAGTGTACAGTTCTTGTCTTTTAACAGGCTCTGTTACTTGTATACAACTTGTTTTAAGGCAAAACTTTACTGCTACAATCAATTTAACGTCTCTTTCCTTCCATCCATCCATCCATCCTTCCATCCAACCAATGTTAGCATTTCCCCAGCCCACCCACAGGGTCTTACCGTGTAGATGTAGCGAATGGCGTCTCTGGTGGTCCAGTGGGCGGGGCTGACCTGGATGTGCGTCTTGACCACGTCTGCAGGCTGTGTGACCAGAGAGGCCAGGACTCCAGCCACGACCCCGCAGCCAAAGTTCACCAGGGGGGCATAAGAAGCAGAGCTCACCTCTGAGAGGAGGCAGGAGGAAGGTTGGCGATTGTTAGCGGTCTATAAATGTCTCTCCACAGCAATACATAGACAACGACTAAAGCCTGGTGGTCCTTCACACTGTCAATGAGTCACTGTGAATATGCCTTGGTTATCCTAGCCCTATTAGCACATTATTTTGAATAAAAGCATCTGCAAATTGAATTAATGTATAGAGGAGCTCATATAAATGACTCACACACACACACACACACACACCCAAACACACACACACACCCCTTACCCTGGGGCAGAGACTTCTTGGCCTGGCTGTAGAACATGACGTAGATGCCAGAGAAGGGAGCGTCTCTGAGCAGCGTGGCTGTGAGGCCAGAGAACAGAGCTCTGGGGCCCTCCGTCTCACACACACTCCTCAGAGCTCCCACCACGCTCACATAGTTGTACCGGCCGCTCTGGAACACACACACACACACACACATGCACGCATGGTACACTGCACACGCAAAAACACTCAATTCTTCCGGAAACTTTCCACCACTGAAAGATGGAGCTAAAGAGACGCTTCTCCTCCCAGCCCTCAGCTCACCTCGAAGCGGGTCTTGATGACGGTGACGGGCAGCATGCAGACGCCGGCCACGGCACGGGCCCCGGCCCCCAGCAGCACAGCCTCCCCCGCGTTAGGGGCCCGCTCCAGGAAGAAGTGCTGCTTCAGGGAGTAGAAGGTGCTGAAGTAGATACCCACCCCAGGGATGCAGCGCACAAACGACTGGAGAGAGGAGGGGGAGAGAGGAGGGGTGGAGAGGAGGGGTGAAGAGAGAGGAAGAGGAGAGAAGAGATAGTAAGTAAATCCACTAAGTTGTCAGTGCTGATGACTGAAGACACAAACACACAAACACACTCTCACCGGTGACACTCCCTTCCACAGACTGAGAAAGTTCTCTGTCCGGACGACGTTGATAAACACAGTCATCATCCCAACCTTCGGTGCTCTGAGGGAAAGACGTGCGCCAGGTCAGAAATACGCACACACACGCAAACACGCACGCACACACACACACACACACACAATACAAAGCATAACTGGAGGCTATGAGTGGGAACCTCTCAGAGAAGCAAACACACCTGTTTCTATTAGGATTGCATTTTATCTACGGATGGGGAACGTTGTTTAGCTCTGGCTGGCTACTCAACCACAGAGTAATTGCTCGTCTCCCAGCCTGCCACCATGCCTAATTACATGGTGGTGCGTCTAATTACCCTATGCAGGTCAAAAGAGGAGATTCAGAGTGGTCCTAGAGAGGGTGGTTCGGTGGTGTGTGTTTGTGTCGGGGGGGGAAGGGGGAGGGGTCCAGACGTACCCCGGGTGCATGCTGTTCTGCAGCGTCTGCAGGCGGGTCTTCACCAGGTCCAGAGGCTGGAACAGCAGGGTGGAGCAGGTGCCACTGAGGGAGCCACACATGAAGGCTTTGAGAGCTGGGTGAGCCTGGGAGGAGGAGATATAAGGGGGAGGGAGAGAGAGAGAGAGAGAGAGAGCGGGGGAGAGAGAAAAACAGGATTAGAACCACATAACATTGTTAGCATGTGAAACTGCACATTCTGTGCTGTGTGCAAAACGTGTCTGTTTATCACAACATCCATACACAGGAGTAGGAATCAGAGGATAAACAACAACAACAACATACAGATAAACAACAACATCGGGGGGGGGACGACATATATGCATATTGCCCAGTGTAGAGCATCCCACATCTGGAGGAGGCGAGGGGGGTGGGGGGGGTAGGGGGCGAGGAAGACAAGCGCCCACACAGCAGGGATGATGCAGATGTGCAGTGACAGTCGACACACACGCCCACAGAGGAGCTGTCACAGCCAATCACACGCAGACCCTGTGTTATCCTTATTCACACGCCTGACGGGACTTCCAGGGGGCGGGGGGGGGGGGGGGGGGGGGGGGGCAGGGGACATGGACAGGGGATGAACAGGCAGGTGCTAATAATACACATGGGGGGTGGGGGGGCACATAGGGACACAAGTTCAGGCAAAAAACTGAGATACTGTTAAGACCCGGAGACAGACCAATACAAAAATACAGCAAACGGCTGCACACTAATCTAAGTCTAAGTCTAGCAGTGAAGCTGGACAACCCACAAGTACTTTCACTTGCCAATGACACAGGTGCACACAGGTGAGCACACAAACACACAAACGCACACACACGCGCACACACACACACACGTGGCTAGCTGCCCCTACCTTGCCCAGGATGCTGGGGGGTCTGGCTTGAGAATCCTGTTTTTCCTGCATCTCTGCCTCTTTCCTCCCTCTCTCCCTCTCTCTCTGCTGCTGCTGCTGCTGCTACAAACAGCATATCACACAATAAGCCTCCATCCTTCCACCGTCCTATTCTCTCTCTCTCCCCCTCTCTCTCTTTTTCCTCTCACTCTCACGCTCTCTCTCTCCCAATCCTCCGCCTTGCCAGACTCCAGCAGCTTTAATCTATAGGATTCTATCTCGCTCTTTTCAGCAGCTCCTTCTGCGTACACACTCCCCACACTCCTCACACACACACACACACACACACACACACTACCCCCGTACCGCTTTGCCCCTCTCTCTCTCTCTCTCCTGCACTGAAACCGCTCTGCCAGATCGCGTCTCGTGAAATGCCATGAGTCACGCAGTGGCTTTGCACGTGTGTGTGTGTGTGCACGTGTGTGTGTGTGTTTGGCGGGTTTGTGTGCGTGCGAGAGAGAAAGCAAAAGAGAGAGAGAGAAAAAGGGAGAAAAGGGGAGAGAAGGGGGAGGATGTGAATGTGGGTCACTACAGTATGGCGATAAAAGCATGTTAATGGATGTTATATTGTGGCACTCTGCACTTACACAATGTCCTCTGTCAAACACACACCTTATAAGGACAGGTAAGGGTTTTTCGCTCCCAGCGTCCCAGAATACAGAGCTTTCACACCCCGGAATCCTCATCAGTCCCTCGTCACAAAACACATGGTTCTCCCTCTTCGCTCCCCATGTTCAATATGCCTGCCAGGCACTGCCCACCTTACAAAAGGATGCCATGGCAACCAATAATGACAACCAATGAGAGGGGGGGGAATGATAATGGGTCGGCTTGACCTCAGTTGCCAGCGCTTCAGTTAACTGCCCTGTCCATGTCATGTCATGCATGTTTGTCATGATGATAAAGTTCATTGTAGTTGGTTGGGTTAGATAGCCGAGACATTTAAAGTAGTACAGTGGATTTATTTAAAAGCGTATCTGGACAGAAAACACTACAAATCCAACAATACAAACACTAACTATGACTAGAATCATATTCGAGAGCAGAGAAGTATTAAAACGAGTCAACAGACTTGAAATGGTCACTGTGAGACTGCAAAAGAAAACATTTTTATGACTTTACCATTGCAAACTCCATGTTTGTCAGTGATGTGGTGGAGGAATCTTGCAGGTGTTCAGTAGGCAACTGTGCCTTGTCACCCTCCGTCTTGATATCTGGCAGGTGCAGCAGCCAACCAACTAGTGTTAAGAGGCAGGAAAAGGTGCAGAACATTTACAAACGAGACCAGTGACCCACCATGATCCAACATTAGGAAACCCGAAGCCCTGAGTTTAACCATGCCTAGGAAAACCTCATCATCAACACACATAGTCATGTTTCATCATCTATAACCCTGCTATGTTTGGGGTCTATCACGTTGTTATGATCAGTGACTGATGTTCTTTTGCAAAAGATTCTCTCTTGTAAGTCACTTTGGATAAAAGCGTCTGATAAATGAATTAATGTAAATGTAAGTAATACTGGCAGACTTACCTGGCTAGATGCTGCTAAGGACCGATAATGATGATGATGATCTCCTCTTTAAGCTCCAGGAAAGTCATATTGTCAGTGTTTAATGTGCACTAAAGGTATTTTTTAAACGTTAGTTTAAAAATATAAATTAAATCAGGTCAACTAACGAGAAAACAGCCAGTCTAGCCTAAACCAACTGTCAAAAAACTAAGCAAATTGGCTACAAAACGTACGCTAACCTGCTTGTTTACATTAGCTATCTTTTCACAATACAGATATTGTGACAAAATGCTATAAAAAAGTATTAGATAATTAATTCGCTGTCAATACTTTGTCTCTTCTAATCTAAAGCCTAAAGTTAAAAAGCTAATGTCAAACCCGCACTGCGCAGCTAGCTGAGCAAAGTTAGGACACATCTACGGGTGCTCTTAAGGCCCACCCTCTCTTATTCCACACCAGTCTCGCCCAAAGCTGCAACCGATTGTGAACCGGTTTAGTCTGGCTGCTTCCGCTCTGCAGAGCTGTGGAGATCAAACTCCACGGATTCCTCTAGTGGTGTTTATACGGCGGAATTATATCAAAAGATCAGCTTTTTTTATTTGCCATTTAAATTGCACTATTTATTCATTCATATAATGAATATATTTGTACTATTTGTGTACGTTTCGTGTCGCAATTGCGCCATCTAGAGGATGTATGAATTAACCTGTGTGGGTTTGTACAGGAAAATAACCATGACGAAACAGAAGTCAAGCACATAAGTATTTATTGATATAAAATAGGTACTTATTTATTCACCAATCATATCAAGCAAGGATCAAAGATTAAAGTGTGTACTACCCACCACCTCAAAGTTATCACAGAAACATTTAGGAATACAAAACCTAAACGAATGAGAACCCCATACCGTTTATAAATGATCCCCGTGCTGTTTAGAATGATTTAAGTCTTAAGGCTAAACTTTTTCAGTAGTCAGAACCAGTACACAGTAAAGTGCAGTCAAGTATTCAAACTATATATCTATGCAAGTTCTTGTGAGATGTGGAGAACAATTTTTGCTCAATAATGTAGGTATTGTGCACACTGAAAACGGAGAGAATTTGCCAAAATGCCATATCTCATTTTAAATAAGCCTAACAGTCTAATGCTTTAGACTAGTACCTCAATTGACCCCCCAAAACACCCACAGATCTGAAAAATAAACATGCACAATCCTTAGTTTAAATTTCATAAATGTACAGGACTTGAAACAGTTAGAGAATATATAAGACATGAAAGTTGTTTTCTAAAATTAATCTCATACATTGAAGCAGCATAGTAGAAAAATATTTCTGGAAAAAAAATGGTACGTTCGGAAAGCCTCTTTAGAAAACAGATGCACGTTCGAAAAACGTAATTTGGCCCAGCATATTGAGTTACATATAGTATTGCTTAAGAACTGGAGGATTATGCCAATCTATATCTAGTTTGATTTCCTAAATCCAGTATGAGATCAATGAAATATTTCTGTGGAACCTGAAATAATCTCTTTCTGGACTTGGTAGTGGAGGATTTTCCCCAGCAGGGTTCACTCTGGGGTGGTCTCAGACGCCTCACTATGCAGGTCGGACTCCTCATCACTTTCCAGGCCGGAGCGGTTTATAACCCGGCGCATGTTGAAAGGCACATCTCCACGTCTGAAAAAAAACAATGATAGTAAAAAAAAAATACAAAATAATTATTATTATAACAACGTCAAGGACTACAAATGTTCACCTAGTCATGTTGTTGGGATAGAGAAGGATTGCCTTCTTGAGAGAGCGGAAAAACCCTGTAATTCAACGAGCATCACAGTCATCCCCAGAACCAGATATGCCAATGTTATTTGTATCATAATTGTAGTGTATTCTACATTGTATAAATTTTTTATTATTATATAATTTATATAAAATGTCACATATATGTTCTGTTTGCTCATTTCTGCCACAGTAAATTCAATGCTTGTAAACCTTGCATAGCGATTAAACCTCATTCTGAATCGCAAACAAGACAGTAAAAAGGCCCATCTACCGACTACCTGTAGAGGTGAACGAAAGGAGACGTACCTGAGCTTGCTCTTCAAGGTGCTGACTTCTCTGTTCATGGTGTCTGCAGACTCGGTGACGTCCTCCAGTTCCCTTTGCAGCTTCCTGCGGGAGGCGTTAGCCCGGGTCACTTCCTCCTCAGATTCCTCCAGCTGCCTCTTCAACTGACGCATTCGGACGTTCAGTTTCTCCGCCTGGAAGAATGGAGGGAAAGACAGTCAGCGGTTACGTCAAGACGATAAAGCTAAAAACGATGCTATTCTTTACTTATTATGTAATGAAATCTTCACATGAAACAAAAGCATGATGTAAGTTGAACTATATTGGGTGTGGAGGCGCACCTGGTCTTTGTATTGGTCGCTGTTGCGTCTCTCGTCGTCCACCTGCAGCATGACTTCCTTCAGCTTCTTCTCCGTACGTCTTGTCTGTCTTGAAGCCTGCTGACGTTCCCTGATTAAGGTGGCGAGCGGAGATCATGGTTAAGAACAGAGAGAGAATCTACTTCTTTCTTCCTAGACTGGTCTGACCAGCACAACGTTTAGGTATGGCTGCAGCGTTCTCCTCAAAAAGTTTACAAAACATTTTCACAATTATTAAAAACAAGTGGAATGTTACAGCAAACACATTAAATTAAAATAACAATTTAAACACCAAGACACACTGCAAGATTCCCAAACTGTGAGGATTCTTACTTGGTCTCGATGTCCAGTTGCTCTTCCAGCTGGGCGATCTTGGCCTCCAGGGCAGCGATAGAGGACTTGTATTTGCTCTTGATGGTGCTCTCTAGTTCCTGCAACTTCAACTTCATCTCCTTGTTCTGGCGGTCTAGCTGAGCGCGTGTTCCCTCCAGGTTCTGAGAGGTACTGCGCTCTGCCGCCAACTCCGCTGTGACCTGGTCGCACTGTCAAAGAAAGAGGCGTGGAAAAAAAAAACATTTAATCCCAACCGACTGAGCCACCTTCCAATGCTGCGTCTCCATTTCTCGGTGTGCAGACGGAATTAACGCAAACCAGCTGCCCAAAACTAAGAAAACTTTACCTGTAGAGTGCTCCTTCTCAAGCGGTCGTTGACCATGTCGGAGTTGAGGTGCTCTTCCTCCATATCCTCCTCCAGCTGGATTATACGAGCCTCCAGCTTCCTCTTCTCATCCGCCATCAGGGTACTAGAGGGAGAACGACACGCGTTTAGTTCAAGGCCAAGAGCGACAGCCTTTCTTATCCTTCTCTACGGCGTTCAGTTGTGTTAGGGTTTGTTTTTGTTGTTGTGTTAGGGTGGATTGTTACTTCTTGGAGACGTGGCTGTTGATTTCATCCTGCAGCTCATCCCTCTCACTCTGGGCCTGTCTCTTCATCCTGTCTGATGTGGCCAGGTCCTGTTGGGGGGAGGGGAGGGGTAGATATGAAATATCCTCAGAAGACAGGGCAGATGTGGCGTTTGTGGTTTCTACGAGGCAGGTGGGGGAGTGCTACCTCGTGGAGCTGCATGGCTTCGGCCTCCATAGACTTGACCTTCTTCTCGTTCTCCTTGGCCTCGTTAAGGGCCTCCTCCCTCGACAGACGCAACTCTTCCAGCTCCCTCATCAGATCCTTCATGTGGGCCTGGGGGCAGAAAGGAGGAATGTAGAATCTTAAATTAGCCTACAATGTAAAAGTAATTGTTGTACATCAACAGGAAAAATAATATGATACACGGGGGGGGGGGGGGGGGGGGGGGGCAAGTGTAGCAAGTATGTGTGTCATATTGTAATGATACGTCACCTGATGCTTCTTGAGCTGTTTGAGGGCTTCGTCGCGACCCTTATTAGCCAAGTCTATCTGCGCTTCCATTTCTGCCAAATCCAGCTCCAGCTTTTTCTTTGAGGACAGGGCCAGACCCCGCTGCCTCCGCTCGTCCTCCAACTCGACCTCCATCTCTCGCACCTAGAGAGCAAGACGATTTAGACATTCAAGGAAGCGTCCAAATGGTCGGGACATTGTCCACCATTGTATAGTGGGGATTCCTCTTTAGAGTGATAGATGGAATTCCTTCCTGCCCTTTTTTTGGGCAGATGGGGGACGGTGTGTCGGCTGTACCTGCTTGACCAGCTGCTTCCTCTTCTCCTCTCCCTGCTCGTCTCTGGCCTGCAGGTCCCTGTCACACTGGGCCTTCATGGCCTGCATGTTGACCTCCAGACGCAGCTTGGCGTCCTCTGTGGCCTGCAGCTCATCCTCCAACTCTTCCAGCTGCACGCGCATCTCCTCCAGCTGCTGTTCCATCCCTCTCTTGGACTTCTCCAGCTCGTGAACCTGTGAAGAGAAAAAAAGCATAATCATCCCATTTCCAAACCCCTCCAAACCATCCCCCAGGTAGGAACCCCCCTCCCCCGATAGTCCCTTAGGAACACGGCAATCTTACGCTCTTTCCGACGTCATCCTTGGAGGAGACGAGATCTTCCATCTCAGCCTTGAGAAGCTTGTTTGCACGGTCGAGATCGGCCTTCAGATCGGTCATGGTCTCCAGCTCGCGGGCTAGAGTCAGGGCCCTGGTGTCCTTCTCCCTGGCCTCAGCTTCTGCCCGGTCACGCTCCTCAGCATACTTGGTGGAGATGGTCTTCTCCTCAGCCAGCATCTACACAGGGGAAAGTGTCAGGTTGTTACCGTTGCAATCAAGACAAAAAAAAATAAAAAAAATAATAATGCGTTTACGGCTTACCTGGTCGAACTTCTTCTGCTTCTTCTCCAGGTTGTTGACGATCTGCCTGAGGTGATCGTGGTCGACCATCATGTCGTCCAGCTCCTGCTGCAGGCGGGTCTTGGTCTTGTCCAGCTTGTCATAAGCAGAGTTCTTCTCCTCCAGCTGCAGCAGGACCTCCTCCATCTCCCTCTGAAGCTTTTTCTTGCCCTCCTCTGCCCCCTCCAGGGACGAAGCCTCCTGCTCCACTTTCTTCTTCATATCGGCCAGCTGATCGCATTTTGGAAAGGGGGAGGGGGAGATTGGGGTTCAAGGACAATGTTAGAAAGGATACGGTAAGTGAAAGAATATAGTTATCTTACAGCACAATTGGTATTTTGATTCATAGAAATGTTTATACCCATACAAATGAATGATGATCTCATCTTACCTGAGCTTGGAGGCTGAAGACCTGTTTCTCCATGTTCTTCTTGGCCTCCTCTTCCTCCTCCAGCATGTCCCGCAGGTTGTGCTGCTCATCATCCAGCTGCCTCAGGCGAGTGGAGAGGGAGAGTTTCTGCCTCGTCTCCTCCTGGAGCAACTCCTGCAAGTGGCCAGGGGGTGAAAGGGTAAAATGTGGTCAAAAAGCTGTGTGTGTGTGTGTGTGTGTATGTATGCGTGAGGACCAGTGACCATACCTGTACATCCTGCAACTGTGACTCCACAGCAGAACAGTCCTTGGAGGCCTTGATTGACTTGCTTTCAACTGCACTCAACATGCTGTTGGAGTTGTCCAACTCCAACTACAGACGGAACAGAGAACAATGATGAGTACAACCAAGCTTGTAATTTTTCTTAAATAATAATAATAATCATGTTTTAAAATGTTGACCAAAAAAAGGTCACAGCCCCACCATTTACAATTTCAAATACATCTATAAGGTCGATAAGACACTTGAACACACTGAAGGATGCAGCTCGGATGGGAAACCCATCGACCCTTCGTACCTGCAGTTTGGTCACTTTGTCGGCCAGATCGTGTCTCTGCCGCTCCGTTTCTCCATATTTGATCTGCAGTTCTTGCAGCTGGGTCTCCGCCTTCTTCTTGCGGTGCTCCAGCTCACCTTTACCCTGCAGCAGCGTCTGAACCTCGATGACCAGCTCGCTCTTCTCACTCTCCAGGGCCTGCTTGGCCTTGTCCACAGACGCCTTGTTCTGGAGGGAACAGGCAAAAAAACAAAAATACAAAATTGTGAAGGAGATTTTTAAGTATCAAAGGTTGCACTAGACTGCCACACACACAATCGTTTCAGCTCTTACCCTCTTGGCTTGTTCCAGTTGCTCGTTGATCTCGTCGAAAGCCTGGTTGTGCTTGTGTCTCATTTCAGCCATCTGCTCCTCATGGAGTTTGGCCTCGTCGTCCAGGGACTTCTTCAGCTGGGTTACCTCAGACTCACGCTTGGCCCTGAAGTAAAATAATAAAAATACAAAAAATATAAGAAAAAGAGTTAGGATCATACGAGTTGAGAACAATCCCTTTCAATATCATGCATCAGCACCACACACCTGAGCTCATGCTGTGCAGCAGTAGAGTCCAGTGTGTCTTCCAGTTCCGTCTTGAGTGCTTCCAGCTCCTCTCCAAGATCTCGACGATGTTTCTCAGCCTTGGTCCTGGCCGCCCTCTCCAGCTCCAGGTCCTCCTGCAGCTCAGACATCTGAGCTTCCAGCTCGCGGATCTTCTTCTGAGCCAAGTTCTTGGCCGCAGATTCTTCTTCAATCCTGAAAGGATAGACAATTAGCGCACAATGTATGGATAAAAATATATACACATCATGCAAACCCATATTGTCTACACAGTTTATTTAGGCTACAAGGATACTTTCAACATCGGGCATACTTCACACCCTCATTTCTTTTTAAAGCATCCTACATCTTCACGCTGTTTACCTGGCCAGTGCCTTGAGCAGCTCCTCTTCCTTCTTGGCCAGTTGAGCACGGAGCTCAGCGATCTGGGCCTGCAGGTCAGCAATCTGGTCGTGCAGGTCGGTGGAGTCTCCCTCCAGCTTGCGCCTGTTCTTATCCAGCTCCTGCCTCTGCTTCTCCTCCTTTCTCAGACGGTCTGACGGAAGAGCAAACATCAACGTGAAAAACGTGACTCGTCAGCGCTTGGGTGTCGAAAGATGATTTTGGTTGTAAGTATTGGGATCAAACGCAGGTTGATTAGAGTGTTGTTTTGGTCAAGACTTGTGTATGGCCTACGTACCCTCCAGTTCAGTGATCATAGCCTCATGTTTGTTCTTGAGCTTCTGAAGGCTCTTGGACTTCTCCTCCTCCTCAGCCAGGTTGCTGGTCGCCTCTGCTATTCTGTCTTCCAGAAGCTTCTTCTCCTGTTCAATGTAATGTTGTGTGCACAAGTATGAACCCACCAACTATTCGATTCCAACAACACACACAACTAGTCCTTGGAGGACAGCTTTATAAACCTGGACTTGAGACAAACAAACCTTGCTGAGCTTGTTGTTCTGGTCGTCTAGAACCATCACATCCTCCTCGATCTTCTTCAGCTTGGCGTCCGTGGTCACCTTCTCCAGCTGCAGCTTCTGCCTGGCCGCCTCCTCCTCGTCCAGCTGCTGCTCCAGATCCTGGAGAGAGGAAGAAACATTCTAGGCTTAGATCTTGTCTTGGATGGAAGATCTTATTCACTTTTAGTGAAGATCCCCCATACACCTTCCGCCTCTCAGAACTGTGCTCCTCACCGTGATGTTCTGCTGCATCTTCTTCCTCTCCGTCTGCAGCTGTGTGACCCGCTCCTCCTCTTCCTCCACGCGGGCCTCCAGGTCGTGGAGGATCTCTTCCAGCTCCTGCTTGCGTGCGGCCAGGCGCGAGCGCATCTCCTCGGCCTCGGCGCACAGCTCGGTCTCAGCCTGGAGCTGCTCTTGCAGGGCCAACTTCTCTGAATTCAGCTAATGGGGAAGGGTGGGAGGGGGTTACAGGGTGACAACTCAGGTTAGCCAGGTGTTCCATCTAGGATTGTTCGTCAAGGACTTCGCTAAAAGTGGTTGATCTGTACACTTCAGTCCACAAACACTCTGATTCAGGTACTGGTCGTACCTGTTTCTGCTTGGCTTCAAACTCCATGAGCATCTCCTCAGCCTGCAGCTGCCTCTCCTTCACCTTGATCAGCTCCTCCTCTTTGGCCTGCATCTCCTCATCCTGCCTGGTGACCTGCAGGAGAGGCTTCACCTGAGGGAAGACAGGACAGGAAGAGAGAAATGTTAAAAAATAAATAAAGGGGGTTTTCCATCTTGGTTCACCCTTGTCCTGGTCGGTTCAGTGCCTGAGCTACTCAGTAGCGAGTGAATCCTAGTTCAAGATGTAGGTTCCACAATATCCCCCCCAAAAAACTGAAAGAGTGGACCAATCCCAACTTTTTGGACTTTCCTACCTTGGTGAAGAGTCTCCACCACTGCCAGTTCCTGAGTTTAAGGTAGGCAACACAGTTCCTCTGGATCACCTTCATGGCTGTCAACTGCTGCTGCCTCTTAGCAAAGGCTCTGAAAAAAAATTACAAGTGGGGTTCATTTAACAAAACTTTAGAAGTGAAAATCGTATATAGATATATATAGACACACAATGGCAAAACAATACATTCTCAGATGCAAAGTCTCCATACTTGCGAGCAACATATCCTCGACACCAGGACTGAAAGCCGATGATGACGTCAGTGATCTTCAGGTCCCTCTCCTCTTCCAGGTGAGCCAGGACTCCGGCCCTGAAAAACACTTTACTCTGACCGATCCTGAACAAGTTGGAATCCAGTTCCAGAGCCTTGATCTGAGAAAGGAACAGGGAAGACGCAAAGAAAAGAAAAGCCATCAAGTTTTATACAAAAGGACATTGGTGAAGATTTTAACCCTCTCCATATTTTAATCTTACCATGAGCACACAAGCTTGCTTTCCATCCATGAAGCCCTTAGGAATGGCATTTGGAGTGAGGATCTCATATCTGAAAAAAGGCAGATAAGGTGAATATTTAATAATGACAACACGGTCCAATCAGTTAAAACGAATATATGAAATCAACTTGGAGAACTAGTCACCGTTGTCTGAATTCCTGGAAGACGACTCTGTTGGGGAAGCCCTGTCTGCAGATACGGATCCCCTCCAGGACACCGTTACACCTCAGCTGGTCCAGGACCAGGTGGGCCTCCAGCTTACCAGCCTGGAGAGGAGGGAGGGAGATAAGGAGAGAGGCTACACTATGTAGGGCAAGATCTATATAAAGGCTATACCTAGATAATAATAAAACGTTGCTCTGGCAGCGACGGATGACCTCCACCGCGTACTTTCACAAATCGACCGTGTTGTGGCCTTACCTTTTTCTCATGGTTGGGGATGATGCAGCGGACGAAGTTGGGGTTGGTGTTCCTCAGCGTGGTCATGAGGTTAGACAGCTGTTCCTTGTACAGCTGACCCACGGTGCGGAACATGCCTTTCTTGGCCTTAAAGGCTCCGTGGGCGGAATCTGCCATACCGGCCACCTTATCCAGACCCACAATACGATCCACTGAGGAGAAAACACATGAGAACCACGCATAAATCAACATCAAATACATGATGTATGTATTAAGTCAATAAACAAGAATGTAGGGCTGCATTCGTTGTTGATTCCAGACCAGTGCAGTTGCACTGACCTAGCACTAGGTGGCCTCACTGCAGCCCAAAGCCATTTTCAAGCAACTGTAACACAAACATTCATCCGTCTCTATATCCAGCACTTACCATCTCTCCAGAGATCAGACACAAACTTGTCTGAGGATTGGTTGAGCAGCGAGGCCACGTTGTCGTTCAGAGGGTCCATGTTCTTCATCAGCCACTCGTCTGCCTTGTAGTCCACCTGAGGAATAAGGCACCGTACGACGATGTCAAAACAGTCATGACACAAATTTAGGTCAAAGAGGTCAAAAAAGGTACTCGATGTGCTTACCTTTCCAGCGTAGTGCATGATGCAGAAGTCAGCATCATCCTTGAGCTTCTTAGGCTTGAAGAACTTGGGGTTGTTGCCCAGCTCCAGAACAACCTTCTCAACAAAGCTCTTGTCCGTGGCCTTGGGAAACCAGCACTCCTCATCCAGCAGGGCTAGAACTCCAGGAGGACCCGCCTGGGAAAGAGAAGAAGAAATTAAGAAATGAGGGCGGGGGGGGGGGGAACTACATTATGACTCCTTTCGAATGTTCTGCAACTTTGCGTTTGATCTCAGAATTGTTGGAAGACTATACATGTTTCTCGATGAGATCGATGCAGGGTTGCAGGTCCAGGCCGAAGTCGATGAAGCTCCACTCGATGCCCTCCCTCTGGTACTCCTCCTGCTCCAGGATGAACATGGTGTGGTTGAACAGCTGCTGGAGCTTCTCGTTGGTGTAGTTGATGCACAGCTGCTCAAAGGAGTTCAGCTGGAGAGGAGAAAGGGTGCATCCAGAGAGAGAGGTCACTTAGGGGGGTAGAGACTCGCAAGCATATCAGAAAAGGTGCAAAATGGGCAAGGCTTATTCATGTTTCAAAGTGGTTACTTCATTAAAATAAAAGATGTTCTACCTCAAAGATCTCAAAGCCAGCAATATCCAGGATTCCAATGAAGGAGGCCCCTTGTCTCTTGGTCTTGTCCAGGGCCTTGTTGATCCTCATGACCAGCCAGCGGAACATCCTCTCGTACGATGCCTTTGCCAGGGCCTCCACTGCGAACTCTGCCTGCTCCTGTGTCTGGGCCTTCTGGACGTAGTCCCGGCCCACCTTGATCCTGGGGGACAGGATGGCCCTGACGAAGTCGGTCACATTCATGCCCATCAGGTGGCAGACTTTCTGGGCAGCTGATGGGAGGGTGGGAGAGAGGGTCAAGCTGGGGAACCAGTGCAAGCTGAAGCGTGAGAGTTTAGCTGTTGGATGGCAGATGTGAGCGCGTTCGTGGGAGCGCATTACCAGTGTCATCTGGCATGGAGGCCTGGTCGGAGTTGCGCTCTTTTTTGAAGCTCATGTTTCCCAACTGCAGCACAGCAGACACCACCTTGAACAGACCTGAGACACACACAAAAAAAAGGCTTTATGCTGCTCCGCCCATCCAACTAGTTCACAAATCTGAACTTTGAACACAGGGGGAGCTAGGAGGTGTAATGTTGGGGGACGCTGCCTTACCTGTGCACTCCTCTTCAGGAATACTCATGATCTTGAAGGCTTCCATGGTCTCCAGAAAGAGATCACGGTCCTGCTGACCAGGGATGGTCACGTTCCCGTTGGACAGGAAGCGGTACTTTTTGTAGTCCTCCAGACATAGCTCGGCTACACGGAGAAGAGGAGACAGACAAATCTTCTCTATTTCTTACGGAAATGACTGGATTTTCATTGAGAAAGTTCCTTTACAAAAAACAGGAATGCAGGGAGTTGTTTAGGAAGGGTTTCTTTTCTCACAGCGCAGTTTATCTCCAGCTCCAGTCAGCAGGTAATAGAATATATGGAAAGCTCTCTCCTCCTTTGCTTGTCTTATAGCTCTGGACTTCTCCAGCAGATCTGGCAACATGACAGTCAGGGAAATAACAGGAACAACCACAAAAACATCTAGAAAGTTACCGAGCTGTTAGTTTCAAGGACCATTAGGCAGTTTAAGGATACAGGTTTCGATATTAGCCCCGACGATGTAGCCGTTGACGTCGAAATTGATCCTAATGAATTTCCCCTGTGAGAGAAAAATAAAAAATAGTTAGGTCACAGCAGGTTACTTTTACCTGTAAGAACATTCAAGGTGTCTCTGGGCACCAACTTTGTCAGGGTTCTTACAAATCTTGAGGAGTTGTCGTTCTTCACAGTTTTGGCGTTGCCAAAGGCCTCCAGGATGGGGTTAGCCTGCAGCAGCTGTTTCTCCAGTTCACCCTGAAGATTCAAGAACCAAAAGGACAAGCCAACATGGGCAATTTAACCAGATAATCACCAGGTTAGACTTTTCTTTTTCAGAAACTTTTTTTTCTGGCCACGTACACTGCAGACGTATAACATGAGCAAGCGTTAGTCCCGCAGCCTGTTAGACAATGCATACAAAACCACGACACTTTCTGTTTAGTTTCCAGGACTACGAACGCACAAAATGTCTATTGAACGGAAGACTGTGATATTCAAAAAAAATATATATAAAAATTTAAAAGTGGCCTTTTCATCACATTCCGACACACCAAATGCAACATCCAGGTTCAAACAGGCCCAATCACGCCCCCACCCAACATCAACCCACTTCCTCCTCCACCTCCGCACACAAGCCTCATCCATGCAGGCACATACAAGGACACACAATTCATATTTAAGCACATTCAAAATCCCACAAAGCAAAAATAAACAAAAAACACATGCAAATAAGGATGACAACAAAAACTGGTTTCTAAAGTACCTGACTGTACAAAATGACACACCAGGTTAACAACAAAAGTAAATAGTGAAGTTCAGAAATGGGTGTTGGGTTCTCTTCTAGTTGATGCAGAATACAACAACAGGCCATAATAATATCTCCCTAGTCCCAAGTCTTCCTTAGAATACGACTGGTTAAGTTAAGCTAATTAAGCTAGGTGTTCTTAGATTGCGCAGGAGTCATTTGAGCATCCAGGGAAATAAAAAGGGTTGCTGTTAGTAAAAACACACTGAAGAGAACTAGAGAGAGAGAGGGGGTGGGGGAGATGAACTCACATGAGACAGAACTGCACTGGCCTGATGAGAGGAAGACAGAGACAAAAGATCTTGAACAAGTGGTGTGGTGACCAAACATGGGTAGAGAGTGTGATTGGTACAGAACAAAAATTTAAACAAGTCAGACTAACAAAGTCACACACAAACAGTCTCAAACACACACACACAATGCATCTGCCCCAGATGTTGGCCATTGCCAGGACGTGATGCCAACATGTTCAGACCTGAAAAAGGAATGTTAGGAATACACTACGACTTTTTCTCGGAAGACCACAAATTAACGAGTGAGCCTGGTACAAGCAGAAAAGGGAGAAGTCTAGTGACAGAGGTTAGGGAGTCAGGCTAGTAATCAGAAGGTTGTGGGTTTCGAATCCCAGCCATGCCAACATGACACTGTGTCTTTGGGCAAGGCACTTCACCCTACTTGCCTCAGGGGGGAATGTCTCTGTATGTTGCTGTAAGTCTCTCTGGATAAGAGTGATAAATGATGTAATGTAAACATAGGAGAGAGGGGGGAGGAAGAGACAGAATGGGGTGGAAAGTAGGAGGAAAACTCAAGAAATAATGCGACAATAGCGGTTCTGACCTGGTCTTTCTTGGATTTGAAGGATGAGGCAACATTGGCCAAATACTGAATAACTTTCTTGGTGTTCTCCGTTTTACCAGCTCCTGACTCCCCTCTGTGAGAGTACAGACATCGTTAGTTAGATGACCCAACAGAATATGCAGAATAAAAAGTAGAACATTTACAATCATTATTATTATTCTGAAGACGAATGACATACGTGCAAAGGATGGACTGGTCTTCACGATCTGGAAAGGAAACAGAAAATAGCGTGTTGAAATTGCGGTCAAGACGTCCATTGTTGACACACTAGTCTAGATAGAACACTGAGAGTGGCCAGTCAGTCACATGACTCGTGCTTGTGTGAGTATCCGCCGTGCGTCTGTGCCTCACCCTGCATCATGCTCCTGTAGGCCGTGTCCGTGATGGCGTAGATGTGAGGCGGCATCTCGTGCCTTTTCTTGCCTCTGTACATGTCCACGATGTCCTCAGAGTAGATGGGCAGGTTCTTATAAGGATTGATGACCACACAGAACAGCCCAGAGTACGTCTGCAAGAACACAGAAGAAGACTTAAAATGGCCGAGTCTAGGTGTAGACATACAGCTTATTACAAACATGGAAATAACCCAAATATATTTTCGCAGATGACACGCGTCACCTTGTTGCGTATTTATGCGTGCACACATCCTGTAGGTCAATTCTAATTCTAATAGTCCTCTGAAGGAAAATGAGGCCAGCCCTCATTTTAAAGCAGTGTGTGCGTGTGTGTGCTAAAAACTCACATAGATGAGTCCAGAATAGTATCTCTCCTTCAGGTTGTGCAGCACGGACGCCTCGTTCAGGCAGGTGAGCTCGGCCATGTCCTCCACCTTGTTGAACTTGGGCGGGTTCATCTTCTGGATGTCATCCTTGTTGACCGTCACCTTCTTCCCGTTGTCGGCCAGCTCCACCACACACTCGTCCCCACGCTCCTCCTTAATGGAGCCCGCTTCGAAGCCATGCTTCTCTGAGGGGATCCACACCAGCTTCTTGGTGGCCCAGTCGGCCTGGGCCATGGGGTTGCCCAACTGGCTGCGGTCCCCATACAGGAACTTGTCTGCTTCCGACATGGTGGCTGTGTGGAAGGGGAAGGAGGGGGGAGACAGTAGCTGTTAATGACAACAACCATCTACAGGCTATGGTGCTACTTTACAAAGTGCACCTGCCTTCTTAACACTTGAGTTTTCAAATTCAACATGGTAGAGGTTTCCTCTAACATGGATACCCATGACCATCGACTGTACATGGGATCATCCGATGTTTCTTGTTTTCGTCTAGCGATGTATTGTCCATAGACTGCTTGTTCCTTGCAGATCACATGATCAAATTGTTGGAACACCCAACATGTGCTTGCATCATTGAGGTCAGCAGTAACGCTTGGAGCATGTGACCGGCGTTCTGAAGACATGTGCCCAACAATGCAACATATTGAGCTTGTACTCCCCTGTCATTTAGTCCTCTGATTTATGAGCAAGGGGTCTCAAATTCTAAAACACACGCATGATCGGATTAAGCTTGGAGACTACAGAAAGGATCTAGCTGGAACTTCATTACTTGAGGAGATCGTAATCCCATCCATCCAAATGACATCAGGCATATTAGTGAACAAAAACAAAAGAAAAACAAATACTATTTAGCATCATACTTAACAGCAACAGCACGCAGTAGCTGAGATTCTCAAAGCACCACCATAACAAGACAATCTCTAGACAACAACAGCTGATCATGCCTCCAAGGTTTCCACCTCTCCCTCCCCATCTACCTACATCCCATCATACAGGACTACATTCCGTCCTCGCCCACTCATTACAATGGGAATTCCACAAATTCCCAAACACTCTTCCTCTCCTCCTGTCTCCCCCCCCACCCCCACCCCAATGATGTCGACTTCAGATCTTTACAATTTACCAACAAACCCAGGACTGTCTGGTTAAAACGCTGTCAATTACTCCTCGTAATGGTTAAGTCAGACTAAACCAGACGAACAACGACACACTTAGTAGTGCTTTGGGGATAAGGGAGAAGACAGGCCGTGTGTGTGTGTGTGTTTGTAACCATAAGGAATGTTAGAAGCAAGTTTAGACAGAGAGAAAGAGAGAGGGAAATGTCATTATCCACCACTCCCTCAGTACAGACATGACTGCCTCTTTAAAAAAAAAAAATACCCTCACCGTCTAGCGCTTGTGCCGCACATGCACATCTTAATCTAATCCTTTTAACTTTCGCTCTGTCGACAGGCTATTCTGGATCTCTCCATTCCCCTCGGATCAAACCTCAAAACAGTGTCTTGAATTGCATGAAAGCCCCGTATGAACAGAGTAGTATGAATGTTAAATCCGACTACAACATCCAGATCCTTTGTACGTGGACTATATACCCTAAACTGTCAGGTCACATCATCCTCCTCGTTACTCTAACCCTAACCCATGGATAACCTGTGGAGGGCGGCCCTATACACAGAACTGGACCTGGAGCTGGACGGGACTGCATGACCTCTCTGATAAAGCCATCTGGGAGAAGTGTGTGTGTGTGTGGGGCATCCCACATCCTCCTCCCCCGGAGTGTGTGTGTGTGGCAAGTGGGGGCATGAGATGCGCAGAGATAAACAGAAGTATGTTTGTGTGTGAGAGGGAGAGAGGGATGAAGGGATGAAGTCCAGGAGGTGTCATCTGTGCCTCTCTAAGGTCATTATGTGCTCAGACACAGAGAGGGGAGGGGGGACAACAACCGCGCCCACCACCCCCACCCCTCCCCCTGCTGGTGTTGACTTCTTATGCCAGGACAAACAACCAAGGTATCAAACTATAGCCTAGCCTAAGACTGACCGTTCCCATCCCTTGAGCAAAGTGTAAAAGGAAGCCTAATCTAAAACAAGGAGCCCACAAGGCCAAAAAAAGAAGCCTATCCTCCTTATGAAACAGCCTTGCAAACAGGGGGAATTGTCTGGGCCTTAACAAGATTACTGCATTTCCCCTATGAGTCTCATTGGAACCTTAGGACTAGTTTAAAGAATAAATAAAATAGACTGAATATTTCCAACAGTATGTCTGACTTGAATGTGGGTTCTCAGCGTGCCCATGTTGGGTCAACTTCCCCAGGATGTTGCACAGTAGCCTGGCGAGTTTTGACAGTTCGCCTTTCCTGATTTCCTGTCTTGCGCAACTTCAGTCTCCAAAGAACACTCAAAGGTTTTTCCGCTATTCAGCACCGACCAGGTGGGGGGGTGTTGGTTCCAGACAGACCAGACCGGTGTGAACAGGACAGATGGCCTTTGGCTCTTATTTACTTTTCACAGTGCTTGCTTCGCGTTTCGGCTACCTACAATGTTTTGAGGCCATCTTGTCGTTCATGATCATTGACCTATGCTGTTTTTGTAAAGCTATATTGATGGGAAGGGGGCAGAGGGGGGCGGTAAATCACTTTGGATAAAAGCATCTTCTAAATGAATAAATGTAAATCAACAACAGATCCATACATCTGCCCATTAAGCCTCCCTGACTTCACGGGACACAGCGTTCCTCCCAGGTCCTCCATCGAGTCCTTGGCAGCCAGTCAAATCCCAGCTTTAGCTTGGATGCGACCGACTGCCCCCATCGACAAGCCGACACATGCCGTATCATCCAAGACCATCAGATAGGTGCTTGAATTTCAAATGAGCCTGATGTTGGGTAAGCATCTTGCCACACCAGAGGAAGAGAACACCTGAAACACCTAGAAATGAGGCCCTGCAGGCAGGTGTGGCTGCCATTTTGTTTGACTAAAAATCATTGCCTTGGGTGTGTCTAGGAAGAAGTGCTGAGGAAAAACATCCATATGGATATAGATGCATGCAAGGTGAATTAGTATACTAGCAATAAGTAACAAGGTCATGGAAATAATGACATTACATTCACTAAAAAGGAATTATTTACGTTAAACGGTGCAATAATCTCCCTCAGGGCCTCATTTTAAATGTTACACTCAGACTAAACAAGCAAGAAAAACCAGTTTAAAGGTGAATTTAATTTACATTTTGTGTCCTAAGGGGATTGTTGGCAGCTTCTGCCAATCCTAGTTGCTTGTATGGGCCGAGTTGTGTTCCCAATTGACAAAACACACCACTGACTACAAGGCCTTAATGTTGGGGGTTTAATTAGACCAGGTCATCTACCTGTGTCACAGATATTAATCTTACAACTGCATATGCCATATCATCCAGGATTACCTGTAAGCTTTCCATATCCTCAAAACCTTACAAACAGCTTAAGTTTTAGAAGGAGATTGGGAACGTGGCTTGAACACAGGTGTGTCCACAATACAGTAATCATGGAAGATATCACTCTCGTTATTTCAATCAAATCCTAACACGTACCTTGGCTTTGTACGTGCAGGTTAAACACAAATTAATCAAGGCACAATGCAAAAAAACAATGTCTTATCTGTCGTTGTTAGTAGTGCGGTTGCTCCATACTTTAGTGCGCATGAAAATCTATTTCCCTTTAACAGAAACTCACCTGCAGCTGAACGGGAGGCACTGCGGGATGAACTCAGCTGGTCTCTCGGTGTGTCTGCGAATAGAGCAAAGATAAAAAGCTACGTGACACCAAAAACTCAACAAAGTCACTGCGCCGAGTCGTACCGATCCTATTAGACTTCGTATTCGTCTCTCCAGCTTTATGTCTGCTGCAACTTCGTTAGGTCTGCGCCTCTCCTGTCATGCGGTCCAGCTGAGGAGGGCGTGGCTATGGGCGTGGCTGAAGGATGGACACGCTCCCGGCTCAAAAGTTTGGATCCGCCCACTTGCTTTATTCTCAGGTTCTGGCTCCGCCCCCTTTCTCAGGTAGCTGCATCAACCAATCAGTGCATTTCTGAGTGGGTGGAGGTGTTTTGTGATGTAGAGATAAAACTTTTTTTTTTTTTTTATTGAATTCCTCCGTCTTTCATATAGTTTATATGGTTTTAGGCAACATAATTTCTCAATTGAACATCTAACAAAAAATATATACTTTCTAAAATCTAATGTCAGCATTTGGTCAGGGAGGATCAGGCGCGAGCGTGGTGGAATGCTAATCCAGGTCTGTACCTGCAGTTTCCCCCTCCCAAAACCCATGGAGGGGGGAGATAAGGGAACAGGGCGCGGCACTGCGGCCAGATATAAGGATTAAACTCACCCGCACATGTTTTAGTTATAGAAATGTACCTCAATGCAAATGCTTTGCTCGAGTGAATGGAGGGAGGCAGTTTCCTCATGCACTGGTTCAGGAAGTCAACACTGATTAGTGCAGCATTTACTTTAAATAACAAGTAACTCCTCGATTTTTTGGGTCACAATAAATGTTGAAAAAGATGTCCATGGCCACTCATAGCTGATAATTTTTTTTTTTTTTTTACAAACTCACAATCAACAATAAAAGCAAAATAGTTAAAAACAATTATCCTTAAGCATAATTGATTGGCAAAAAAAATGAATACATTTATCCCAGCCATGATATTTGCATTCCAACTCTTATCTAATTCTCCTCCCTTTCTGAGCCATTTCAGGTCTTCTCTACCTTATACGGTCAGAGTGCCAAGGAATGACTGAGATAGAGAGAGTAAAGGAGGTGTGGTCCATTGCTTTGTTTTGACCGTGGTGTAAAGTTACTAGTCCAACCCTGCTATTACCACACACACACACACACACACACACCAGACAGCAGCCAGTCTGACATCCAAGATGAGCAGATAGAACATTGGATGAGCATGTTAGGACAGGTCTTCTGAGGGAGAGAGAGAAAGAGAGACAGAGAGAGAGACAGAGAGAGATGCAGACTTGTCTAAAGTGTTACTATGCAGAATAAAATAAAAACGAAGATTTGTTAGATCTTTTTAACAAATTTGTGCTTCAATGCTTTAAACGTTAAAAGATTACCAATCGTTAGCTATGGTCATCCAGACAAAAACCTACTAGACTGGTCCTAAAGGGCCAGAGGAATGTCTTATAATAGTCACAACTTACTCAACCCACTGAGCACACAATAACCTGTTTGTCAATTCTGCTACAGGGACAGGTTTGTTGTAATCTCATATAGGTGATGTAACCTATTTCCTGATTTGTTGCTTCTGGTCATGCATGCAACATGGCAAGTGAGTTATTGTAAACATAAAATACAGAGAATAAGAGAGAAAGATAGGGGTGGGGTGGGGTGGGGGGTGTTGTGGACAAGGGACCAGCCCTCTATGCTGACATTGCAGCAGCTTTTATTAAAAAACGGGAATGAAAAGTCGTGTCAAGTCATGCAGGGCTGTGGAGAGTGTTGAACTTCCGTGAAGAGGGGGAATTTGAAGAGATGGCAGCCAAGGATGAGGGCCACGAGTCAGGGCGAGGCAATGGTGTTGGGGGGTGGGGGGTGGGCCTTTACGGAGGTTGTGAATATTGTATTCATACAGATCCACAAGTCACATGCTAGATGATGCTCAGGTGTCTAGTCTAAGCAGATTGAAGAAATCAAATGCATCCACGTTGGTTTCCACACCCCAAGGGGATTTTCCCACCGACGTTTCTCGTCAACATGTTCTACTGTTCTGACATTGCATATCTGGGTGACCTGAAACTGTGGATGACTGGTCTGACAAAGAAAATAAATGTAGGGCGTCCTCTAGTGGAATAGAATGGAGATGACAGGTTTGAAAAAGAATGGTGAAAGGTAAGTCCCCTCTTTAGCCTACACTTGGTCTCCACCCTTTAATATATACTTAACTTTACATATCATGATAGTAGACGTATAGGTATAGCTTCTATTATGGTGGATAAATATATATTTTAAATGCCTAAATACAAATGTACATGGTAAAGTATCTACTATTTTCAAGGGAGACAGAGGGGGGGAAAAGTTAATACAGAAATATTACAGTGTTGTGGTTCAGCAAAGTCATCTTGAATGTGGCCAGAGACTCTATACTGAGGCTATTTTGAACTGAAATGCCGCAACCTTGACTGTTAGTGTCGCACTGGAGCAGAGAGAGAGAGCAGAGAGAGAGCAGAGAGAGAGCAGAGAGAGCAATAGGGAATAAGGTTCACTCCTCCCTTTAAAACAACAAACGCTGGCACCACAAAAACACCTGTTTTCCTTCCTTCTCCTTCCTGCAGACCCCATTCGCCTATTTTTTTTCTTTCAATCTCTTCCACTTCTCACTTTTCATTCTTTTTTTTTGTTAACATCGCTTTAGTCTTCTTTGTTATCCGTCTCCTCATAGTGACTCCACCTAAGTTGTTGTCATCCGTGTCATGTTCCATGTTCTGTTTGATGTGGCTGAACATGATACGAATCTCCCTCCTGTCTCTTGTCTCTTGGATTGAACCTGTGGCCCGTGTGTGTCAGATTCTCCTCACGTCATCTCAACATTCTGGGAACAATCTTGCCCAAACCGGTTCTTCACAACAACCTAGCTCAGTATAAGTATAGACAGGTCAAGGACATTTATCTTCGTAAGTAGACTTTGACTGAGCTTTTTGAGCGCACCTGCACCACCACCGCTGACAGATTTGAAGACTGGGGTGCTTCGTGAATCCGACAGGTCAAGGGTCATGGCGGCTGAACCCTGAAGTTCACAGGCTACAGTTTGAACCCAGAAACAAAACACTGATTGGTTGCCCTGACAACGGATAAGCCAACACATTCTACGGCATTGAAAATAACTTTGCCCTTCAGAAAGAGGATCTCCCCTATCTATATAAATAGGTAGGGAGTTCCCTTCTCTATGGACCACTGTGCAAAACTGTAAGACTAACTATCACACTAAAACAGTGAGACACGCTATATACAGTAAATGTGTCCATGAGGCTCCTGGAAGCCAGGTGTGGGATTGGAACCTCACGTCTTGAATTGAGCATTAAACGTCCATAGTGCTCTTAGCAGCAGGCAGGCTCCCAATATCACATTTCATACATTCTTTCATCAAAGGGGGTCTGTGTGTTCAACAGGTGTGGCAGGAAACCGGCGGGTTTTGAATGGGAGGGCAAGGGGGATGTGGAGTGGGTCTGAGAGAGATCACAGCCAGAGGGGAGGGAGGAGGGGGGGTGGGGGGGGTTCTGGAAAAGTATCAACTCAGGGACTCTGGATCCGTACTTCCAACAACAGCAAAGTCTTCTCTTTTTTTTTCTTTTTTTTAACTCTGAACGTTCCCATTCTTACCAAGGTCTTTCCTCCTTCCTGTGTCAGCATAACTTCAGTAAAGCCCACCAAGTTTGGAGACGGTAACATGGGGAAGATGTGGAGCAGTAGAGTAAAACAACCCCAGATCTGGATGGCGACCTGGATCCCAGCAAAAACATCTGCTCTTTAGACCATAATGAACCAAATACCAGACCGGCATATGTGCTGGGAGTCTAACCTATAGAGGCTCGTTTTCCCAGACTAATGTAGTGTGCATAGCCTCCCATTATGGTTACATTTATGTTTACTTAATACCCCTCCACTTTAATTTTCTGTCAAGGTACATTTGGAAGAAAACAGATGAAATTCTTAACCTCTTCCTGAGGTGGAGTTACTATTAATGTTACTGCACTGTCTCTGTCTGCCCTGCTAACCAGCCAGCTGAGTATATTTATCTTGGTATTAACAGAGCTGCCGGCCACAAAGGTGGAATGTGGCTCAAATGTGACTTGAAAAGCACCGGTTACATTTGAGTTTTTTTAAAGCCATAAAATAAATAAAGAGTGGCCTACAATTTTATGAATGACTGTATTCATTCCCAAGCACGCCCACCCAATCAATTTCGAACCCTCTGCTAACTCCACCCCTTTGGAATGTCTGGACCACTGCCCGAATGTTAATTGGCTGGACATATGGTGATGGGCGGAGTCTATCCTAGACTCACGAGGTTGGTATAAATAAGACAGAGCTCGAGATATGTTGTAATTATATGAGTGTAACAGTAATCTAGTGATGAAGTAAAGAACTCCTGGATGAACTAAACTAAACTAAATTTATATTTCGACGACTTCTTGTTTTTTATTATTATTGAAGGACATCATTCTGACGACTTCACTGTTTTTACTAGTTGAAGAACATCTTATTGTGGATTAAAAGTTAAATTTCCTCTTTTTTTGTAGCAACTTTTATTTTATTTTTGTTACCATGGCATTAATTATATTATTTTTTGCATATCTGACAACTGTCATCAATCTGGTAAGTGTCATATTTTACCGTTAATAAAGTTACTCGCATTAATTTCCATCTTTATGCAACGGTAACATACCTGTCAACCAGTTTGTTGTGATTAACTTCATACCTAAACATTTCTAAACTAAGAAATAGTCTAAACTTATTCCAGTTTACAAGTATACTTATAAGTAGACACGTTTTTATACATTACTTAATCAGACTGTCTACTGTCTAGACACATCGATTACCAAATAAACTAGATATTATTAATTTATGTCAAATGCGATTAATATGCAGTGAGTTTAACAGACTTCAACGTTTAATGCGTGGAAGTAACACAAAATTGCACAAGGCGAATAAGAAAGTTGGAAAAAGTACATTATGTAATACGTATATCGTTGTAAAACACATAGTTAAACTCACAGAAACAGCATGAATTAGTTTGGACCGTGTGTCTCCTCCCTACATGACCAACTGGAGGAAGAAAAAAACCCCTCTTACAATAACATGTGTGTTTTCATGGATGTCTTTCAATCCAGTCCTCCCCCTTCAACCTTCCCCTTTTCTCTCCACTTTCAGGTGAGCACCAGCTGCCCAGCTGTGTGTGAGTGTCCTGCAGCGCCCCCTATGTGTCCTCCAGGGGTGAGCATGGTGTCTGATGGCTGTGGCTGCTGTAAGGTGTGTGCCGCCCAGCTCAACCAGGACTGCGGGCCCTCGATACCCTGCGACCATCACAAGGGGCTGGAGTGTAACTACGGCAACGACGTGACCCTTGCTTTGGGCATCTGCAGGGGTGAGTGTGGAGGAAGTGGGTGTGTTGGTGTCAAAGTAGGTGGGTGGAATCCTTGTGTCTCTAGGAGAGGAAACTGTATGATTTGTATGTTTGTTTATAGCGTGCAAACATGGTAGGACGGTTTGAAAACCTGTAAATGCTGACGGAAGAACAAGCCATGTGGTAAAAGACCTCATAACTTAGCACATCGTACCCCTGGTGGGACTGAAATATTTTGAGGGAGTTAAATCCCAAAGGCCCCAAAATATAACCTCCATCCACAGAGAGCCAAGATTCCGACGTAGACTAAGAATAGAAAGGTTCTCTGAGAGATGGTGACATCAAGTCTGTCCCTCTGTCTCTTCGGCCGTGATCTTTACTTCCTGTTAACCTTTCCGTGACCTCTTCTCCTCAGATCCAAGTATTCTCGGTGGGTTTCCGTGGTGATTTCTGTTCCAGGGGGTTGTGTGTTTGCTGGTTGTTAGGGGGCAGGTTGCGCAAGAGGACCTCAGCTGGTGTAACGAGAGAATGTGGCGAATTCCAGCCAGTCATACCTGAGATTGTCAAGGGAGACTTCTGTCCCAACATTCAAAACACATCCTAGGCTTTAGACATGTCTGACATCTTTCAGATGCCCGAAAACATGTGTTGCCCAAAATAACTCTAAGCCATGTGTTCGCGAAGGCTTACAGCATAGTAAACAGTTCTTTACCCGATGCTTTGTTGATGTTTTTATTGTGGCTTTAAAGCCTTTCATGTGTTGTGTGGGTATATGACCTTGGTGTCCACGGACAGCGCCATGACAGGATGATTAACAGCGGTGTTAAAATCGTGTCATCGAGGGTCAAGAGGGTTGCAGGTTTTCGT
Organism: Protosalanx chinensis; assembly: GCA_030340685.1. Taxonomy (NCBI): domain Eukaryota; kingdom Metazoa; phylum Chordata; class Actinopteri; order Osmeriformes; family Salangidae; genus Protosalanx; species Protosalanx chinensis. The sequence continues at coordinate 3,141,812 of CM059342.1, read as the reverse complement.
GTCAACCAAGCACAGAACACCATCTGATTTCACTAACGAGTTTCTCTACTTCGTCAGCTAATCAGCCGGTGTTCTGTGCTTGGTTGAAGTGAAAACCTGCCCCCTCTTGGGCCCTCGATGGTATGAGTTTGACGCCAATTATGAATAAGATCTGGGGGTCCATTGTGACTGGAGGTGTATCTCTTCACAGCGAGGAAGGAGGGCCGAGGCTGTGAGTACAATGGTCGAATCTACCAGAATGGGGAGAGTTTCCAGGCTGGCTGTAAACACCTGTGCACCTGCATCGACGGTGCCGTGGGCTGTGCCCCTCTCTGTGCCAACCGACTCCCGCCCGCCTCGCCCACCTGCCCCTACCCACGACTGGTCAGGGTGCCAGGGCAGTGCTGCTTCAGTGTGGACTGCCACACGGGCACTTGGCGACTCCCACCTAAATACCAGAAGCCATGGCAGTCTCAGCCTCGACCCTACCAGCCTGAGAGCGACAACAGTGTCGGCAATGAGCTGACCGTCAGGAGCAAAGGCTGGGAGGATGAGCATGGATACAAACACCTGCCAGGTGAGACATTACATTTAATCATTTAGTCATTTAGCAGACGCTCTTATCCAGCAACTACAGGGACATCCCCCCCACCCTGGGGCAAGTTGGGTGAAGTGCCTTGCCCAAGGACACGTCATGTTGGCACAGTCTGAGTTCAAACCTGGGACACTCTGATTACTGTGCCATGTTGTAAACAGTGTTACGTTCTTCTTTTCCTTACCGTGTGCTTTCTTTCTTCACCCCCCTCTCTCTGATTCGCCAGTCTGGAAGCATCCTCAGGAGAAGTGTGCTGTCCAGACCACCGATTGGTCCCAGTGCTCACAGAGCTGTGGGATGGGCGTGTCCTCGCGCATCACCACCGACAACGCCCAGTGCAAACTGGAGAGAGAGACCCGCATCTGTACCATTCGACCTTGTGGGAGCATAGCCTTACCCTCGAAGGTAGAGAGAACATGTGTGTGTGTGTGTGTGGTGAACAATAAACTCTTTTATTTCTGCTGAAGGGGACCCTCGAGTCTAGTAGAAGATTAGACAAAAGCAAACATAACCACTAAAGAACCATCACGAGACTCTCCCAGCCTTAAACACAACACAACCCGTCCTGTTTTTTCAACCTCTCTGGGCCCGACCCCAGATGGAACATGTTTGACAGCAAACCAGGCGCCGAGTGGCGTGACGCCGTGTCCATATCCTCTCCTCGGCTGCGCGTCTGATGGGAACCGAACGCCGTTGATTTACTCGCAGTAGCGGCGCCCCTTTTAAATATAGTCCCCGAACCCCCCCAGCATTCCTGCCAAGCAACTGTCCATAGCTGGCTGCCCTCTGTGTACTCAGCCAGCCAGGGAGACGGGGTGTCTATATTAATCTTCTGGTTCTCATTCGGAGGACGTGGGACCCCGACTACCTCCTGTCTAATAAGGCCTCTGGTCCTCTGGGAAGGTTGGAGGCAAATAGACTCCATTCACATGGAAGGATCAGTTGTATCTTAACGGGAAATCTTATGAGATGTTTCCACAAAGGTTCTGGAAAGACTTTCTGGTTATCCAGTCGGCTGTTAGGCAAGCGTGTAATTATTGACACGCGTTCGTGACGACTGTCCTGAGCGATCGCGCTTGATGGATGGGGGTCAGGTGACGCAGGAGTACGTCAGAGAATCGAAGAAGTATCAACCATTTTGTTCTTTTGTCTCTCTTTCTCTTCACAGAAAGGGAGGAGGTGTTCACCCACACAGAAATCCCAGGATCCCAAGCGTCTTTCCTACGGAGAGTGCCAGAGCGTCCGCCTGTACCGCCCCAACTACTGCGGCGTGTGCACGGACGGACGCTGCTGTTCCCCGCGGCGCACGCGCACCGTGGCCGTGACCTTCGTCTGCCCGGACGGCGAGCGTTTCCAGCGCTCCGCCATGTTCATCCAATCCTGCAAGTGCAGCGAGGACTGCGGCCATCTCAACGAAGCGGCCCTGCCTCCGCAGCATTGGATGTACGGCGACACGCACAAGTTCGTCGACTAGATCGGACGCGAGGGCGCCTGGTCGCCACGTCGGAGGACATTTTGACTAGACAGACGTTGCACCCTCAGACTTTTAATTAGACAACCAACCTTGAACTATCTTGACAATAATGGGCGGGCCTATAACATGTTGTGTGTTTGACTACAGGGGGTGGGGAATGATTGACAGGTGATTGACTCCGAAGGGCTCCACCCATCGTGGTTCTTAGAATAGTCCTGCAAAGGTGAGTTAACGAGCCGCACACAGGTGCTGGGACAGATGTCTATGAAGGCTTGATTGTGAGGCCTACACAACAAAGGACCTAAGAACCAGCCTTGGCATCACAGAGCTGTTCAGTGTAGGGAGAATATAGGATGTGTACAGGGGTAACAAATTGAACATGTTGCCCACATGCAGCTCCATGAGCGTGTATCAAAGGCAGCACAAGAACCATTGCGTTCCCTAGATTTCCCATGATGCACTGACTACTGTGAGGTAGGAGTAAGCAAGTGGCTGCATCGGCTGAGAAGATCAACATGGCCGACCGTGGACGGTAAACATGCCAAGCGCTACGGCAAACACTATTTATTCTTTTTTTGTTGTGTGTGTGTGTGTATAAAGAACTTGAGACGCAGCCTCTGACCTCTGAAGAGGATCGTTGTTCTTGACGCAAGCGAAGAGGGGAGGATGACGAGCCACCTGTAAGCAGAGATATATGGATGGTAATTAAAGATAGCCGCTCTCCTTTTAGCTCCAGTGACTTCTCAACTATAAGGAGCTCTGTGGAGGACTGAGACGTATGTAGAGAGGACATCTAAATCATTTTAGATGACAGCTGTTCTCTCAACATGAAGGAATCAAACACAGATCATGTTGTTTTATGTGTAACCTAAGACTCATGTCAATCCTCAACCTTGTAATGTTTAATAACCCAAGAATGTAAAATACACTTATTTTAATCTATTTAAACTGTGTGATTAATGAGACTGCCTATGTGCTGTAGATATGGCTCCGTATGAAGGGTAATTATTTATTTTATCTTAGTCAAATGTAATCTTGTGTGACTATGTTCCTGTGAGGTAGGAATTAAACAGGTCTATGAAATCTCACTCCACTAGCCTTGAGGTTAATAGGATGATATAAAATGGAATAAGAGGTTTAATAGGATCATAGTGCCACCTACTGATGTGGTTGGTGAGGAAATTATTTCAAAAGGATTCTGCAACTTGTGGACAGTTTGAGACAAATACGAGTAGAGAAAAAAACTAAAGAAACCAACACTCAAATGACATTGTATAAAAAGTTTTAATTTCGTCAACCAAAAATACAACCACAATTATAACAAGAGAAAGTTTTAAAACCAACACCCCCTGGGAGAAATATTTAGAAGAAAAAAAAAGTGTTGCAACTCATTTCAGGACATAAGATAAGGGGGAGGCTTTAAAAATAAAACTGTCACGATTTTTTTTTTCATATTCTTTCTCCCTCCCCCAAAGAAAAACAATGGGACAGAGGGTCACACACATTCTGTCTTTACTGGCTGGGATTGACCACTCATCTGGACTGTTCAACTGGAGGAAAAAAGAAACACCAATTAGCTTTTGGACTTCCCATGCTAATTCACCACAATGTTCAACCACCATGGCTAGTGATGGAGAGGGGGAGGAGCTTACTGTAGGTGGAGATGTCAATCTCCTCAGGTAGCTCGGCCACGTTGACCTCGAAGCGATCCTGCACGTCATTCAGGGTCTTGGCGTCGGTCTCGTCTGACACAAAGGTGACTGCCAGGCCTTTTGTTCCGAACCTGCCAGCACGGGCTACCTGGATAGCAGGAGGGGGGCGGGGGGGGGGGGGTCAGAGAAGCACCCTACAGCTTTTTCGGCAGACATTTGTTCTCATTGAAAGGTGCACGTCTATTTAACTAGTGCAAATGCAGTCACTAGGGATCATCATTCCCAGATGTACTTTTTATTATAATAATAATAATAATAATAATAATAATAATAATAATACTCTTCATCATCCTCTTTCCTTTGACATTAAAAATCTATTTGAAATCGCCCCGTGCATTAAAACGAGTTGAGTGTGATGGGAGACTTACTCTGTGCAGATAGGTGTCGGAGTCCTCCGGCATGTCGTAGTTGAAGACAATGTTGACCCTCTCTATGTCCATCCCCCTGCCAAACAGGTTAGTGGCCACCAGGATACGCCTCTGGAAGTCCTTGAACTGCTGGTACCTAGAAAGCCTGTGGAAGGAGGAGGAGAGTGAAGGATTACACAGCTAGAATCTACCAGTACAAAACACAGGCTTGAGACACTCTGGTACATCTCATGTCTCGTCACAGAAACGTTCAGTTCACAGCTTAGGGGGCATGACAAGTCTTTGAATCTAGCTTTCCAGTACTAGAATATTTCCACCACCTGAAATGATCCGTATAGATTCAGTGTATAATGTGGTGTACATGGGGAAATAACCTGTCAAGTTTTGAGACGTTCTGAAACGATGTTGGAGCTTTAAGCAGAATAAGAGCTCATTAATCATGCATCAAATCGATGCGCCATGAAATTCTAATCAACCCATAGTCTGTACTATTCTCTTCACTCATCCCTGGAGGGATTTGAATTGATATTAAGTTCTGTAAAAGCCTTCCATCACAGTGCAAGATCAAACAAAATAGCCGCATTTAAAATCATCATTAAATAGTATGCGTGCTAGTTGGCAGTTACTTCCTTCCAAAGCAGCATAGGTGATGAGATTCAAACCCACAGCTCTGATCGGCATCCAACAACACACCACCTAAAAAGCTTCACCTCCCCCCACCCCTCTGATCAGCTGCCTGCCACCCACCTCTCCTCCTGGGCCATGCCCCTGTGGATGGCAATGGCTGGGAAGTTCTGCTCCACCAGGAGCTGGGACAGAGCCACGCAGCGCTGCACAGACTTCACAAAGATCACCACCTGCAAGGGGGAAGGACATGGAACAAGGGTCAACAAAGGATAGGCAAGCATAAAGATGGAGTGCGATGAAGAGAACGAAAAGAACCTGGGATCCACTTTTTTTTTTTATGTCTGCGACTGACCTGGTTGAACTCGAGGACGTCGAGCAGGTCGAACAGCTTGCGGTTCTTCTCACTGTCCTTCAGCTTACAGTAGTACTGCTGCAGGCCGTGCAGGGTCAGCTTGGTCTCATCGTCCACAAACACCTCCATGGGCTGAAGGACAAACACACACACACACACACGAGTCAGAGAGAATCAAAGGACCCAAGACCTGCTGTAGTTTGTCTATAATTATTTTCCTAATTTCTTTAAAACAGCATTACAAGGGTACAACACTTCAACACAGACGTAATGGCAGGGGATGTTCCTCCCAATAGATCCAGAGGCAGGGGTGAAGCCCCTGACCCAGGTTTAGTAAAGGGAGGGTCACTCTTTCCCCCATTCATGGCCACTTGTAACACGGACAGCCACAAGTGGGCAAAGCTAAGAGGGATTTCAACATGCCCAGGTAGAACACAAGTCTGATGTTTACTCAATTCCTCCAAACTCACATCCTGCATGAACTTGCGGCAGACAGGGCGGATCTCCTTGCTCAGGGTAGCGCTGAACATCATGCACTGTTTCTCATGGGGCGTCAGCCTGAAGATGTCCTGCACGTCCCGTCTCATGTCTTCAAAGAGGAGGATGGAAAATATGGAGTCAGACAAACATCCAAAGCAGTCCTAACCTTTACTGAACAACACAGCCATCGCTCCACCTCCTCCTCCACTCACCCAGAGCCTCCAGCATCTTGTCACACTCGTCCAGGACAAAGTGCTTGACGTTCTTCAGGCTGAGGGTCTTGTTGCGGCTGAGGGCCAGGATGCGTCCAGGCGTCCCCACCACGATGTGGGGGCAGTTCTTCTTCAGCACCTCCTCGTCCTTCTTGATGGCCATGCCGCCGAAGAACACGGCCGCCTTGACGGTGGGCATGTACTTGGAGAAACGCTCGTACTCCTTACTGATCTGGAAGGCCAGCTCACGCGTGTGGCACATGACCAGAACTGAGACCTGGTGGGGCAAAGAAGATAGTAAGGCCATCTGCTAAAATCCTGGTAAAGAACATGCATTAGAATCAGGTGTGTGGGGAAGGGGACATTTAAAACATGCAGGACAGTGGGCCCTGGGTTGGGGACCACTGTGCTAGAGGCCCCCCTCCACCCGAACGAACCAACTCATCAGAACTGATTCATCACAGCATCCTTGACCCACTCACCTGTCCATCTACAGGCTCAATCTGCTGCAGAGTTGCCAGTACAAACACTGCCGTCTTTCCCATACCAGACTTGGCCTGACACAGGATGTCCATACCAAGGATGGCCTGAGGGATGCACTCGTGTTGGACTGAAAGAGACGCAGAGGAAAATGTTAACAGGTCAATTGGGTTATTTAGGTTGTATACATTCCTAGAGAAGGGGGGAAGCCAGATACATTCTGATGATGGGGGGGGAACATTATTTTGAAGAGTTTGAGCGACTAGGTCTTAACGGTGTCACCTCACCTTCAGAGGGATGTTCAAAACCACAGTCGACAATGGCACGAAGCAACTCAGGTTTGAGCAGGAAGTCTCTGAAGCCGGAGCTGTGGATGGACACATAAGAGCCCTTCACCTCCTTCTTCCCGGCAGGAGTGGCTGCTTCTGGGGCGGTCTGGGGCTCCTCATCCTCCTCGTAGTCCAAAAGCTCGTTGTCAACGTCGTTCTCTGCCATGCTGCCAGGGAAAACAAAGACGTAGTGCGTCAACATAATGCTGTGTGCATTCAAGTTTCAATATAGTTTCAGACAAGTTTGTGCTGCTCTGGTATTTGAACAGTGCCGGGGCCATTTGCCTTGCTTATGGATCTGTCCGACGAGATATACTAAATGTATTGGCTTTTATGTCGAACTAGGTACTTAAATAGTTCTCTTGCGTTTTGATCATCAAAATGCATAAATTAGGAATCTGCATCTATCTGGAAATCCGAGTCCATTTCCTATGCTTGGCTCATTGATAGCAGGCCGCGATTCCACCGCAACCATATCGGCAGTGATCTTCTAGATTATCCAACATTTAAATAGCTAGATGGGTGGATGGGTTACTAAACAATTTAAATACAATTATATGTTGGATTACGTATTGTATGAAGAATTTTTGTGAATATTAATCTGAGAATATAGACTCAGAATTCAAGATCCGCGTATTGCGACACAAACAATGCGTGGTCGGTCTGCGGCCCACCTTTCCTGCTGCGTCTCATTCAAAGTTCATAATGAAATTCACATTTAAATGAATGAAACAGGAACGTACCTATGCAGATGTATTAAAAATAATTCAACAACAAAATAAAATAAACAGCACACCGTGAAAATATCAGCAACTTATAAATATGAAGCTCGCGCCTGCGACACAACTGAGCTCGTGCTAAGCTCGTGCTAGTTAAATAGCTTCCTAGTCTTTGTTTACCGGTTACAAACGAAATATTCGATTGTATTCACCCCATGTGGCCTCCAACGAAAGAACTTGGTATTCGACAATGTTGTGATTATATTAGAGTTCAGAATGATCAAATAAAATAACAAACACATGTAATTTACCTTTCGGTGTTTGATGGCTTGGTACTATTCAGCTTCGAGGAATCAACTGCTAACTGCTAGTTCAAATGCAGTGGTCATGTTCCGGTCTTAACCGGAACCCCCTCTGATTCTCCAGCCTCCTATTGGTTAGTTTTAGTGCCAATCAAAAGTCAGCGTTTATCAACGTTTCACAAATGTTCCCACGAAGAATAAAACTATAATAAAAAAACTGTCTAAATCCTGGAATCTTGGGTAAGAACAGTTTCTTATAACATCTCGTATTTTAAATGTTTCCCTGTATCTTGGATTTTTTATATGTTACTCTTAAGTGCTGTACTGCTGTTGCAAACTGTAATTTCCCCACTGCAGAACAAATAAAGGATTATCTTATATTTAATGTTAGAGGAAAGGAGGGAGGCAACATGGGTATGGCTCTTGTTTAGACAACATCTACTGTAACAATAAATTAAATTAAAAACGATTACATATTTTACGGTTTAAGTTTGAGTGTCATGATAGATCAACCCATAAGAACAGTATATAAACAAATGCAATAAAATTAGATTTTATTAGTGCAAGTGTTTTTCTTCATTTAAACTCCAAGAGGTCTTTACAACTATAATATTTTTTCTAATATGAACATTGCTAGTCCTGATCTGGTTGTGAAATTATTGCAGCGGCAGCTGTGACAGTGGACTGGCACTGCCCCCTGCCGGTGAACTAGATGTAGTGCACACACATTTTTACTCGCATGTAGAAGTTAACAGGACAATGAAATTCTTTGGATTAGACAACGCAAACCAAACTGGCATAACATGACATTGTGAACGTTAAAAGTATAATGTCTGTAACAAGATGAAATGTAATTAATTGTGGGGGAAACTCCATGTCCTAACCATAGAATACACAAGTTGATTTACTCTTAGTGAATATGAGGCTACTTACCGTTTCCAAACTCCCATTTTCAGAAGAAATTAAAAATCATCCTTCAGTTTAGTAAACCACTTGCAAAAAAATCCATATTCGGTGCCTATGCACCTCTGGACCGAAGGACACCTGCAAGCACCTCCTCCACGAGGAATAAATCGTATTATTGATTGGTGAAATGTGGTGTCCTTTGTAAGGATGTCTTAAGCAAAGCCATCTCATTGGCTTCCAACACGTCGACAGTACCGGTGACCCTCCCCATGTTGAATGGAATGCTTATGCACGCCATTCTGAATATGATGCATATATGACATTTCATGTCGCTTAAAACGTTGCTACGGTTGACTTTCTATTTCCAGTGATTTTGCTCTGACAGACAGACAGACTGGGGGAGCACACAGCCTTGGAGGCGTCGCCATTCTTCCTGAAGAAGCTCAGCCACTTCGCTTTTTACCAACTAAAGCAGACATTAGAGAGATGGCATATTGCGTTTAAAGGCAGATCTGTGTGAGCTCGACACTGTAAAAGGGTTTTTATTTTACCAAACGGTTCGTGGTCCAGCTACACTTCAGCCTTGGAATGACACAGGAATAGAAGCCGCGTAATGGGAACAGAATTGAGGTGGGCTCTTTCACTGATACATTTATTTCTGCAAATATATATGTGTTTTTTTTAACGTTTTAATTAATACGTGGCATATGCTGCTTATCAGTTTGCATGTCTTTAAGCGTAAATGTCCAAAAAAAGACATTTAAGAAACGAGTGACTGTTGGGTGAATACTGTTATCATGCACATCACCCTCTTTATCATGCACATCACCCTTATTGCCTACGATTAAATGCAAAATCACTCAAATATAGAGTGGTGAATGGAATTGCAAAGAGTTAACCCTGATCATGACAATGTGAAATGTATACACACAGGCTAGAGAGGCCTATGATTGAATTTGTCGGTGCCGTTTCATAGTCATACAAATACCAGCTTTTCCAGTCAATCTCTGCTGCTCAGAGGGGCCTGATTTTACAGGAGCCTAGTATCTATCTCGTTGTGTGTTGCACGTTACACAATAGTTACTGTGCTTCAATGACCGTCTCGTGACAGCAAGTGCAATATGGAGATCTGCCATCCGAACTGTTACAGATGCAGCGCGAGCTGTTACAGCGCGAGCGTTTAATATAATACATCCATGAGCGCGAGCCTGTTGTAGTGCAGATTCTGCATCAGCATCTCAGCTGGACTGCAAGGCTGAGTGCCATCATGCAAACACAACACCGGCTAGCCAGTGGGAGCACCTCTCTGCTTCTTTGTAGCCTAAACATGTCCTTGATAGACAGTAGACCCACTATATTCTCATATATAAAGACTACAGAAGTCAAGTATGGTCGACACTGCAATATAATTTGAGCTATAAGACCTGCCTCAGTCCTCTCCGACGACTATAACCCTAACCCTTGATTATCAGATACGATTTATTTTTTTATTTTTAAAAAGTACCGTACCGCGAAACAAATTTATTCTGCTGAGTAGATGTATGTTGACGTCTGTTATGTTAAACGTGTGACATAACATGATTGCTTCTGGGGTATTATCTGTGCATTTCACTCACCAGAGTGTGGCACATTTAGAGCTAAACAAACAAACAAACAAAAAACCTTGTTTATGACCTTGTTTTGAAGTGAAATGCCACAGTGGATTATCATTGACAAAGACCTAGATTGGATGGTTTCAAATTCAAAAGGAAGGGAGGCACTCACACACACGCACACATTACATAAACGCACACACAAACAAACACAGTCTCCAATAGACACCCACATTCTTGGTCCTGCACACTCAGACCCTCTCTCTCTCCTCCCCGGTTCATCTGGCTCTATCTGGCCTTGACATCCAGCTGCATGTCTCTTCACCCCTCAGCTGTGCTGCCCGCACCCGTGGCCCTGGGAGCTAATGGGCTTCCAATGTTGTTGTCTAGACTGGTCTTATACGCAAAGATGGCGGCGGGTGTGGAAGGGATTGTTCATCTGACACTGCTGAATATCTCGTCCAAGGCGGTAGTCAGGAGACTGGGGGTTTATCAGCTAGTTGATATATAGGCATCCCATTAGTATAGGGTATTGCAGGGGGAAGAGTGTGTCTGTGGGTGTGTGTGTGTGTCATATGGGTGGTTCATGGTGTTGGTGGTGTTGAGCAGAGGACCTGTTCCTCGTGCCGCTGACTCTGCTAAACGGGGAACAACTCAATGACCTCCACACTCCCTGGACTCAGGGAAGGCTACTGCAGCCTGTCCCACACACCACTGTTGTGTTTAAACATTCCTTTTGCGATTCCATCTGTATCTCTGTCCCTTTGTGTGTGTTTTTTTTTTTTATGTTTGATATCAATATTAGCGAATGTAGAAGGGTAATGTAATCCTCCAAGTACAGGTGTATGGATTCAGGATGAATAGGGTAGGAGGGTCAAGTGAGAAAGTTAAAAAGCATGACCGGGATGGAATGATTGACCTGTATGGTACTGTGTGTCTCATTAAACGGTGTGTATTATTAACAGACAGCTGATGTGTATACATGATACCAAACAGTAACCAGACCTGTTCTGGCAGCCTTTGTTCAATAAGAAAACTGAGCACATACACAACAAACATTGTAGGACATTGTGTACACACGGCTATTGTGCTCAGTACTGAGAAGGTTCTGGTCCAGGATCTGTTGCTAGGTGCTTGATACCCCAGGGAAACATATTGCTTCCCTATTCAGCTGGTCTCAGTTCAGTTTGGACCGGAACTGCGTCGGTAAACCAGATCAGTTTCAGGGGGGAAATGATCATCGCTGTGGGAATTTAAGGATGTCATTGTTATCTGTCATGGTCACCCCATGCATTTGAACTATGGGACAGTTTGGTGTAATCCCTTTGTGAGATTAATGTTTGCTGCAGTCTGTATGATCTCTATCATGTTACTGAATAACAGAGAGACCCTGCCGAAATGTGGTTTAAAAGCAAAGCGGACCAATGTGTTGTAGAACGTTACCTTTCTAAGTTAGGTTAATGATTCAGACCTCACTGAGTCACGGTGAGACGTTTTCCCCTCTGGTCGGTTCCAGGGAAAGAGACTGTCATAAATTATTGTCATTATCTTTTCGAAATGGGGAATTGAGAATCTAACTAGATTTCTGAACGAGGCTAAATTGAGGAAACTCAGTGAGACAGAGTGAGGAACAGTTACAGGCCACGTCAATTGGTTTCAAACCGAAATGTGTCTTCTAGTTATCCTGGTTATCCAACTGGTTATCCTTCAGGATCACCGTCCAATCACCCGTCACCCCGGTCATACCAGGGTACAGATGAACATGTCCAGGAAATGCACTGGAAGACACACACACAGGAAGTAGGGAGACAGTAACCAATTAGATACTAATATCATCCGTTATTGGCTCTGCTAAGACAGACGAGGTCGTTTAGAGACCAGTTTTTTGGGGTTGTTGTTGCGTGGGATGGGAAAGGACTTCTCCTGGACAAGGTAAATATGTAATATTCGGTCGACAGTCCCGTAAAAGATGAGAGGGTTTAGAAACAACCACTTCATCGTCCATCAGTCCAATCACATGCACACAGGGCCAACAGTACTGTGGAGATGTTGTGCTGTGAAAGGAACAGGCCGCGTGTCAACAAACCCAACACAATGATCATGTAAATGCGATGGAAGCAACATCGAAGGTCTAGCATCGTTAGTTACAGATTAGCATGGCGTGGGGGGGTGGGGGATGCCCTTGATGTCAAGAGTGCCCTGGGGCAGGGACAGACAGACAGGGGAGGAGGAGGGGGCGGGGGGGATGACACCGCGGGGAAGTAAGGGGTGGGGGAGGGGGTGTTTTTAATCGGAGGTTCTTCTGTTAAGGGGTTTGACACGGAGGGGTGGTGCGGGGGGAGGGGGGGGGGGCGTGGGGGTAGGAGGGGCTATAGGGATGCATGGTGATGGGTTTGATGGTGATGACAGTGGACAATAGTGTTGTCTGTTTCTGTGGTCAGAGAGCGCGGAGAAAAAAAGAGGCTCTCAGGCACACACACGCACATACACACGCACATACACACGCACATACACACGCACACAATGCGTTAATTGTGCACGTTAAACACTAACACACATGGCACAGTGTTCACACGTTGGCTGAGGAGCCGTACATGGACACACCAACAACAGCCACACAGACTCCCTCTCTCCCTCTCACGCACCGCACCCGCACCCTGCCCGCACCCCCACAATAGAGGCCACGCTGTCCTATAGCCTGCCCCCCTGTCCTCTACAACGAGGTCCCAAGTTCATCACGAACAAGTTCAGCCTTCCCCCCTGTCCTCTACAACGAGGTCCCAAGTTCCTCACGAACCTCCCCTCCCCCCCTGCTCACTGCCTCCAGAGGTACCACAGCCAGGCAGCAGAGCCATGCAGATGAAAACCCACCAGAACCCTACAAAATATGTCCTAAGGTATGTATGGATGAATTACATGTATTCGATAAGAAATGGTCTAGATGTTTATCTTATTTGGGAAAAGGCAAGATTTTTTTACTGATGCATTATAAGCTAAAAAACAAACAATAACACTCAAGATCCCGACTTGCTGGTGTAGTTCAGTAGCTGCAGGACCTTGAGTTAGTCACATGTACTATATTTTGCCTGTCCTGTAGCAGTATCACGCTGCCATGGCTCCAACAACCCCCCCCCCACACACACACACACACACACACACTCCCCCTCCACCCTCTCCTATGTGACTCTGTAGTCTAGCCTGCTGCCTACAATTACATTGCTGTTCTCCCTCCTACCTGGACAATTCAATGATGCCAACAGTGATGAACCCATCATCAGAGATACTGTAGGTTTATAGAATCATCTACACTAGGTTTGGGTTTGGGTATGAAATATATGCAACGCAAGGAGAATCCAATATATTCATCCAACGAGGAGGACAGTGTGCAAATGACTTGATTGTCCTCACCTTTTCAAGGCACAGAATTGCCGTCGTAAATGTATTACCTCAAGTGTGCTTTTCACGTGTATCTCTGTAGCTGTTGTTGTTGTTTTGGAGTAGACTCGTTCTTGCAGAGAGTCTCCATTGTGACATTTCGGGATGCCCTGACCGAGATGCCTCTCCCTCTCTGATGCAATTGGTCTCATGTGCTCGTTAAAGGCTCTTTTGATTGGTCGGGCCCTTGAGTACATGAATAAAACCCTTGTCCCCCCCCCCCCCCCCCCCCCCCTTCCTCCAGGCTTTTTATATTTTGATTTCGTCTACAATGCTTTGGTCGCTGTCGTGTGTCTGCACCGCGGTTAATTCTTCCTGTTACACTGGTTTTTGTAGCATTGTATAGGAAACCAGAGGCTCCTCTCAGCCAGTATTGTGTTGCACTCTGCTAGTGTGTGTGTAGTTGTGTGCGATGTGGTAAGTGTGTTTTCTTGTTTAGCTTGGTGTGTTGAAATCGTGTTCGGCATTCTGCTGATCAGGAACTGTGCTTTCAGCCCACTCTCTCTCTCTCGCTTTCTCCCTCTATCTTTCTCCCTCTATTTTTCTCTCTCTTTCTCCCTCTTTCTCTCTCTCCCTCTCTATCTCTCTCCCTCTCTCTCTCTCATCGCTTTCTGCAGATGTGCAAGTCCTACATTCTAGCAGTGTGTCCATTTGTTAGATTTATGCTAAATTACCCTGATCCTGCATGTGCTGGAATGTGCCTGGATGTGCACGTTCGTGTGCCAGCCAACTTCCACGGATTCACCCGGTAACAGAGCCATATATATACATAATATAACCAGCGGCACGCAGACAACAAGCCACAGGAGTGGACTCAGACTGAGAAATGGCTCCTAGTCTTCTTGTTAAACAGGGACTCTGTCTCTCTGTCTCACACTGAGCTCCGGACTCTCCTGGCTGGTGACGGTCTGATGCTGCATGGCTGCGGTGTTCGATAGGGAAGTCAAGACCGGAGGGAGGGAGAGGCAGCAAGAGAGGGAGGTGGAGGGAGAGAGATGGAGATGGAGGGAGAGAGGGAGGTGGAGGGAGGTGGAGGGAGAGAGGGAGGAGGAGAGAGGGAGGTGGATGGAAGGACAGAGAGAGAGAGGGAGAAGGGGTTGGGAAGAGAGGGCGATGGAAAAAGGGAGAGTGGGAGATGGAAGGGAGGGGAGGGAGACGTAGTGCCTGCAATCTAACAATGGCCAGTGAAATGTTGCACATCGCGAAGCTCGCATAAACCCTCTTTCCTTCACACATCCAATGATTATCATGACAAACACATATTTACAACAACAACAAAAAACATAAAAAGTATCAACAGTACTCTTATCAGAAAATTTGATTGATGGATTATCTCCAGGGTTGAATTGCTATTTTTTCCTCTCTTTGAAATTACTGTTGAACTCAACCATAAACAATTTAAAAAGCCACGGTTATTAGGCAGACTTTCAGGAAATAATTAATCCAATTTCAAATCATTCATTACTCTTCCCCTTTATGATTAAGTTTGCTTCTGAAATACAGATTTAGAAAAAAGAAATTAAACCCCACTGCAAATATTAAAGCTATAATTATCTTGAGCTAATTGCAAATTGACATTTGACTTCCAAGAATCCACATAACTGTCTTCTTCTAAAGATGAAGTCATGCACAGGATCACAGCGCGATCAATACCTTCCACATACTCTAATGTCTCTCAGATGCTAAGTGACAGTGACTGGTCACCGAGGAGGGAAGTTTGGCCGATATTATTATGGGATGTGGTGACTGGGTGTGCTCGGAATGCCCGATGACATCATGATGACTCAGGTCCACACGCCCTCTTTAAATCTTTTGGCCCTGTTCAGAGGGAGGTGTTTTGGTTTGGCTGTGTTGGACAGATATCCCTTGTACGGATATGCGTGTTGTCCGCTGTAACGCTAATGAAATGGTGCTGTCTGATATTTCATCAGCCCATCCCATTAACAAAGTAACACACCTGTCAGTAACTGACACACCTGTCAGTAACTAGTCAGTTCATAGTTCTCATCTCATCCTTTTATATTCCTGGCAGGTGAAGAACCCTGATTCTATTGGCTCCACGGCTCGACAAAGCCAGCCAACCACAGCCCAGAGGGGGAGAAGAGGTGACAGGCCCACAGTGCATTGCTGCCCCACCAAACCCCCACCACAGCCACAGCCATGTCCACCCCTAGTGGCAGCCCTGAGAGGGAGGGGGGCACGGGGGGGCCTCACCTGGACGGCCTCGACCCCGACCTTCCTTCCATGGGCAGCCCGATACTCAGCCCGGACTCATCTTCCCATGATGCCACTCTGTCGGCGCCTGCTGCCTCCCCGGCCGACTCAGAGAGCTTGAGCCCTGATGAGCTGGAGCTGCTGGCTAAGCTGGAGGAGCAGAACAGGTGAGACACGAGGCTGCACACCTGGTCACACTCTTGTTATACTGGTTGTGGACCAGACGTAGAGAGGCTCCCTGTACTTACAGTAAGCCTACAACAGATACATTCTACGACAACAGATACATTCTACTATCAAGAGTTTCATCTTGGTGTTGATAACAGCCCATGAACAATAGATTCAGTGTTGCTCTATTCTGAGGTGTGCCTCAAGGCCTAGTCATTGACCAGACTTGTTGTCTCAAAAGGTTTTCTGGTGTGTTTGTTAACAACCCATGGATATTGTATTATCCAACAACACATGCACATGCCTTCTTCCTCCATTCATATAATTATATATATATATATATGTATCCATCCAACTATGAATGTGTAGCATGGCTAGTCCAGTAGCCTAGTAAGAGTTTGCACATGGTTGAAGAGGGGGGTCAGATGGCTCAATGGTTAAGGCGTTGGCCTCATGATCGGAAGGTTGTGAGATTGAGCCCCCGCTGTGGCTATATGACGTTGTGTCCTTGGGCAAGGCACTTCACCCTACTTGCCTTAGGGAGAATTGTCCCTGTAGTTACTGTAAGTCGCTTTGGGTAAAAGCGTCTGCTAAATGAATAAACATCCAACACCCCCAACCACTTGCACCCTTAGCTCCCTGTTTTCACACATGGCCTCTTACCTCCCTTCCCCAAAACGGTGGTTCTTCCTCGTCCGCTTGCCAGGCTCCTGGAGGCCGACTCCAAGTCCATGCGCTCGATGAGCGGCTCGAGGCGCAACAGCGGCTCCTCGCTGGTGTCCAGCTCCTCGGCCTCGTCCAACCTGTCCCACCTGGAGGAGGACACCTGGATCCTGTGGGGACGCATCGTTAACGAGTGGGAGGAGTGGAGGCGCAAGAAGGACAAGCTGCTGAAGGTAAGGGGGGGAGGGAGACGAGGGAGGATTTGTTAGTATTAGTTTTGGACGAGGGATACGATGTGGATGCAAACAAACAAGAAGCCTGGAAGTCGTTCTCTCCTCACTTTCCTTCCACTTCCAATCTCTATTTCTCCCCTTCTCCCTCCATCCCTCCCTCTCTCCCTCCCTCACCTACAGGAGCTGATCAGGAAGGGCATCCCCCACCATTTCCGGGCCATCGTGTGGCAGTTGCTGGGCAACGCCACGGACATGCCCGTGAAGAACCAGTACTCAGAGTTGCTGAAGATGTCGTCACCCTGCGAGAAGCTGATTCGCCGGGACATCGCCCGCACTTACCCCGAGCACGAGTTCTTCAAAGGCCAGGACAGCCTGGGCCAGGAGGTGCTCTTCAATGTCATGAAGGTGACCGGCCTTGAACTTCTGACCTTTGACACTTTGTACACACACAAAAAAGGATGTTCTTTAAATAAAAAATAAAAACACCAATTACAGAATGGTAAAGGCATATAAACCCTGTGTGTACGTGGTCATGTGCAGAACACTGTTCTGTATTTATCCGAATCAGAAAAGGTTTTATGTCCTGTATCTCACACGGACCTGTGTGTTCCAGGCATATTCTCTGGTGGACCGGGAGGTGGGCTATTGCCAGGGCAGTGCCTTTATCGTGGGACTGCTCCTTATGCAAGTAAGTACACAATCACACATGCACACACACACAAACACCCACAGGCACAGTCCTACACACATAAATGAAAGACACACACTGACAGGCACTTGACCTCCCTCACCTTCCCTCACGGAACGTTCCAGATGCCGGAGGAAGAGGCGTTCTGTGTTTTCGTGCGTCTGATGCAGGAGTATCGTCTCCGGGAGCTGTTCAAGCCCAGCATGGCTGAGCTGGGTCTCTGCATCTACCAGTTTGAGTACCTGCTCCAGGTGAGCTGAACACCTAGAATACCACCTGCTGGTTATCTACTGTCAAGGTGAGCTGTTACATGAGCCCAGTGTGATAGTGGGTTCTTAGGCAGGGACAGCTTTCTGTCTAACCTTTCGAAGTTGGCTTTCTGCACATCGACTGGCAGAACTCAATGATTCCTAAAATACTCAACCTAGACGCTGTGCGGGAAACGCATTGTCCACAAGGGGGCAGCAAATCTACTTGTCATACTCGGGAGAGAGCCACAAATAAGATAATAGAGTAGTTGGCTTTCAACACTGTCCCCCTTATTATCACTTTAATGAAGACTGCATGCTTCTGCTGTATTGTTTTCTTTATCATCCCTCTCTCTCTCTCTCTCTCTCTCTTGCTGTATCTCTGTCTTGCTCTCTCTCTCTCTCCCTCTTGCTGTATCTCTGTCTTGCTCTCTCTCTCTTGCTGTATCTCTGTCTTGCTCTCTCTCTCTCTCCCTCTCTCTTGCTGTATCTCTGTCTTGCTCTCTCTCTCTCTCCCTCTCTCTTGCTGTATCTCTGACTTGCTCTCTCTCTCTCTCTCTTGCTGTATCTCTGTCTTGCTCTCCCTCTCTCTCTCTCTTTCTTGCTGTATCTCTGTCTTGCTCTCTCTCTCCCTCTCTCTTGCTGTATCTCTGTCTTGCTCTCCCTCTCTCTCCCTCTCTCTTGCTGTATCTCTGTCTTGCTCTCCCTCTCTCTCCCTCTCTCTTGCTGTATCTCTGTCTTGCTCTCTCTCCCTCTCTCTTGCTGTATCTCTGTCTTGCTCTCTCTCTCCCTCCATCTCTTCCTTTCTTCCCTCTGCTCAGGAGCAACTGCCAGAGCTGAACGTCCACTTCCGCTCTCAGAGCTACCACACCTCCATGTACGCCTCCTCCTGGTTCCTCACCCTCTTCCTCACCTTCCTCCCCCTGCCCGTCGCCACGCGCATCTTCGACATCTTTATGTATGAGGTGAGAGACCTGGCAAACACACAACATTATTCTGGATTGTTATTATTGAAAAACATCGGTGTGTGTGTGTGCTGAGCCCCCTAATCTGCTGGTTTACGTGTGTCGGTTTGTGAGTCTGAGAAATGATGTGGCGTGTGCGGTACTTTGCTCCTCCCCACCCCACCCCACCTCCCCGCCCCCACTGCCCCGCCCACAGGGTCTGGAGATCATTTTCCGCGTGGGCATGGCCATCCTTCAGTACAACCAGACTGATCTCATCCAGCTGGACATGGAGGGGATGTCCCAGGTGAGTCAAGTCACCACCAACGACCCGCCCGCCGGGCCTATCGAGGGCCTCGCCCCTTCAGTGTACCTCTCCCTCCCTCCCTCTCTCTCTCTGACTCGGGCTCCATCTCCTTCCCTCTGGCAGCACTTCCAGAAGGTGATTCCTCATCAGTTTGACAGCTGTCCAGACAAGCTCATCCTGAGGGCCTACCAGGTCAAGTACAACCCCAAGAGGATGAAGAAGTGAGCCGCCATGTTTTTGATGTTCTTCCCAATGAATAATTAAAAAGACAAATTTGCCAGACGGTGGCTGATGTTAATCAGATCCATTGGGACATGATTTCAGAAAGCTGTTGTTTTATACATGTAGGCCTAACGATGGGAACACGTATTCACATGATTGTCCAAAAGCTCAGAGATTATCAAATTTGTTTGAGATTTATGAGATATTGATGAAAGCGTTATTATCTGTACTTGGTCAGGCTTGAGAAAGAGTATACCACCATCAAGAACAAAGAGATGGAGGAACAGATAGAGATCAAGGTGAGAGGGATGTGTGTGTGTTCTGACCTTGTTTGAACTCATATTATACAAGCACCATTGGAAGAGTTTTATCGACAGACTAATCCCCCCCCTTCTTTCTCACTTTCTCTATCCTTTAATCTCTCTCTCTCATGCCTCTTCTCTGTCTCTCCCCCCTCGCACACACACACACACACACACACACTCTCAGAGGTTACGCACAGAAAACCGGCTACTAAAGCAGAGAATTGAGACACTGGAGAAGGTAAGAGAGAATGGATTTATTTAGCCACTTTATGGTCATTTGACTGCTTCATGACTTACAGTAAGATTTTAAGTGATTTGCCTCTCATAAATGTTAATATGATACTTAATATTGGTACTTTATATCAGGGAGATTACCTGTCTGTCGGACTCATTTAAAGATAACGAGGGTTGTGTCAGTCTGAATGTGTGTGGGAGAGAATGAGAGTGCCTTGATTTCCTTCTCTTTTTCTGCTGTTTTGTGAGCTTTACTTCTCTCCACTTTTTCTCACTGTCTATACATCCAACGGTTCAACACCCCTCCCACCCCCACACACACACACTCACACACACACACATCCCACACCGCAAACCACAACAACGTTTTCTTTCTGATGGGTTTTCCAAAAATCATCATTTATGCCCCCATTTTCCTACTTCTCTACTCTCTGTTTCTAGCCCCTTGATATTGTTGTTGTTTATTCTTATCCCTTCATACCATCCACTCTATCTACTTCTTCTCTTCACCATCCTCTTCCTTTCCTTCGTCGCTACTGTAGGAGAGCGCTGCTTTGGCAGACAGACTGATCCAGGTACAGTACTGAACTAACCACCTTGGCCAACGTCCTGTCCGTCTTCCACCCTTCCCTCGTTCCTTCCTTCCTTCCACTTATACTGCCTGTTTCCTTCGCCAGAATGTTCCAAATCTTCAAAAAGTATATATACTGTATATATACAGTATATATTTTTTTTTGCATGAGTGAATGTTTGTTTTTGTCTCTTGATGTCATTTATGTACTTTTTTTGTTGGCCCACTTTACCATCGGCCCTCAACAGCATGTGGACCCAAGTGTTAAAAGCAGGAGCTCTCTCTCTTCGAAGTTTTACTGCCCTGCCTGTGATTTAGTACAGGGGTGCTCCAAGGCTCTGTGTTCGGCCCTACCGATATCAGGGGGATCGTATTTCATTCTAACGTAATTTCAGCAATGTTTTATCATTTTAATATTCCATTGTGTGAATGTTTTAACAACTCACAGCCTGAAACCATTACAAACGGCGTTACAGAACAGTGTGTTCCACATCTGAGCACAGCAGAAGTACAATCACAAACTATAAAAAAAAGTCTCAAACAAAAAATCTGTCCAGTTGACCACATATCCTCACCGTGCCCACCTATCCCCTTACGCTGACTTCCTGTGTCCAGGGTCAAGTGACAAGGGCCCAGGAGGCTGAGGAGAACTACGTGATCAAGCGGGAGCTGGCGGTGGTACGTCAGCAGTACAGCACGGCCAGCGAGAGCCTGGAAAGAGCCCAGGACACCATCCAGGAGCTGCGGGAACACAAGGTAGCTGTGGCTCACTGTGTGGACCAGGAGCCTGGTTGGAAACACGTCTCTGACGGGATGAAATAAAATGATTAAAATAAATACTCATTTAGCAGACGCTTTTATCCAAAGCGACTTACGGCAAGTACAGGGACATTCTCCCTGAGGCAAGTAGGGTGAAGTGCCTTGTTCAAGGACACAACGTCACAGAGCCACAGCCAAGGTTCGAACTCACAACCTTTCACTCATGAGGCCAACGCCTTAACCTGCTGAGCCATCTGCCCCAGTGAAATTATGCTAGTGTTGGTTAAAAAAACACTGGGATGAAAGAAAAAGAATGGACGAAGGAAGGAAAGAAAGAAAGTCGGTCAATTGTACGCAGCCATCCATATTTTGGATGGAACTAAATGTGATGCTAACCCGCTCGCGGTTCTACACAGGCTACATGCTAATTGGTTAAACCTGCTACCCAGCTGGAAGGAAACAACAGTTTCTCAGTCCTCTTGATGCTAACGTTTTCCTGCAGCTGTGTGCGTCCCTGACTGGTGAATCCATATTGGAGGCTGTGCAGGGAGAGACACAGCTGGGTATTTGTGTGAGTGTCACACGCCTGAGGTGTTTGGCCACAAACCCCCCCCCCCCCCCCCCCCCCCCCCCCCATTTGATATTTCTTAGTTTGATAATTCGGGGTTTTTTACATTTACATATATATTAAAAATGAAACGTCCATTCTTCTTTATAGTTTAGTTGTCAGTAGGATCCCCACGTTGGTTATTCTAAAAGCTTTAGTTTCACGCCTTGTTTCTCACGCATTCACTCACACGCAGTAGTCACACTCATTCACAGAGGGGAAGTGTGAGAGCTGGGTGTGCGAGAGCGTTTGCACACCCTACTTCTCTCCATCAGTGTTTTTCACAATGAGAGAATTCACTGTTCGTTTTACAGTAACCTCAACTGGGCAAGAGATTGTGTGTGTGTATGCATAGGTGTGGTAGTGTTGTGAGTGTGTTCACAAAGCTGAATTCACACATCTCCAGTTTCTCCTTTCTTACTCATATTGAGACTGAAACCTAAATCAAAAAATCAAAAAAGATCTAAGGAAGTTTTTCTGTAAAAAAACAACAACATACAAACATTATTGTCCAGCATTCTGGCAACAGTATAGTACTAACAATAAAGAAAAACTGAAATACATTTTGTACACATTGGTGTATTTGTGCCCCAGTACGCCGAGCAGTTTGTGATTGGTCAAAATGTAGGGTCCTGGTGCCTGATTGGTTGTATTTGTCTCCCAGTACACCGAGCAGTTTGTGATTGGTCAAAATGTAGGGTCCCGGTGCCTGATTGGTTATATTTGTGTCCCAGTACACCGAGCAGTTTGTGAACGGTCTACAGACACAGCTGGAACAGTCTCGGATGCAGGAGGCGGAGTTACTGGGCGCCCTAAAGGAGATGCAGGACAAGGTGCTGGATCTGGAGAAGGTGAGCTCCCACTGTGGAGGTACGCATGCGTTTTGATTTGATCTGAGCACGCGTGTGTTTTATAGGCTGTCTACAACGGTTTCTATCTACAAAGCTTGTGTGTGTTTCTGTCTACAAAGCTTGTGTGTGTTTCTCCCGCGCCTGTGTGTTTTGACACGTCTGCTGCTGCGTGTGTGTTTCCCTCTCCAGAGGAGAAGCTGCCTGCCTGATGAGAACAACATGGCCCAGCTGCAGGAGGAGCTGAAGCAGCTGAAGCTCAGAGAGCTGGAGACCCTCACCTCCTTCAGAGAGATGCAGGACACCGTGACCGACCTCAACCAGCGCTGGCAGGTACGACACACACGCCGCACGAACACAACACCGGCAGGCCTCGCACGCTCCTCTTCCCTTCATGCCCTAAACTCCTCACCCCTCTCTCTCTCTCTCCCCCCCCCCTAAACCCTCAGCTCCACATGTCGCGCGGCGGCGGCCATTGGAAGGAATCCCCCAAGAAGAACGCCATGAATGAGCTGCAGGACAAGCTACTGACCGTGCGCCTGCGCGAGGCTCAGGCCCAGGCTGACCTGCGGGAGCTCAAGCTCAAAGCTCTGCAGCTGGAGGGACAGGTCAGTCCAGATGGATCATCTGCATCAACTTCACATTCAGTCACTTAGTAGACGCTCTCATCCAGGAGCAACTTTACAGCATAGTACAGGGACATTCCTAAGTACACAACCTCATGTAGCCACAGCCGGGGATTCGAACTCGCAATCGCATGCAGAGCCATGTGACTTCTTAAGGACGTACTAAATTCTAAGGGAGCTTCTCTTTACCAATGTCATCATGTTACTAAAGAGAAATTCACATAGTGTTCTTGAACCACCATTAACACGAGTCCTTTTCTCTACCCATCCTTTTCCTCCCTCAAGAACCAGATCAACAGTAAGGTCATTGGCCGCCACGAGCAAGAGGGTGTGGCCCAGCAGGAGCGGATACAAGCGCTAGCCAATCAGAACAAAACGCTGCAGACCCAGCTGAACGAGATGAAGCGGAAGCAGTCCGAGTTTGACTGCAAGGTGTGGATGAGAGCGAGGCGGAGATGGTGGATAAATGTCACGTTAAAGACGTAACGCTTTTATTCCTTAATGTGTTTTCCGTTCCGCAGAGCAAAGAGGAGGTGATGGAGGCACGCTTGCGAGAGGCAGAAAGCATGGCAGCCATGGCTGAGCTGAGACAGAAGGTAGCTGAGCTGGAGATACAGGTAAAACATGCGTGTGTGTCTGTGTGTGTCTGTCTGTGCAAGCGTGTGTCTGTCTGTGTGTGTCTGTCTGTGCGTGTGTGTCTGTCTGTGCGTGTGTGTCTGTCTGTGCATGCGTGTGTGTCTGTGCGTACGTGTGTGTTAACGCTTCTATCTCCTTGTCTCACAGAAAGAAGAGGGCTTGATCCAGGGGCAGTTAAACCATTCAGACTCCAGACAGTACATCACACAGCTGCGGGACCAGATCTCTGAGCTCAAGAATGAGGTCAAACACACACACACACACACACACACTGTGACCACCCCTGTGTGGTCCACAAAAAAAACTCAACCTCCTTCGTCAGCAGTGTGAGAACCTCAAGCGTAAGTGCTTGAACAACACACACTTTCAGACCTGTGCTTGAACAACACACACTTTCAGACCTGTGCTTGACAACACACACTTTCAGACCTGTGCTTGAACAACACACACTTTCAGACCTGTGCTTGACAACACACACTTTCAGACCTGTGCTTGAACAACACACACTTTCAGACCTGTGCTTGAACAACACACACTTTCAGACCTGTGCTTGAACAACACACACTTTCAGGCCTGTGCTTGAACAACACACACTTTCAGACCTGTGCTTGACAACACACACTTTCAGACCTGTGCTTGAACAACACACACTTTCAGACCTGTGCTTGAACAACACACACTTTCAGACCTGTGCTTGAACAACACACACTTTCAGACCTGTGCTTGAACAACACACACTTTCAGACCTGTGCTTGAACAACACACACTTTCAGACCTGTGCTTGAACAACACACACTTTCAGACCTGTGCTTGAACAACACACACTTTCAGACCTGTGCTTGAACAACACACACTTTCAGACCTGTGCTTGAACAACACACACTTTCAGACCTGTGCTTGAACAACACACACTTTCAGGCCTGTGCTTGAACAACACACACTTTCAGACCTGTGCTTGAACAACACACACTTTCAGGCCTGTGCTTGCTCATTCAGAGAGGAGATATGCGTGACAGCGAACAGGACGTCTCACTAGAGACGCTGTTACCGGGACAGCCCTGAACTTTACAAGTTTCTCAAAACTCTTTGCTAAGAGTGCGTTCGCTATTTCTAAAGAGCAGCAAAACATTCGGTCAGGCTTTTCCGGAAAACGGAAATTAACCTTAGCGTGACTGAGATCTCGCTGAAAAGATCACGTCTAAATGACTCCAGTCATGTTGTCATCACATACGGTGCAGCGTGTCAGATTTGTTTTATCTACTGCGTCAGAAAAGTGACTGATTTAATGGGAGGAAGAGGTAGGAAGGTGCACACTCATTTCATTTCCATTGGTTAACCACTAAGCCCCTCCCCCCTTTTCACACAGCCCGTGTCCTGACTCACTTTTGACACCTGTACTCTATCACGCACACACACACACACACATCTGTCTTTAACACGACAGCCTGCTCACACACTTTCTGACGCACATGGAGATATTGGCCTGTGGCCTGCATCTGTCACAGCAACACGCCCACCATACGTCCCCCCAGCCCACTGCTGACTGGGCCCACAGTTCCACTCATGTTCTCAAACACCAGTACCATGTGATGGAGGACCTTCAGAAATCTGTAAAGGGGTGATCAGAAACCACACATGCTCTGATTTTTCAGCGAAACACACTGGCCTAGTTGCAATGTTCTGGATTCTAGATGTAGAACACATAGACCAAGAATGTGCTGTGAAAAAAAACACAGCACAGGTGCCCCTTTACCACAACTTAAACACAGCCCGCCGTAGAAGTTGACAACTGTGGCACAATATATGCGTTTGTACGAATCCCTCCCCCTAAAATCCTTTCAAATAGATGCAGCTGTCACAACTTAAAGATTAGTTATATGGCGTGACTATACATTGGTATAGTGCTTCTAAAAAAATATATTATCCTTTTGGTCTTTTTAGATCAGGCAGCTTCGCGGACAGCCCTCTAAGTTCCCCCCCAGCTCCTGCGTCAGCAGCAGTGGTAACTACCAGGACCTCTGCCTGGCCAGCCCTGCATCAGCCGAGGGTGACTACCTGAGCTCCGATGAGGACCTGCTGCCTAGCCCGCTGCCCCCCAACGCCCTCTACCCAGCCCTGCCCGGGCCCTGCCACCCATCTGCCCGCCTGGACAGCGAGGGAAGCACCGACAGCGAGGCGGAGGAACGGACGCCGCCCCGCCCAGACGCCCTCCACAACCCCCCTCAGTTGTACGGAGGTATGGTGTGTGCAGCTGAGACTCTGGACAACTAGGCTGCAAGTCGCCCCAACGAACAACAGTGGCCCCTGAGGCCCCTGTGGCCCCTTACTCCCCTGGGACGGTTCCAGATGCCACTTGATGACTTGATCCACGCTCCCGCTGTCAACCATGGAAGCGCTTCCCCCTCCTCTTTCCGTCCTTCTCTCCAGGGAAACCACCGCCCTCTCTTCCTCTCTCTTAACGTCCCTCCATTTTTCCTCTCATCTCTCTCTCGCTGCTCCTCTACCCTGTTACCACAGGATCAGTTGTTGCCAAATCATTGCATCTCTTATCTTATCGGTCTCCCTCCCTTCGCCACTCTCTCTCTCCCTCTTCCTCCCTCTCTCTCTCCCTCTCTCTCTCTCTTCCTCCCTCTCCCTCTCCCTCTCTCGCTCTCTCTCTCTCTTCAGTCTTTCTCTCTTCAGTCTCTGCCCTCCCTGTGGGACTGTTCATTTGTAGCCATCATCCCCCCTTCTTAACCTATTCAATTCATCCCCACATTGACCCACCGGACCAGGGCAAAGAACTGTTTCTTCCAGTACTTTCACTGTGTCGAAAAAACACAACATACATATTCACATTGGGAACATGGAGGAAAGAATCAACTGGCCATTGATGAACTAGTCTTTTTCCCCATTCAACATTGACCCGTAAACATCTAGGGCAGTATAACATGAACAACAGACTGGATCAATTGTCTGCTGTGGAGAAATTCATGACTGGGTGCCAGGTTTTGTGAATGAGTGATAAACATTACGTTTGGCCTGTGATGAAGATGAGAAGAGTTCCTCTGTAAAGCGTGGGTGTTTCTGTACATCTCTCTTCCTCATCCTCCCACTCTCTGTACTGTAAATGAAGACTGGCAGAGTGGAAGAACTACAAAGTTGACCTCCTTCCTCTCCTACCTTCTCTCCATCTTTGACTCAGTCGTCACTGAAGTACTCACCTACCACCTGTACTGCCTTTTGGGGGGGGGGAAGGCATCTCAATCTTCACTCTGACTTTTCCTATCAAGATGTGTAAGAGGGAGAGAAGGAGAAAGAGAGGGAGGAAGAGAGCGAGGAAGAGAGGGAGGAAGGTGAGGCAAACAGAGGTGAAGTTTGTGGACTTTGTGTACATCAATATCATAGGGATGTTACTAGTTGACATGCATAGATGAATATTAACAATTTAACTTACGTAATATGTGGGTTGTCTGTATTTCAAAAGCCTTGCAAACAAACTAAGGCAAGTTAATGACCTTAGTTTGTCAGAAACATCCATCTTGACCTGAAGAAAACAAGAAAAGAAAAAAATCCTATTGCCAAATCTTCGTTTTTTTCATTAGTTATTTCTTTTCCTATTATTTATATTGTATTATTTATTTTGATATTTTTTATTTTTTATATATCTATTCAAAATAGAATTATTGATATGAACAGACGTCGAGCAAATTTAATGTACGTGTTGACCTTACCCTGTCCTTTGTGCCAACTTGAATCCCGAGATTGATGGCGATGTTTGTCAGAGACAGAGAAAGTGCTGCTAAATGATTTCGTCTTTGTTCGTTCATTTTTATTTGTCGTCGTTTGTGTAACTCAACTCATGCTGCAAGCTGCCCTTGGTACAAAATCCATTACAAAAAAACTACTGTGAAGCGTTTTAGTTTTGTTTAGCTCAACTGTTGACAGTAATTGGTACCCTAGTACAGGATATTGTTGTGAACCGCTCCCGGACATTTTACTAAAACACATCAAAATAATTGCTGTTTCTCTCAACTATTCGTTGAATTCAGGTGAAGCAATGATTGTGAAAATGGGGTCGTTGTTGATGGGTACTTATTGACTTTCCCCCTATTTGCTGAATCTGTGAGGAGCCAAACGTACAGGAACCAACAGTCTGGAAACATCCTAGAGCTCTGAGTTAGATCTGTGTCCACTGTGCTCATGTGCGTGACAGACCTGTACCATCACATCCCTACAGAACTCCTCTCCACCTGCCTTGGGGTGATACACAGCAATGACCCTCCTTCCTTCCACTTCCTGTATCAGTAAAGTTGAATAGGAAATATTGTTAATAATTACGATAATACTTAACTGTGGTGTCCAGTAGGATTCAGCCAAACAGTCTACATAACGTGCATCTCGAATCATTGCAGATTTAATCCAGTCGTTTTAGGGAAAATACATGCATTTGTTTGTTTTTACATGACCAAAATGTATGAATGCCATGATACCGTGTGTGAGTTAATTGTCATGTTAGGTCAGGTAACGTGTGAACGAATGACACAACCATCTAACCAGGGAGAGCTTGCACGAAAGATTTCGCAACACCCAAACGCATTTCTTTTTAAAAACCTCTTTAGTCAATCAGTCATTCTATCCAAAGTGATGAGTGGATTGTTCAATTTTGAAGAGAACTTTTGCATATCACTCATGCACATCTCAAATGATCATAGCAATCATGCGACTTACATATAAATACAAAAATATAGTATGGAGAAGCATACAATTATGAATAGATAAATATACATGTACATATAAATATCTATTTATCACAATAATTATCTCTAGTTGATTTGAAGAAGAACATTTATCTACTAACATGTTGTGCTGGCAGAGCAGAAAAACCCACACTATACTCCGACACAGTTTTAAGTTAGACAACAACTTGGAATAGCATGTTTGAAGCAAGGAATAGGTTCATTTAGAGGCCCAGGTCTAATTTACAGTTGAACTTTTAGTAAGATTACACTTGTACACACTTGATACACTTGTACCTGTGTAATGACAATAAAGTTGAATCTAATCTAATCTAAAAGATTGAGGTGGTATTGAGGTTGTACACTTTGGTAGTATTCGAGTAGTACACCTTGGTAGTATTCAAGTGTAGATGGTCCATTCCATTCAACAACAACATTTTCATTCTTAATAAAAGGGTATCCCATGATGCCAAGTTCCCTAGGCCTGGTAGAAGTTGAAACATTGACAAGTTAAAACTGTCTGGTTTCTCTGGGGTTTTGAAGAAATAGAGAGAGACGTGAGAGAAGAAGGAGACTTAGAGGAAATTGGGACATCTGGTCAGTGTATTTAAATTATTATTTGAGCAAAAGAGGATGTCAGTTAGTATTACAAATAACCACCACATCAGTGGTCAGGTAACTCTTGGTAAAATTGTTGAAATCAGTGTTTTACATCCTCATAAATGAAATACAATTTGAATTATTTGAACAGGAACACCTATTATTAGTATTTGGGGATCAGATATTTGATTATCATCTCTGATCTAACATGATATGTATGAACACTATCACTAAATACTTCAGTGCTGATGCACAGTTAAGCAACAAGTCATCGTCTAACTTTACTACTAAAACTGGGACAACGTCGACTCAACCTTTTTGACGTGGAGAAACATTCTCTCGTACATCATAGATGTTTTATCATTGATTGAAAAATGACCATGGCCATTGGCTAAAAAGGGCAGGAGGGGGGAGAGTTAATTGTTGATATCTCACAATGTGCCATAAAATGTAGGTTTTAGATTTTTACACAGAATAAAAAAATAAACGTGTACTGTACATCAACAACATTTTTCGTAGACAGATGTCAGCTTCTTCTCATTGCAGTTTCAAATAATATCCATCGTCTTGAACTTTTGTGTCCAAAGGACAAAACTTATATGTTTGGATGACTTTAAAAGTTGTACTGGGAACTGGAACACTAACATTGTATATCGTTGTCTCATCACTGGTTTCAAAGGTCAAAATCAATGCAATATTTTAGATGTTGGCTAACCTAGGAAAGGATCCTTCAGATGTGCTGTAATGACAGTTGACATCCACATTACGCCCTAAAATTGTGTCCTCTGTCTCTTTCTGTCTCTCTGTCTCTGTCTCCCTCTCTCTCTGTCTCTCCCTCTCTCTTTCTCTTTCTGTCTCTCTGTATCTCTCTCTGTCTCTGTCTCTCTGTCTCTCCCTCTCTCTGTCTCTCCCTCTCTCTGTCTCTCCCTCTCTCTGTCTCTCCCTCTCTCTGTCTCTCCCTCTCTCTGTCTCTCCCTCTCCCTCTTTCTTTCTCTTTCGGTCTCTCTTTCTGTCTCCCTCTCTCTTTCTCTCCCTCTCTCTCTCTCCCCCTCTCTCTCTCCCTCTCCCCCTCCTGTCTGTCTCTGTCTCTCTCTCTATCTCTCTCTCTCTCCCCCTCCTGTCTGTCTCTGCCTCTCTCTCCCTCTCCCTCTCTCCCTGTCTCTCTTGCAGTTCTACCAACATTGTTGTCACATATATAAATGACAATATGATGAAAAACATGTCAGTGTTCTGTACCTGATGAAGTGAATCAAATAAATGTTGACCCTGCATTATCAGAGGCCATAGATGTGTTGTGTGTTTTTATTTTGGGCTGGTTGTGTTGCGAATGTTGTGTTGTTTCTAAGGTCTAGGTGAGGCACATACACACACACACACATGCTCATCCACCCATCTCTTAATGTCACATCTTTAACAGACAGAACGGCTTCTTTGCAATGCTCGCTGTCTCAAGGTCGTGGTTATGTTGACATTTTCTGGATAATTCTCGCAGCGCTTTCTCAAGTGACCACATACCTGCCCACAAACAATAAAGAGACACAATTCTGCCAGAAAAGATTATTTAGGGGTGAGAAGTGGCGGTGCAACTGAAGTACATCACATCTAAAGAAGTCATCTAAGAATCAAGAAGAGTTGTCTGCTAGTATAGTAGTGGAAATAGCTGTAGAAAGTGGTAGTGGAAATGTAAACTGCCATTTTTCTCAAGGCTTGTTTGTTGTGAGGAAGCAGTATGTGGTTAAGGATTCTGAGAGACGTTCATATAGAAACACTTCCTCATCTCATACACAGAGTCTGCCGTCAACTGGGCGATAAACTACAGAATACAGATAACTCTTTACTAAAGTAAACTAAAGTTTACTAAAAGAGATCCCTCTTCAATTAGCTGATTGTTGAGCATTTCAGCTGGGATAGTGTTTGAGTTGGACTTTATTTGACTTTATATTTTAGTTATCTTCAGGTTTTTAAAATGCACTGAAATAAATCATCTGTCTGTGATTTGGAATCTGAATGTACAAGGTAGATATTTTGTCTGGTAAGTATGTTTAATGTTTAATTATGAAAATGTTAATCTGTACCTTGCATTTTTGGGACTTAATTGCACATAATTAGAATATTACTTCAATTTAAGTATAATTGTTTGGTGCATTATCCAAAATTCACTACTTACTGAACTGAAATATGTTCATATTTAAAAGATAAAAAATATTAGATCCTTCTGAGAAAAATTATTTGTTGCATGTGATTTATGAATTCTATAGTTTTTCCATAGATTTTCTTTTTAGATTTCCATATACTTAAATAGATTTACCACTTAAATAATTACTGTTACTGCTATGTTAATAACTTGCCATTTCATCCTTAAATAACTTAATGAAAGAACTAGGACCGGTGACAATTGTTCATAAGGTGTTATATAATAAAAGTATCAGAGCTCAGAGCATAGTTGTTCACAGATACATGATCTTACTACCAATTTAACCATATTCACATAACACTGTCGCCCCCCTCTGGAATGCCATAATTACGACTACTACATCCATGACATAAAAACATGCATCATGGTGTGAGCCACAAAGTCTGTACTATAATGAATTGGATGTAGTGTGACTAAATCTAGTATTTAACGTCTTGATCCAGTCTACTTGGACTGGACCTGGACTGGATTGCCCTCACCCCACCCCCAACATCTCCTAACCCGGCTAGCATGCCACGTTCATTCCTGGTCAAGAGGGGATGTTATCACCCTCACCGCCTCGACACAGGCAGTCCCTACCGGAGCCTTCCTCTATCCC
Organism: Protosalanx chinensis; assembly: GCA_030340685.1. Taxonomy (NCBI): domain Eukaryota; kingdom Metazoa; phylum Chordata; class Actinopteri; order Osmeriformes; family Salangidae; genus Protosalanx; species Protosalanx chinensis. The sequence goes on along the minus strand of CM059342.1, from coordinate 3,109,867 downwards.
CCCCGGAGACACACAAGGAACAGTGGGACACTGCCCTGAGCTTGTCCACATCGAGGTTCAACCGAGTGAACTCCCCCCTCCCACATCCCCCTGCACATCCGCCTGCCTTTCTGTCCCTCCACTCTGACTCACTCAGCCCACCACAGCCTGTCAGAGCACCGTCCTGTGGTAAACACCTCACATGTACTTTCTCACTGCATCTGAAAAAGTGGACGCTAACAATGCGCTCACTCCTCATTTCCAGTTTTTTTATTTTCTTTTTCATCCTGCAGTTCAGGATAACAAAGCCACCCTCCAGTGCCCTCCTCCCCCCCCTGCCCAGTTCAACCCAGCGAGTCCTTCTGAGAGGACAGACTTCCCCCCCTCCTCCCAAGCGGTTTGGCACGACTCCAGTTCAGGAAATCCTGAGGAACCGTCTGAGCTAGCCGCTCTCGGGGTCCCTTTAGGGCCCCTCCTTCTCCAGGGCTGTCATCAGAAGAGCTCTAGGGAGGACTGCCTGTTATGTGGCAAGGTTGGCACAACATCAGGCATTACAGTATTCTGTCATGAAATATTTAAAGCGTCATTCTGACACTTAAACAGTGAATGCCCTTTCGCTCTTCTTCTTTGTGTTTTTGTCCTATTTCTTCTTCAGGTGTTTTCCTCTGTGTCTCGTCTGGAGTTGCACATCCAGAAAGTGCACAGCAGCAGAGCCCACCTGACCCCAGATGACCCCAGGTCTACCAGGCAGCAGTACGCTCTTAGAACCAAACCAAGGCGCCAACATAAGGTAGATATCAACACCCATTCTGACTGCTGAATCAATCGCCTTAATAGTGAAACACTAATACGCACGCATTGCTGTGCTGTCTAATAAAATGCAATAAATCCAACGACAAGTCTGCGTCGACGAATCATGAGCTCGATTCAGATGCCAACAAACTGATCTGATGCAGACGGACTTTGTAGTGATGACTCATCGTTTAGAATCATCTGGAGTGAGCCTGTGACGCATGTCTGTGTGACAGGACCGAACGTTTGGCTGCAAGGAGTGCGGGAAGACGTTCAAACGCTCCTCCACCCTCTCCACCCACCAGCTCATCCACACAGACACCAGGCCATACCCCTGCCAGTACTGCGGCAAGAGCTTCCACCAGAAGTCCGACATGAAGAAACACACCTTCATACACACGGGTTAGAACACACAAACACACACACACACCTTCATACACACGGGTTAGAACACACAAACACACACACACACCTTCATACACACGGGTTAGAACACACAAACACACACACCTTCATACACACGGGTTAGAACACACAAACACACACACACCTTCATACACATGGGTTAGAACACACACACACACACCTTCATACACATGGGTTAGAACACACACACACTTTCATACAAACAGGTTAGAACACACACACCTTCATACACATGGGTTAGAGGACACACACACACACAAACAATGAAGACAAGGGATTAATTTTCCATAAATCAGGAAACATGTCTGTATGTTGGCATGATGAAGTTAATGTATGAACATTCACATACGCTGTCTGTAAGTATGGCTGCCCTCTAGGGCTGTGTCTGTCTGAGATGGTGAACATTTCACCTTTAGCACCTTTCACTCCTAACCAGCCCCCCCCCCCTCCACCCCCTCCCCCACATCACATTCCACAGGTGAGAAGCCTCACGTGTGCCCTGTGTGTGGGAAAGCCTTCAGCCAGAGCTCCAACCTCATAACCCACAGCAGAAAGCACACCGGCAGCCGGCCCTATCGCTGCACTCGCTGCCTCTACAGCTGCCAGCGCAAGGCAGACCTGCTCCAACACCATCGGAACCACTGCAGGTAAAGACCCCGAAAAAAGCTGGTCCCAGTTCAGCTCTTCCACTGGAGGGACATTGGAAACAAGACTCTCATGGGATTTGAGACTGAACCAAATGCAATTTTTAAACATCACATTTCTGATCCCAGTTTAGTTTTACCACTAGGGGGCGCATTCAGGATACAAATACGGCATAAGGAGAACAAATTTATTGGTCAAATGTATTTATAATCTGTTCAAATACATGGTTTGTAATGTGGGACCTTCTTTTTTACATAACCCACTACAAATAGTTGCTAGACAGAACTATTCAAATAATTTGGTCAGGGCAACAGAAGCAGAAGAAACAAATTAGCGAAAGGCTTTAACGAAAGACACTCAGTAACCACGTCCCTGGAAGAACTGGGCCCTGGCAGTAACGTCATTAGAGTAGTCCCTCCCAGTGGTATTAGCATCCACTGATTCATAGGACTGCACTCTGCTTGCTCCCATATTATAGGCTGCCAAAGCACCTGCACACAAATGGAAAAAAAAGTTCACAAAGTTATACAAAATAATTGAGGTTTAGTAGTCTTGAAGAATGATGTATTCCAATCATTAACCTAAGTCAGGGGTGAGGCAACCCTGGTCCAAGGGAGCCTCTGTCCTGAAGGTTTTAGCTGTTTCCCTGCTCCAGCACACCTGATTCTAATGGAGGGATGTTATCAAGCTCTGTGGAAGCCTCGTAATGACCCTCCATTCGAATCAGATGTGCTGGAGCAGGGAAACATCTAAAACCTTCATGACAGTGGCTCCCTAGGACCAGGGTTGCCTATCCCTGACCCAAGTACTTACCTTTCAGCCACTGGCTCTTGTTCCACCTAGGAAATTTAGCCTTGATTTCACCATAGCAGCCAATCAAGATTTGAGTGGCTTGAAGGATGTGCTCCTCGCTGTATGGACCCCCCTTAGGGTTGTGCCACCTCTTGTCAATCTACACAAAATGTTATGCATTCATGAATAAAGGCTTTTATGGGTGTAAATGTTCGTTTATGATTCTGTGTCAGAGCTCAAACAGACCATTTTACTTTTTCTTTGGGGTCATATTTAAGAGGTTATAGAGAGTTTACAAGTAATCAGACTGTTTTTCTTGCTTAAGGTGACAGACGCACAATGCAAAGTCAACTTCCCTCCCTTTTATCTGCTTTCAAATTAGATTTGGATATTTCCCACACCTTTTACTTACCACAGGTGAGTTTAAATGAGCATCACATGTTTGACAAGTTGTTTATCTGTTATTTTTTAAGGGTGCACTGCCAACTATTTTGTCGGGCTCATTTTTGAAGTTTTGTGTGAGATTGTCTAGTTTGTCAAGCATTTCCTCTGTTTTTTGTTGTTGTTGTGTTGTTGTGTTGTTGTCCAGTACACACAAAGGAAATAAACGTGTATGGCAAGACATGTAACTGCAATACCTTTCTGTGAGAAATACTGGAAAAATGCCAGGGGTGCCAACAATTTTGGCCATGAACATATATATCTATATCTATATATATATATATCAGCCACACATTAGAACTATGTAGCACACATGTTCAAACATTGTACCTGCATAAGCCCAAAGGCATTGCCATGGTCCCCGCAGCCATTACTGTCCAGACCTCTTCCACCCCTGGACTCTCTTGATATGATGCCAGCGATGACCGCTGCTTGCACCCCAGTCTGTCTGGACACACTCATTATCTTGTCCTTGTAATTGTTCACATAAGGCAAGTCATCTTTTGCCATACTGTGGGATCCTCCCGGCCCTGATACAAACAAAACAAAATGATCTATGGAAACCTTTAAGGCTAAATATGAAATGTAAGTGGGTTAAAGTGTCCGTGAACATACCAGCATTATGACCATCAGCATTTGCAGTTTCTGATGAGGCACCTGTTGTATCAATGTTGCCCACGTCTCCATACACTGAATTCAGGAATGAAAAAAAAAAAAAAAAAGGAATTAGGTAGACAGCAGGGGCGTATATTTAATTAAAAGAAAATGGGTGGGAGACTAATAAAACTTAACAGCCAGTTAATATAGTCGGCATAGTATAAACATTCTGACAATTTATTAGAATGAAGACTTACTTATGTTGATGTTGGTTTTCGTCGGAGAACTTGACTGATCGGTCTGGTTCTTGTTTTGTTTCTTGTTCCTTCTGAGGTTTGATTCCCGGAGTCCCCAGCGGTGAGTTTTATTCAGTGCAAAACACGTCCCAAGATTTATAATAAACAGTATCCAAAGTTTCCAGGAAACGGGCTTCTTACTTGAATTCTCACCCCTCCTAAAATACACCAAACCGTTATGTCCTTATATTCAGCCAATGGGAGACTTGCACACTAATCACCATATCTTCTGATTGGATGGGTAAGGCTGGTCTGAGGAACGTCTAAATGTTTATTAAATGGGATGTGCCCATCCCCTGCAGGGATATTAGGGACTTTTCCAGGCTTTGGCACGATGACAATATTGTACAAACTGACCAGTCATGGTCACAAGGGTCCAGTATTAATACAACAAGGTTCACTTTCTGTTCTCTACTGAGTCATTGACCCACCCATAAGTGGTTTCGCTTTCGTTTTGCTCAATATCTGTGACTTTTTTGAATGTTTAGGTTCATGCACGTTATTTAGCCGATCAAACTACTAAAATGATGCGGATTTGGACCCTGTGTAGGGTCACTTTTATCCCCATAGGCACCTAAATTGCCTTGGGACTGCTGGTTTTAGTTTTGGCTCCATTATACCAGCATCACGGTTATTTCTTTGATCGGTTTCCCAACCTGAGAACAGACATCAGAGGCTGATCTAAATCCAAAAACAACAACAAATCACGCATTGTAGTTTTTGGATTGTTTATTTGATTTTTTTTAACGTGTTTTATTGTAGTTTTTTTTTCTCCCAAAAAATCCTGAGGTATTCACAATATAATGGCATTTATTCAGTTTGAAATGGGACAGGGGGAAACTTCAAAATGCAACAAAATAAAATGAAATAAAGAAGCTAGTTGAGACAGTAAAGTGGTGTAGATTGATACAACTGTAAGAACATCCCTATTGTGTCAAACACACACTGAAGTTGCAGTATCTGGGGGTAAAACAATGTTTTCCGTGCCATCTAACAGACCATGCAATTTAGAACTGCATTTTTTGAAAACCCATGGGAAATAAGCAATTAGTTTCACTATTTATTTTCTTTAACCAAAAACACCTGGCTAGAATGCAGACAAGGTAAGATTATTTCAGTCAAATCTCTACAAGAATTGTTCTTATTTGTAACGATTGTAGCTGGCATTTCTTACTTGAGTATCAAAATGACTCCAAAGTCTCAAACAACCGTAGCGACTAGTATAGCGCTTATATCTTTAAATATACCATGCTAGAATGTGTTCAGATTTCAACCCAAAACTGCCAGCTGGCCTGAAGAATAGCAGGTTACACTGGAAACAGAATAAAGGAGCTCAGTATGCAAACATCAAAGACCCCTCCAAGTCAGTCAACCCAGGTATGAACAGGTGATCCTTGCTCTGTTTAAGCCTTTCCTACACTAAACCACCACGGTTTCAGTTGATTGTGGTTGGATATTTGGCTACTTGGGTCAATGGTAAAACGCCACTGAGACTGTGTCTTTACCTTGTATCTTGTTTGGCTTCAAAAACAAACACAAACTGCCAATAAATAAATATCAGAGAGGTCAAAAACAACGACAACATAAAAGGACATTGACAGAAACAGAAAGAAAAAAATACATTATCTTATTTGACGAGTCACTGGTGATTGATAACGGAGCTCTGTGACTGGAAGATAACATCCCCTCTCCTCACCCCCACCCCTCCCCACCCCTCCCTCTCTCTCTCCCCCCCAGCCTCCACTCAAAAGCCATACAAGTCAAGACAGTCTTAGCATAACAACAAGTACTCCAGGGACAGTGTTCTGGAAAGCAGGGACGATTTAACAAGTTAACATGTGAAGCCCAAAATACTTATAAAACGTATTGTTTCGCGGCTGAAAAAGAATGACACCTATCTGAATCAGGACAAAATGGGACCACACTACACTCTTTCGATTAACATCACAGGAAAAGCTTCGCAAATAACTCTCTGGAGAACCGACTTGTCTAATGACACATGGCTCAGTTTGTCAACCTGCCCTTTGGAACACCACCCATTGTGACCACACAGCCTAGTACAGCATTAAAGAACCACAAAACAGCGAGGCTTTTGGGTAGGGATAGGTAAAAATGTCATGAAGTAATAACGTCAAAAACTAAACCCTCAGTAAAATATGAGAGAACCAAATACAAAAATAAAATAAACTGAAATTAACAAATTTAGTTCAACATATTGGAGGACTGAGGATTACAGCAACGCAGGGTGTAAGGATTTAAGGGCGTGGCCAAGAAAGTGATGCCCCACCCACATAGAAAAAGACACACCTTTGACCAGACGTTCCTTTAGAAAAAATAAAAAGGGGGGGGGGGGGGAGAAATAAAAATGTTCTCTGCCTCTCAGAACTCGTGGAACATCCAGAAATTTCTTTGTTCAATTTGGTGTAATCTTTGCCCTGAATAGAACAATAAAAATGGTAACCATAATAAAAAGTAAAACAATGGACAAAAAATAAAATAAGTCATAATCACCATCAATAAAGACTTTTGGTAGATAAAACACTGCAGTACACTTCACCCTACCTTCAGACTTACCACACACACACCTAAATGAAAGACACACAGCAAAGTGAACAACAAGGACGAAGATCACAACAACACAAACTTACTACTCATTCACAACTAGCGGCAACACAAATAAAAATACACATTTCGAATAGCAAGAGAAGAGGGGAAAAGGCAAAAGTGTGTCTTTTCCTAGGTACACAATTCACTTTTAAAAAAAAGTTACTGAATATATAATATGTAAAAATTATAAATAATGATAGAGTTTTGTGTGTTCCCCTCCCTCCCTCACAACCATAATCAATGGCAGTTACAGCGGTGACAATAACATGCAACTGATATACTTACAGCATTGGATACAACCCACTACAAACCCTCCCAACCCCCCCCCCCCCCCCCCCCCCCCCCCCAGTCTACAACCTCGCCCCTCCCAAACCCCCAATACAATCCTTAAATATTCATCAGCTCATTCAAAACATCTCCTGCTTCTTTATATATATTTTTTTTACACGTGTTAGCTCTCTGAAGGCATTCTCAAAGAGGAGAAGGGGGGGGGGGGGGAGGAAAGAAAATATCTTATATATATATATCATCCCTAACTTCATTTTCAACATACATGTATTTACACAGAGGGCTCTTTTCCATAAAGCAAGCTGACTTGATTTGAATGACTGCATAGTGAAGATGATTTTTGGTTTACTTACAGATGGGGGGCGAATGTTACTTTCTGCTGCTCCCAAGGGGCAGGACAGCTTCCATAGGATGTGGTGGCACAGCTGCTGGCAACACTGTGTGTCTATACATTTGGTATGTGCGCCTGTGTGTGTCTATACTACAACTAGTCCTTGAGTGCAGGTCAGGATTAAAATGGAAAGGCTGGCCTTTCTAATGCGGTGTTTCGCCAACCCTGGTCCTCAGGGGACACCTGTCCTGCTTGTTTCTAGATGTTTCCCTGCTCCGACACACCCGATTCTAATTAATGGATCGTTATCTGGCTCTGCAGAATCCTGCTAACGAACATGCATTTGAATCAGACGCGTTGGAGCAGGGAAACATCTTAAACAAGCAGGACAGATGTTCCCTGAGGACCAGAGGTGGGAAACACTCTTCTAACACACTTGCTTCTTTGTTTTCTTAAACCCAACACAAACACTCGAGTCATTCAGTTTAGTACAAAGCACACCTGACTAACCACCTTGAGGGAGGAGTGGCATTGCGTTCTTAAAACGCACACACATCCACACACGATGGACACTAAATGCGGGTTTTTGTAAACGCGCGTCAGCCAAACCAACATGAAACGCTGGACAGCGGGAGACTGGCTCAAGCACGAACACAAGAGGTTTGCATCGGACAAACAAGACTGATAAGGAAGCCATTTTTATCATAAGAGGGCAACTAGCAATTTAGAGTGTTAGGTTTCAAATAGCTAACGGTATTGGTGGTCAACGTCTTGCAGAAAACGCTTTGCAGTAATAAGTTGAGCAATACTGTCACTGACGAATTGTGGCGCTTCAATATTGAAACTCTTCCAGAGATCGGATGGTTCTGTAGTCTAGGACCACCTGCTTGCTCAAGGTGCATCTGAATTATTATCCGAGTGTGTGTGCGACTGCCAGTCACCTTCCTGTCTCCTACACACTAACTCACACACACATACATACACACATACACATATAGGTACAGCTACTCAAGTGCCCCCCCCACCCCCACCCCACCCCAACCCCCTCAGCTGCTAACTACAGAGATCTCAGAATATAGTCATAGTTGTCAATTCTAATAGCAATAACATTAATAAGTATTTTTGTATTTGTTTCGCCAATGACACCTTTGGTGTGAAAGGTCAAGGTCGTCCAGCGAGCAGGACAGATGGACGGACAGGATGCTGACATTGAAACAAGGAGGGACCCCAGAGCCGCCCGCCACCCCCCCCACCAAGGTTCAAAGGTCATAGTTCAGGACAGGCATGCACACACCTAAAATAGAAAAACTGCACTCAGCAGTGATGTAGCAGTGTCATATTGTGACGTTAGTTAACAATACAAATTAAACAACGTATCATAGTGTTAAGGTAAACTGAGGTGCGTTTTATTTGTGTGGGTTAGTGCTGTGACCCCCCCCCCCCCCCCCATCACTAACCTAGGCTACTTAATCTGTCTCTTCCTACTTCAACCTCTCACTTTCTTTAGCCATCGTCAGACGTCCCTCTTTGTATTTGGTAACGTGTTTAGACTTTGCATTATTTGATGTATTTGGTTTAAAAGAAAATAGAAAAAAAGAAGAAATAAAATAGATTTTTTTGTCCTTTGGGGATTAAAGAAGTCCAGAGCAGCTTGTGTCTAAAGCATAACGTAGCAGCAGTAGCAATGTCAATAAATAAATAATAATAATACAATTTCTGGAGATAACACAGAACAGCAAACACCATTAAAACAAAAATCCTAGCTCGCTCGCTAAGATGAACCGTTGGTACTTTGGTGCGTTGACACCGTGAAAAGCTTTTACAATGTCCAGCTAGCTTTAGCATCTGAACCATACAAATGAGCATCTCCATCTCCACATCTCCCCTCCCTTCTGGAATCCATCTCTCACGTTCTTTACCCTCTTCCTTTCTCTCTCTCTCCCTCTCTTCCTCTCCCCTCTCTCGCTCTGTATCCCACACATTCCGTTACACCTCCAGTTCCTCTCGTTTCCCTGTTCTCCTCTCTTCCTCTCTGCCGCCTTCTGTCAACGTTCCGGGTCCCCTCATCTCATCGCACTTTCGTTTATTTTTTCTTCTGCTTCTGTGTGTGTGTGTATGGGTGGGGAGGGGGTCTAGCTAGCTGGCTCTGCAGAAGGGGAGGGAGGAGGGACAGGGGGGCAGTGTAACCATGGCTGGAAGGCCTAGTCCAACTCCTTCCACATCCAACAACACTACATCCTTTGGTTTAACCAGACAAACAGGAAGTCGGGAAGGATGGAGGGAAATGCTCCACAGGAAATTCACTTTATCACTTCCCGTCTCTCTTCCCTGTCTCTCCCCTCTTGTCCAGTTTCCTCTCCAAATATCACCTGCTCCCAAAACAGAGGTTTCTGTGAAAAAGACAGATTCCACCTCTATGATAAAATCCCCATTAACTTTCTACAGAGCTAATTTTTTTTTCCTCCGCATTTTTCTCAAGTTTTTCGTTCCCTAGAAAGTTAACTACGCATCTTAATGTTATACTGTTTGCTCCATCTACTGTGTTTGTTTTTCGGTTAGTAATTTTGTTTAGTAATTTAGTAATATCAAAATAATTTGTGGGTTAGAACTGCCGTTTGGAACGGCTGTTGATATCCATAATGTAGTGACCCTTAACTGGTGTGTAAACACACACACGCACAAACACACACACACACACATAGAGTGAGTGAAAGTAAAATGATACATGGACTGAACCGGACCTTGCATGTGTTAAACAGATGCTAACTCCACTAGCCTACAGCGCTAATGCTGGCGGACATGACAGTTGGCTCCAGTGTGTGTCGACTACTCTGTTGACAGGCCCCCGGGACCAGAACCTGGGCTGGAGCACGGCCGTGCCAGGGAGGGTTAGTGAGGGAGCTGAATACCCAGTGTGAGTAGCCAGGCTGGCTGTACGCTGGCTTCACCACGGGCCTGTGTGGAAGGGAGGGATGGTACACTGTACATGGGAGGGGAGGGGGGGGGAGTTAACAGCTAACTTGGATGAGCTCTGTGACCACTCCTTTGTGTGTTTGCCTGTCCTGATACACCCGCCCCCCCCCCCTCCCAGCCCCCCACGCCCCAGTTCAATTCACCCACCACCCCTCCCTTCATCCATCCATCCATCTGTCCGGCTATAAGCTCTCTTCCTTGTCCCCCTCCCTCCCCTCCTCCTCCTCCTCCTCCTCCTCCTCTGGTGGGTGAGGCAGCAGGCTCCAGGGTCAGCCACCAGACCAGGCCGGGGGAGGGTGGAGGGCAGGGCTGCTGCCTCTGGGCTACCTGCTGAACAGAGAGTGCAGCTGGTGCTGGTGGCTGTAACACTGGCTGCTGCGAGGAGACTCGGTGCGCTCCATGACTGCCTGGAACCAGCCGGCCACATCCACATCCAGCACCTCGTACCGCCGGATGAAACTGTGCTCCTGGAGATGGGAGGGAGGGAGAGAGGAAAGGAGAGAAGGAGGTAGGGAGAGAGGGAGAGAGGGAGAGAGAGAGGAAAGGAGAGAAGGAGGTAGGGAGGGAGAGAGGAAAGGACAGAAGGAGGGAGGGAAGGAGGGAGAGAGGAAAGGTTAGAGCCTTATATTCTCACCGTGGCTAAACAGGCACATGTGCAGGCAGAGGAGAGACTCACCAGCAGCTTGTGGTATTTTGGGCGCTTTCTGTGATCCTTTGTTAGACTGAGGGGAGAAACACACACATCATGTGTATGTGAGTGTGTGTGGTAGAAAAGGAAGGCAGTAAAGTGTGTGTGTGTGTGTGTGTGCGAGAGTGTGTGTTTTACCAGTCTTTGACGAAGGACTGGAAGTCGAGAGAGAAGCCCATGCCCAGAGGGAGAAGAGGAGGATCCTCCTGCAAAACTTTGGTCAGAACCTCAAAGTCCGTCTTGCAGTTCTTATAGGGGAACTGTCCTGTGGCCAGCTCCACCTAGAGGACGGGAGGGGAAAGGCACAAGACACGCTCACACAGACGGACAAAACAAGGGCTCGTTGTTGCCGTGGCGCTAGGTACGGCCCGTAGCGCAGGAATCTCAACACAGTATTCGAAGTCTGTGTAGATACATGCAAAGAATGGGAAATATGGCTCCAGTGGCTTCTGTGTGGAAGCTTTCCTGCCTCCAGTGTGGTGGGTTCTGTCACGGTACAGTGGGAGGTGGAGGGTGGTTCTGGAGGTGGGAGGCAGGACTGTACCAGAGAGATGCCCAGGCTCCACACATCAGCTCGGATGTCATAGTCAGGTTTGCTGGGGTCTGGAGGGTCTATTCTCTCAGGCTGAAAACACACACACACACACACACACACATTATATTAAATTTAGTCATGGACCCTTTCAAGTACAGGGATATTCCCCCCCCGAGGCTAGTAGGGTGAAGTGCCTTGCCCAAGGACAACATGTCATGTTAGCACAACCGGGATTCGAACCCGCAACGTTCTGATTTGCGAGGCCGTATTCCCTAACCGCTCAGCGACCTGACCCTAGGGTGCGCACACACACAGGCTTAAGGTGTGTAAAAACCTGCACTGGACAGGTGTGGAAAGTGTGTGTGTGCGTGTGTGTGTAAGTGCTCACCGCCATGTACGCAGCACAGCCGGCGCTGCGGGTCTTGGCCTTGGAGTCGACGAGGCGTCCGCTGATGCCGAAGTCACACAGCTTGATCTGACCCTTAGCGTCCAGCAGGATGTTGGAGGGCTTGACGTCCCGGTGGATCACCCCGTGCTTCTCCTTCAGGTACAGCAGAGCCTTCACTATCTGGGGAGGGGAGGGGAGAGGGGGGAGGGAGGGAGGGGAGAGGGGGGGAGGGGAGAGTGCCGTATGAGTGAGATAGAGAAAGAGAGAGTGTGTTTGAGAGAGAGAGAGAGAAAGAGAGAGAGAGAAAGAGTGTGTTTGAGAAAGTGTGTGTGTTTGAGAGAGAGAGTTTGTGTGTCTGTGTATCTGTGTATGAGATCCAGACTCACTGCCACAGTCATCTTCCCCAGGATGTGCTCTGGGATGGGCCCCTGGATCCTCTTCTTCAGCTTCTCAGCACACGTGCCCATCAGCTCCATGGCGATGAACACGTCTGTCTGGACGGCGAGAGACAGGGGCCAATCAGCACCGCGCAAACACACTCATACCAGAAATGACGCTCGTGTGTGTGTGTGTGTGTGTGAGAGAGACCTACATTGGTAACTATGGCACCGTAGCACTGGATGATGTAAGGGCAGTCGTGGCTCTTCAGCACCACGTCCAAGTCCATCAGGATCCTCTTGTTCTCATCCTTGTTTCCGGTCCTTCTCATTTGCTGGTGACACACAAACACACAAGAATCAATATATGACACTGTACTGGCAGAAGGTGAGGAATGGATTTAATCGATTGTTTTATTCGTCAACAACATTGCGTTATACATTTTATTATGGGGGGTTAGATGGCTCAATGGTTAAGGTGATTGGATGGTTGTGAGATCGATCCCCGCTGTGGCTATATGACATTGTGTCCTTGGGCAAGGCACTTCACCCTACTTGCCTCAGGGAAAAATGTCCCTGTACTTACTGTAAGTCGCTTTGGATAAAAGTGTCTGCTAAATGAATAAATGTAAATTTAATTATCATCACCGCATTGACATCAAACCATAATTGGCCGGCTTAAACGACATTTCCTGATGGGAAGACTGGCTAGCTGTGCTGTGACACCGACTCGATGTGGGATTATAAACCAGTTAAGATGGCTGCAATTATGCACTCCGGTAAATGGAGGTTTGGGCCCCTAACTATGCAATTACTGTGTAGCATCAGTGGATAAACACGGATGACAGGACAAAGTTAGCCTGGGGAGGGAGAGAGAGAGAAAGAGAGAGAGAGGGACAGAGAGAGGAAGAACTGCAGAAAAACAAGAGAAAGAAAATGGATTAGGGCAGTATGGAGAGAAAGAGAGAGTGTGAGAGAGAGAGAGAGAGACAGAGAGAGAGAGAGAGAGAAAGAGAGTGTGAGAGAGAGAGAGAGAGAGAGAAAGAAAGAGAGTGTGAGAGAGAGAGAGAGAGAGAGAGAGAGAGAGAGAGAGAGAGGGAGCGGGAAACCAAATTAGCGCCTGACAGAAGAGAGAGAAAGTGAAAGCTAAATGGCAGAGACGCAGCAAACGAGTCAGACAGAAAAGGCCCTCTCACCTTGACGGCGATGACGTGGCCCGTCTTCTTGAAGCGCACTTTGAAGACCTGACCACACGTGCCACTGCCAATCTCCCCCTCACTGATCAAGTCTGTCACCTCCGCCTGATGTCTCTGAGGAAGAAAGGAGGGCAGGGAGATACACAGAGGGAGGGAGAGAGGGATGGGGACAGAGAAAGAGAGATGTTTAACTCACCATGGAAACAGAGCATCACATCGTAAACTCGGCATCACGTTGATGTAGACTGAAGAGGAAACCCTGATGAAGTCATGGGCCCCTGGGGGTGCTGTGGCCCCTGTGGGTGACTGGGGGGGACGGGGGGGTCTTACCTGGCCGTCGATCTTCAGGAACCCCGTCTGCTTCATGATCTCCTGCAGCTTCTGGTCTATCTCCGCACTTGGGAGGGGGGCGGGAGAGTAAAAATATGAGTCTGTGTATAAATACTGTGTGTACTATTGTGTGTGTATATGAACATGTGTGTGAATGTGCATAAATGTGTGTATAAACATGTGAGTGTTTAAGTGTATAAATGTGTGTATGTGTATAAACGTGTGTGTGTGTGTGTCCTACTTCTCCAGGCTCTTCTGCAGGCCGTACTGTGGTGTGGGCAGTGTAAGCATGTGGCGTGGCCGGCTGGGGTGGGAGTGGTGCTGGGGGGAGCTCTCGGACGAGGAGGAGCGGCTCCCTCCATCGTTGGCCAGCGGCAGCTGGAGAGCTGGTGAAGGAAGGAAGGAGAGGGGGGGGTTAGGAAGCCTGGAGGAGAGAGAGAGAGAGAACCAGCAGAGGGGAGAGACGCTACGACTACGACCCCGACGTGGTGTTGGTGTAGGTAGGGAGGGATTTAGGCATCAGGTGGCTGAGCGGTGAGGGTGTCGGGCTAGTAATCAGGTCCTAGGTTCAAACCCCAGCTGTGCCAACATGACGTTGTGTCCTTGGGTAAGGCACTTCACCCTACTTGCCTCAGGGGAGGAATGTCCCTGTACTTACTGTAAGTCGCTCTGGATAAGAGCGTCTGTTAAAATGACTACATGTAAATGTGTTGGTCCAACTTCAACTCGGTATCTAACCTTGACTCTGCCTATAGCTCAATCATTCCCTGTTTCCCCTGTTCCAGCGTTTGGCCTGTCTCAACCTCAGAGCGGGTGAGTTGAAGCAGTGAGTGTTCAAGATGACCTTGAAAGCCTGACGACTGAAGCTTTCTGGACTTACAGTAGCCAAACCCAGACAGGCACACACAAGGCATTCAGTATTAGCAAGGCAAACGGAAACACACTTCCAAAAGAGCAGGTTCGCTTGTTTCATGAACCGGTGTACTCCACCATCGGACACAAGCAGGGGGGAAGAGCGGGGCGATTACTTAACGGCAACAACAATCCCCTTCTCAGGTGGGAGGAGAAGGTACGCGGTAGGAGCGGTGAAAGGTCAACCAGCCAGAGGAGAAGCTAGATGTTAGCACAGCGCAGTCGTGCCACCGCCACACTGACTGAATTCAGACAGGCAGGGAGGTCAGTCAGGTAGAGCCACGTCAACAACCACATCTTGAACTCTGACCCTTTAGCCCCCCTCACAGAAAAGAACAGAACCCAATAAGAACTCATCTGTCACAAACACTGGGTTCTCTTTCCCCATGAGGTACACTCAACACGAACAGGTAATATATCTATTCACTTAGCAGAAGCTTTACAACAACAACAACAATAAAAACAGATATATTATTGTGAGTGAAAGGTTAATGGTTTGGGTTTGCAATGAACTGGTAGCCTCTGGTTAACCTGTGAGGACCTGTTGGTGAAACCTGTAAGAGAACGGAGTTAGTGAGGAGGTTAGTGTGAAATCAGGCAGAGAACCAGTCTGGACGGCTGGATACTGACAGAGAAACAGGCAAACAGGCAGCAAACAGACAGAAAACAAGCCATCTGACTGGGAACCAATCGTAGTGAGCGGTCCCGGGGGAAATGTCCCTCGACAGCCAGGAAGAGGACGCCTCACAGACAGATGACAATCTAGAATTCTAGAACGCTTGGTGTGGGGGTGGGGGGGAGTGAGCTGCACGAATCAGAAGCTGAGAAAAGGGTCTTCCATTGGCGAGAGAGAAAACGGTGAGAGAGGAGAGAAGCGTCAGTCCAACACAGCACTTCCTGCAAATCGACCAACTGGAATGCTGGATTAGACTGTGTGGGAGAAAGGGGGCGGGGCGGAAATAACCACAACATGCCGTGCAGGAAAGCGACATGCACAGTGTCTCTGCGTCCAGCGAAACACAGGTTAATACTGTCACACACACACACAGGCATATATACACACACGCTAACCAACAAACTCACACTCACTGCCCTGCCACTGGAGTGTGGAGATGGAGAGATGGAGGGAGGAGAGGGATGGAGGAGATGGAGTGGAGAGATGGAGGGAGGGAGGAGATGGAGGGAAGAGCTAGAGGGTAGAGATGGGGGGGGTGAGAACGAAGGGTGAGAGACAGAAAAAGAGCAGCGGGGAGGTGGAGGAGGAAGAGGAGGGGAGGGTGAGGTGAAGGTTTCAGTGGCAGAGGAGAGCGATGGGCTGAATGATACCTGCACGCTGGGAAGGAGCTGGAGCAGGACTGAGCTGGATCACGATGACTAGATGGGGGAGAGAAAATACACACACGCATACATTACTACCCTGTCCACAGCTACTGACGCGCACACACACACACTCACAAGGCCATTTTGACTCGCATATGGAAACTTAGGCATGATACACACACAGACCATCAGCACATAAACACACACTTACATTGAAACCATCTCTCTCCCTCACTGAGAGAGATACAAGGGTTTTACAAAAGGGCCCCCAGAAAACAAATGTTTTCTGACAACATGATCTGAGGTGAGATAAAAAATAGATGGTGATTGGTGGTAGCATAAACAAATAAGTGATATTTCGTCGTATCTACTTCAGTGCGAACACAATTCGTCCACAAATCACTGAATACTGTCCGATCCAACATGTCCTTCCACAAGCAGAACTGTGGATGGTTCAGAAAGTAGCAAATACTGTTCCAGAAATGTTTACTGTCATGCAAGTCAATCACATTCAGAGACTATGAGCCATTTCAAGCAGATCAAACATCCAACTGGTGTGAAGTTCTAATAGATGTCATGTTGACTCCGATAATTAGGTCTGGGCCACCAGTTTCAACCCCTGACTCTCCAGATAGTGAGAGATTTAGTAGAGAAATATACAGAGAGTAAAACAGCGTTGAATGTTTATAAGGGGAAATTCATTGCAAAAGCCTGATTTTGAAATAGGTTGCTTTGCACTAGTGCTACCTCCACTGAACGTAGGTGATCAAAACAAGAAGACCTTAGAAATAAAGAAATGAAGTATTTGGTGTCTAAATAAATGACATGATGTCTTTATGAAACAGATTTTAGAGCAACAGGGAAACCTGAAAGTTAGTAGACAGCTGGAGGGAACTTGGACTTGGATAAAGAGATGAGATAAACAGACACTTCAAATACATAACAACATAACAGTAGAGAATGGAAAGCTATTACATTTGTACAAAAAACACAAACATATAATTCATATAAAAACGACCAAGCAACACAGAAAAACGAAGCATTTTGTCAACAGAAATGAAATATGCGAAACTATTGAGTTTTCTTATTTTTTTACTCAAATTGTTGTGTGATTTAGACTCAACTGGGGCCTGCTAATATGTTTTAGCTTCAGCTAGCAAAACACAGATCTGGAGGATCTTTAAACCAGGATCTCAGCTGCTGACAGTCCAGTGAAAACATGTCAATTTAAGTACTTTAGTCTGAAATCCATCCGTATGATTGATATATGAATATTTGTGAATAAGCGACACTTGTGAACAGGATTAAACTGATGCTTGTTTATCCTGTTAGCATGTTAGCTCAACGGCAACATCACCCCTCTTCTCCTCTCCTCCTTTCGATCTTTTTTACTCTTTTATTCTAATCGTTCCCCAGATCTAAAGGGACTTTCCCCCCCAAATAAGACACTTACTCGGTCTGGGACGTGATCTTTGTGGACTCATGTCGATATTGAGATCAATTCTTCTACGAGCTTCTTTATTTTCTTGCTTTAGTTTCTCCTCAATTCGGGAGAGTCTCTGTTCCAGCGACGACATCTTGGAAAACTGGAGCGGAAGTCTGGACTCTGTGGTGAAGTACCAGGATCAGGGTTCAAATCCTGTCCATGTCACTATAAAACTACCAGGATCACGGTTCAAATCCTGTCCACTATAAAACTACCAAGATCAAGGTTAAAATCCTGTCCATACCACTATGAAACTACCAGAATCAGGGTTCAAATCCTGTCCATGTCACTATTAAACGACCAGGATCAGGGTTCAAATCCTGTCCATACCACTATAAAACTGTCAGTTATTGGAACAGTATTAAATATGAAAACTGTTTAATATTTGGGATGTTGAATAATAACAAATGGTCTGAATAATTGTAGGTTGGCCTTCAATGGCCACAAATTTGATCTCTGCCATCGGGTTATGATGCCAATATGAATAAAACGAGTATCAAACTGTTAATTGATAACCTTTTGTATTGATTTTAGATGCATTATGGCTTGAATGGTGTTTTATGTGGGAATCTGTCTGAATATCACAGTTAAAGTCTTTGGAGAACCAGACCAGGAACCTTCTTAGTGAAGTGAAATATGAAAACCATCTAATCAAAGGCCAGTAAAGCACAAAAAAACGTTTCAACAGATTTTCTTTATAAATAGTTCATCTCATGATTTCACATGGTTTTGAATAGTCGTACACAAGATAGTCGGCAGTCAGACTCACAATAGATACACAACCAAACCCAGTACGGAAATAAAAATTAGGTGTATGATGTGTTCCATTGATCCAGCTGAACATGTGGTTGTACAGTATGCTTTGAAAAATCTGTTCTCCTAGAGGTTAAGGTTATCAACCCCTCATATACCTCAGTCCTAGTCCTGAAAGCCAATGTAATCCATCTTTTTATGCCCAATTTCTTGACTGTTTCTCCACTGACAAACCATTGTTTGATATATTGCAAGTTGTGTGTGTCTGGCCTGTGTGTTATTGGGTATGATAGGGGCATAGTTTTGGGAAGATAGTGATTTATTGATCATCGCTAGCCATTCCTCTGTGTTTATTTGCGGATGTGTGCAAGAATTCAGGAGAGAACGTCTCAGATACAGACAGGAGACAACATTTTGGATGACCACCATGTTACTATCACATTTATAAAATTCACAAAATGACCTAATGTAAAGACGGCAGGGGACGTTTAACAAGGCTCTACCTTTAGAAGTACGTCTGCTTCAGTGAAGTGAAAGGCATAACTGTCACGCTGTCGTGTCAAACAAAATAACATGAAACACAATTTAGAATGTCGCAAGAGCCATTTGGAACGTATTCAGTGGTCTTTGCTCGAGCTGACATCTTTTTCTCACAGCAGTGGTTTTACACCCTATTGTTGACACACTCCAAGAGCCTAGATTTGGGCGACTACACGAGTGGATCACGCATGATCGTTCACAAAGAATAACAAACGTCCGGTACAGGATTTTGTCTCTTCATTGTTCCGTCTTCTTCCCCCAAAGCCTCCATCTTAACAAGCCAAAAAGCTGTTTGTTAGACAAATGCTACCCAACAAGCATCTTATTGCATACACAAAATCACAAACAAAATAAAGGACCACAAAATAAAAACAGAAACACATTTCTATGGACCCAGGACAAATATAAGGCATCGTTCGAAGCCATGAACCAACCCCCAAAACCTCTCCCAAATATGAATTTATTTTGTCACAGTATGAGGGGAATGAGAGCCACCTCCCCTGAGCAGAGAACTCGACTGCAGCAAAGGATGATGGGACGTGTAGTTTAAAGGGCAAACTTTAAAGAGAGTTCCCGGGGGAGGATGTGGCACAAGCTTTGGGATGGGGATGGAGGAGGGGGGGAGGGAGGGAGGGAGTTTGAGGGGGATTTAATCACAGTTTTTTTTTGTCCTTCGTTCCTTTGGAAGCCATGTCGTTGGTGTTGCGGTGTGACAGAACTTCGTGTCTGATTAGCCGCTTGTCTCTTGATGGGGGGTGCGTATGTGAGTTGCCTCTACACAGCCACTCAGCACAGTGACAGGGCCACAGGGCCACTGTCAGCCCTGGACACGTGCACTTACAGTTCCACAAAGAGCCCACCTGACACCAGTCTCACATTCATTTCACAGTGTGGTGAAGTGGGGGCTGGGCGAGCGGGGCAGGGGTAGTTCTGGAGTAAAAACCAGCCCCCCCCCCCTTTAAGCCCCAATTGACCTACTGATGATGAGGTCGTAAGGTGGTCACTCCCTCCCCCCCTCTCCCCCTTCAAACCCTAGCAGAGGTCGGAGACGTAGTCAAAGTCTCGGAAGCTGTCCTGGTCCTTGCGGGAGAGGGTGCGTGGCTCGCGGGGGGGGCGTCAGAGCGGGGGCCTCGGCGGTGAACTCCTCGTCAAAGTTGCTGACGTCTTCCTTGCCGCCGATGGAGGGAACGAAGGGAGGGGGGAGCTTCCTCTGAAGGAGGGCCTCCCAGTCCAGACCCTGAGAGAGAGGGAGAGAGAGAGGAGGGAGGAGAACAAGTGAAAGAGTGAGGAGAGAGTGAGGAGAGAGAGGGACAGAGAAAAAGGGAGAGAACGAGAGAGAGAGAGAGAGAGAGACATACACCATGAAAGAGACTGATGTCTTAAGTGGAAATAGCTGACGTGGGCATGAATGGACTCTCACCCTGAAGAATGGCTGCTTCTTCACTTCCTCTGCATCTTTCTCCCCTGAGCCCAACCTTCTTTCCGGGTTCCTCCTCAACAGCTGTTCCCCACACACACACACACACACACACACCAATCACAAAACGTACATGCAAATAGGGACTTCACTGCATATGTGAGTGTGTGTGTGTGTCTTACCCTCCTCATGATGCCGATAGCCTCGGTGGAGAGGAATCGTGGGTAGCGGACTTCATCGTTCACGATACTGTCAAACACCTCTTCCTCATCATCACCTGGGAAGGGAGACTACAGCAGAGGCGCGTATCAGACTCCGATACCACAATAATAACCAGTTCACTGAAATGTATCTATTTGTGTGAGTTGGGGTCTCACCTCCCCCACCAGCATCTCGTAGATGAGCACCCCCAGCCCCCACCAGTCCACCGCCCGCGTGTAGGAGGTGTCTGTCAGGACCTCCGGAGCCAGGAACTCTGGGGTCCCACAGAACGTGCTGGTCCTGTCTCCATAGCCCATCCCTGCAGACGGGAGGGGGGAGGGAAGAAAAAGGCAAGAAGATGGACAGAGGCAGAGAGAGAGAGAAAGAGAGAGAAAGAGGGAGGAATAGAGAGGCAGGAATATGGAGATAGGATAAGGAGCATATGAGAGACAGGAAGATGAAGAGAGAGACAAGGCTGTGGTTACACACACAGATAGGATGAAATAACTATGAACATGCATCTGTGTGTGAGACGACCGCACTCACCTTCTTTACACAGTCCAAAGTCAGCAATCTTAACATAGCCATCAATGTCCAGCAGCAGGTTGTCAAGTTTAAGGTCCCTAGGAGAAAGAAAAGGCGAGAGAGATGGATAGAGAGACAGAACTGTGTTACTGGCTGTCCGTGTTCTCAGAACTTAGTAATATATAGAACATACAGAGGGTTTGATATCGTGGGTCTGGGAAGACAGAGAGATTACTCACCGGTACACAATCTTATGATCGTGGAGGAACTGCAGGCCCAGTACCACACAGGCTGAGTAGAAACTGGAGAAACACACACAGTCAGGAGTGAGGGGGGCACACACACAAAGGGAGAGATAAACAGACAGTGTGAAAGATAAGTTGTGTGTGTGAGGGAGAGAGAGAGCGAGAGATAATCAATAAAAACAGTCGAGATAGTTTGTAGAAGGCTCCTAAAGAATTTCCATAAAAATAAACACAGGCAGGCCAATCTGCTTCCCTTACCTCCCACACACACATACACACACACACAGGCGGTACGTACATGGCGCGGGGCTCTGTGAAGACGTCAGCATGGATGTGCATCATCAGGTCGCCCCCTGCTGTGTACTCCATGACAAAGCACACATGTTCCGGCGTCTGGAAACAGGCGAACAGGTTGACCAGGAACGGGTGGCGCGAGCTGTTGACCGTCTCAAAGATCCTCTTCTCACACATTAGACTGGAGAGGAGGAGGAAGGAGAGGTGGATGAGGACGAGGAGGAAGAGGAGGAGGACGACAAGAAGAGGGAACGCTGAGTAAGTGTTGCTAAACAACAGGGGTTCCATGATTGGATGAGATGGCACAGTGGCGTCATCATGTCGACACAGGAGTACGCTCTTCAAATGGCTGTTTTGGCTTGTTGTTTGTACAACAACACCAAGTGTGTAGAGTGCATGTGGTGTTGTGGAGCAGACACACACCTCTCCACCTCATCCCTGGCCACAATGTCTCCTTTCTTCAGGGCCTTGATAGCGTACATGCTACCTGTTTTCTTATACTCTGTCAGCAGCACCTGATGGAGGGAAAGAGAGAGACGGAGCGAAAGAGAGATGCATAAAGGGACAGAGTCAAAAAAATAAAATAAAGGAGAACGAGAGAGAGACTTAGACGGAGATAGTTAGAGAGAGGGACAATTATGTTTCTAGACAGATCCCTCCCCCCATCCAGCTCTACAGTCAGTGTGCTGGAACCAATCGGATGACAGAAGGGCGTCCCCACCTTCCCAAAGTGTCCCCTTCCCAGCACTGCGATCAGTCTGAAGTCCTGGAGACAGAGAGGGGTCGCCTTCTGTTTACTGGGGAGAGACACAAGTTCACATGAGGGCTGCAGAACATACGTGGACTCACATGTACACATGACATACACATGACTGAAAGACTGGGTTTACTACTGCTGGCTACTATGGTGTGTGTTTGCACCTCTGGGAGGAGGTTCGGGCAGGGCGGTCAGGGGTGAGGTCTGGGGGGGAGAAGGGCTCAATGACAGGCAACGGATCCTGCGAGAGGACAGAAGGAAGAACAAAATAAAAGAACAAAAAGGAAGGAGAGGAAGCAAAGCCAGGGATATGAGAGAGAGAGAGAGAAAGACAGAGAGAGACAGAGAGAGAGAGAGAGAGAGAGAGAGAAAGACAGAGAGAGAGAAAGACAGAGAGAGAGACAGAGAGAGAGAGACAGACAGAGAGAGAGACAGAGAGAGAGAAAGACAGAGAGAGAGAGAGACAGAGAGTGAAAGACAGAGAGAGAGAGAGAGAGCGACAGAGAGAGAAAAACAGAGATATCAAAGGGTTGTATAAAAAGGAAAAATCATACTCTTTAGCGTATCATTTAAGTCACTCAATTAGGCCTTATCTGTTGATGAAGAACACGTCAACTAGTCTTTCTCCAGCAATTATAACAACTCTATGTAAACTACAGTTCAGTTAGATAACATTAGACTGGAGAGATACAGCACATCCAGATTGATCAAGTTTTAGAGAATCCAGGGCAAACAAAGTATAATTCTAGAACTATTCTATTAAAAGGGAATTTCTCCTCTCTCTCTCTGTCTCTCTCCGTGTCTCTCTCTCACCGGTGTGTTTGTGTCCGAGTCTTTTTTGTAATCAGGCTTAAATGGAGAATCGTCGAGACTTAGCTTCTCCACTGAGATCTCCCTGGAACACACGCACATGCACCGACACACACACATACAACCAAAAAGGGGCGTTTAGACAGAGGTCAAAGAAAAAAACTGCATGCTTTGATTGGTCCGTAACATAGGGCAGCAAGACAGAGGGACTGATTCAGGGAATGAATGTCTACATGTGTTTGCGTGTTATCCAGTATGGTGGTTGTGTAACTGTATCAGACAGTACTTTGTGAGTGTGTGTTGGGGCTATGTGAGAGTGTGTGTGTTGGTGTGAATGTATTACCCATGACGCAGCATGAGTGTGCATGTGTGTGTGTGTGTGTGCTTTGACCCAGTACAGAGGCTGTGTGTGTGTGTGTGTGTGTATTACCCAGTACAGAGGCTGTGTGTGTGTGTGTGTGTATTACCCAGTACAGAGGCTGTGTGTGTGTGTGTGTATTACCCAGTACAGAGACTGTGTGTGTGTGTGTGTATTACCCAGTACAGAGGCTGTGTGTCTGTGTGTGTGTGTGTATTACCCAGTACAGCGGCTGTGCATGTGTGTGTGTATTACCCAGTACAGAGGCTGTGCGTGTGGGTGTGTGTGTATTACCCAGTACAGAGGCTGTGAGTGTGTGTGTGTGTGTATTAGCCAGTACAGAGGCTGTGTGTGCGTGTGTGTGTGTGTATTACCCAGTACAGAGGCTGTGTGTGCGCGTGGGTGTGTGTATTACCCAGTACAGAGGCTGTGTGTGCGCGTGGGTGTGTGTATTACCCAGTACAGAGACTGTGTGTGTGTGTGTGTGTTTGTGTGTGAGTGTGTGTGTGTATTACCCAGTACAGAGACTGTGTGTGTGTATTACCCAGTACAGAGGCTGTGTGTGTGTATTACCCAGTACAGAGGCTGTGCGTGTGTGTATTACCCAGTACAGAGGCTGTGTGTGTGTTTGTGTGTGTGTGTGTATTACCCAGTACAGAGGCTGTGTGTGCGTGTGTGTGTGTGTATTACCCAGTACAGAGGCTGTGTGTGTGTGTGTGTGTATTACCCAGTACAGAGGCTGTGCGTGTGTGCGTTGGGGCTGTAGGTTCCTGTGTTGTTGACAGTAGGGATTGCGTTCCTCAGCAGACGCACCCACGTCCCGATGTCCACATTCATCTGACGGGCTCTCAGGAAGGCCTTACCTAAAACACACACACCATACGGGCCATTCAGAACCGAACAATCCATACTAAAAGCCACCACCAGGGGGTGCTAGACCAGCACCATGTTGACCAGGGGTGAGGGTATACTGAGGGTATCCAGGGTGGAAGAGGGGGCGGTGGAGCAATCTGAACGGGCCTGTTCCAGAAGCCACCACACTGGTTCTCTCTCTCTGGTTCTCACCTTGCTGCTTGGAGAACACCTTCTTCTGCCTTTGCAGCCGAGGGACTCGCTCTATGACCGGGTTGAAGAACGTAACCTGAGGAGGGAGGCCAGTACACACACAGAACCACACACACACACACACACACAGGTGAAACATGTACACACCTTATTAACTGGTGTATCAGTAGGGGAGTGAGGCAGTGACTGTGCAAGATTGTTCACAGTGTGAACACTCACAGTGCGGAGTGAGGACAGTGTAAACACACACACACACACACACATATGTTGTTGATGTCTGTATCCGTGAATATATGTGTGTTAGCGTGTGCAGGTGTGTGTGTGTATGGTATGGGTATGTGTGTGTGTTTAGGAGTGTGTATTTATAAGTATGTGTGTGTGTGTTTAGGCATGTGTGTGTGTAGGTGTGTGTGTGTGTTTAGGAGTGTGTATGTATAGGTATATGTGTGTAGGTGTGTGTGTTTAGGAGTGTGTATGTATAGGTGTGTGTGTGTGTGTTTAGGAGTGTGTATGTATAGGTATATGTGTGTGTGTTTAGGCGTGTGTGTGTGTACCTCGGCCAGCAGCAGCCCTTGAGGCTCCAGCTCCAGCTGAACTCGGTGTTTCTGGTTATCCAGGAAGTCCTCCAGCTTCAGGTACTTCAGAGCACACAGGGAGCGGTAGTCTTTCCAGTACACAGCTATCTCCATCTCTCTGAACTGGAACACACACGTACGTGGATACACACACACACATACATACACACACACACACACACACAGTTCAAGGCTGTGACTCAGGAGTGTGAGCAGAGATGTGGGGGGGATGAGTGGGCTGGGTGTCTGTGTAAAGGGGGAGGTAAATGCTAATCCTGCTAACTGTCTGTGTGTGTGTGTACATGCATTTGTGTCTAATTTAGATGTAGGGAAACTGTGTGTGGAGGTTTGTGTATTAGTGCACAAATATAGGAACCGGGTGTATAGTGTGTGTGTACCTGTGTGTGTGTGTGAATGTGTGTGTGCGCTCCTCACCCTCTCCAGCTCCACAGTGAAGGTCTGGTCCCAGGCTTGTTCCCCCACAGTCCTCCAGGCTGTCTGACCCACCACTGTGTTATCCAGCTTCAGCACTGCACTCACCTCCGCTGCACACGCACACACACACACGCACACACAATCAATTGAGTTGATATGAGCATGTGCACTCTCAATCAATACAAATCAGACACACACACACAGTTTTGCTTCAACAGAGAAATTATTTTCACTCAAACACTTCATACATCCCCACACAGTATCACACACTCTAACACTTCATACACTCCCACACAGTAACACACACTCACTCCCCCAGACTTACTGGAGTGTTCGTCTGGCTTGCAGGGGGTCTTGCCGCTCACGCTGCCGCTGCGCCCGTACAGACCCTTACCGCTGCGCATGAAGGAGCGGCTGTCTCCAGGACTGTGACAGGGCAGGACCACCGGCTGGGCCCTGCTCCGGCCTGGAACCACCTCCAGCACCCCCACACAGCCCAGCAGCTGCACCTGGAGGGTCCCTGGGGGGTGGGGGAGGAGCGGGGGACAGAGAGGGAGAGAGACGGGGAGAGAGGGAGAGAGAGAGGGAGAGGGAGAGAGAGAGGGAGAGAGAGAGAGACAGAGAGAGAGAGAGAGAGACAGAGAGAGAGAGAGACAGAGACAGAGACAGAAAGAGACCGACAGAGAGACAGAGAGGGAAAAAAAAAGATTATTATCTTGTATTCTTTCTCTACAATTCTGCCATGCTGTTTTTGGAAGCTGTCATCATAACACATGGAAGTACGGAGGAAGAGTTCCCAAGCTCTCACCGGTGAGAGGGGAAGGCTTGCTGAGGGTGCTGTACTGGTTGTGCAGGTAGGGGGCGCCGTGGCGGGAGCTGAAGGCAGGGGAGGAGGCCAGCACCAGCTCCTCCTTAATGATGCTGGCCTTGGGGTGGTCCTCCGGCAGCTCGGCCAGGCGCTGGTCCAGGGAGTCCCGCAGCAGGTCCAGACGCTGGGATGCCTCGCTCAGGCGACACTGGGCCTGAGGGGGAGTAGGGGGAGGTAGAGAGGGAGATGTTTAGGGATTGTTACATGCTTGTAGGGGAGAGTTAGGGTGGAGAGCGTTGTGGTTTGGGCTTGTTCCAGACCTCAGACAGGGCCTTCTTGTCCTGGACCTTGCTGGCCCCCAGCAGACGAAGGACGTTCTTGGCTCCTTCAGCCACGGCGTGCTCCACCCTGTAGTGATGCCTCAGCTCCTCGATACGCAGCTCCACCCCACACAGGTCGTGGTTACCTGGGGTGGGGGGGAGAGGAGGGGGGTGGGGGTTAGAGAGGGAGGGAGGGAGGTTGCTAGAGATCCTATTACAAGGATCTTCTTGTACACCTGCCTAGAACCAGACTTCAGGAAACAGAGACGATTAAGGACATGGTAGCAGAGTGGAATGGAACAGGGAGGACGTGTCTGTGAGTGCATGTGTGAGAGAGACCAGCAGTACATGTGTGAGGGTGTGTGTGTGTAAGTTTGGGGGCTGGGTGTGTGTGGTAAGGGTAGTGATGTGGTTGAGGGCCTCATTCTCCTAATAAGGCCTTGGGCCTGGAGCCAGTAGCCCTGTAGAGTAGACTGACCGAACTGGGGGTGCTGTGGTTGGTTTGTGTCTACAGTATACACAGTGCATGTGTGTGTATGTATGTATGTACAGTATGTGTGTGTGTGTGTGTGTGAGTGAGTGTGTGTGTGTGTGTATTTTTGTAGAGATTTACATCAGCAAGTTACAGCAGGGCCCTTTAGAATGAAAGCCTCCATAACTGCTAAATACATTAACCCCCCCCCCCTTCCCCCCATAATACATTTGCAAACACTCAGGTCTTACTGACAGGATCGCATGTTTAAGCAGCGCTTCCCCTTATGGGAGAGAAGAAAAAAAAGGAGTACAAAAATAAATAAATAGGATTTTCAGATGAATAATCCTGTGGAACAGCCATTAGTGTCTTATGCCAACGATGAGAAGAAAATACAACCCAATTCCACAGAGAATCTTTCCAAATCCCCGCCCCCCATCCCCCATCCTCCCCCCTGTTCCAGGTCCATGTCCCTCTTCTGACCTCCACCCAGCGTCCTCTTTCCCAGAAGGCTCCATTAACTCCCCTCCCCTCCACACCAACAGGCCATAAAAGCCGCGTTAAAGGTTCACCTGCCTAGCTACTGAGCTACATCGACCGCTAGCTAGCATCGAGCTGGAGCGTAGATTATCCAGGGTGTGTGTGTGTGTGTGTGTATGAGGGTTGTGTGGGTAAATCAGTGAGTGAGGCAGGGAGAGAGAGTGTACTTGTGTGTACTTTACTGGAAGTCCGATGGCTCAGCGGGTTAAGGCGTTGGCCTCATGAGCGGAAGGTTGTGAGTTTGATCCCCGCTGTGGCTATGTGATGTGTCCTTGAACAAGGCACTTCACCCTACTTGCCTCAGGGGGGAATGTCCCTGTACTTGCTGTAAGTCGCTTTGGATAAGAGCGTCTGCTAAATGACTATTTATTTATTATTATTATTTACTTCTGTGGCTTGGGAGGAGGGTGTGTAAGTACGATGGGGTTTATGAACGTGCACAAGCTAACTTCTTTGGTATTTTGTTTTTTTTAGTACTAAGCACCAAGCAGAGACAGGAAGCTGGCGAATCTTGCCTGTCTTGCTCAATTGGTGTGGAAATAAAGAAGAGCGAGAGAGAGAGAGGTGGGGTGTGGGAGAGAGAGAGAGCGAGAGAGACAAAGTGACACTTAAAGAGGGAGATATTACTGAGAGCCCGGGGTGACAAACAGTGATCTGTTTTACGATGGTTGACCTTATCTTCAGTCTGGATCCAGCGATAAGAGTGCGATAAAAAGAGAGAGAACGAGAAAAAGAGAAGGAGGAAGAGTAAAAGGAAGTGAAGCCTGAGGGGTGAAGGAGTGGTAAAGACAGTTTGTGTGAGGGTTCACCGAGGGTGTTAACGACCTAGAGGTGGTGACCTGAACCTACATTCAAGCAGCCAACCAATGACGATGCCAGTCGGCCGGTCAGCCTACCCTGTGATTCGTCGGTATGCTCTGTTGCTTGGACAGCCTTGCGTATCTGCATGCGGATGATGTCGATCTTGGTCTTGCTGTCCTGCAGCATCTGCTGAGCTGTCTGCAGCATCTTCTTATCCTGAGATGGAGGAAAAGGGGGGGGAACACAGGAACAGGAAATGATGCGGGAGGGGAGGTCATGTGACAGGAAGTGAAGGCAACAGAGGCAACGGAATAGGAGCATGAGTGGGTGGTTGTTATAAAGTCAGGTTGTTGTGGCTTTAGAGTGTGTGTGTGTGTCTGTCTGTCTGTGTGTGTGTGTGTTTGCATCCTTACCAGGAAAGCTCATTCAGCATTTGTGGATGGAGTTGAGCAGTTTCATCAGCAGATGGTGTGTGTCTGCGTTTGTGTGTCTTCAGAGGGCGTTCATGCGTGTGCCAAACGGTGTGTGTGTGAATGTGTGTGTCGTGTGGAGGTGTGGGGTAGTGAGTGCGTTACCACCTAGTACCTTGGTGGAGCCGTTAGCATAGATGGGGATCATGTTCTCTGCTCCCTGTTTGACCTTCAGCTCAATGTTGAGCTGCCGTTCCAGGGCAGCGATGCGGTCCTGGTGGGCCGACGACCTGCTCTCCGCACCTGGGGACTGGGGCGGGTCATCTGGGGAGGGGGGGGGGGGGGGGGGGGGTCAAAGGTCAAACATGGTGAAAGGTCACTCCTGAAAACACCTCAAACTAGACTATATGATCAGGGGCAATGTAATGGCTGGATGTCCATAGGGTTGTCATGAGCGACAGGACCAGGGGACAGGAGGTCTTGCTGGTACCTTTGCTGCTCTCGTCCCCTCCCTTGACCACGATGTGGGCGTCCAGCTCCTGCAGCTGAGCGTGGAGGTCTTCAAGACGCCGGTTGGAGCTGCGCAGCTGGCTGTCGACCTGAGGGAACACGTGATTAGAGATTACAGGCGAGAGGAGAGGAAGAAGAGTGGGGCCTGGATCAATTATTCAGACTCCTCATTTCCGGAACCTTCCTTGGCTGCGAGAGTAGAGTGAAGATAGGGAGAGCCAAGCCCGGGGCAGCTGCTTAAAAAAAATGATTATGTTTTAAATGCATGATCATGATGGGATGGCCATACCATGGCACTCTCACTGGATCCATCAACCCAGCCATTCAATCGCTTATCAATGCATCATCACGTCTACTCATCCATCTGTTTATCCATTAATCTGTCCACCTGTTTATCCATCCATCCATCCTCCCCCTCTCCCTCTCTATCCTTCGCTCTCTCTCTCTCTCCCTCTCTATCCCCCTCTCCTCCCTCTCTCACCCCCTCACCCTCCCTCCCTCCCTCCCCCCCTCCCTCCCTCCCTCACCCCCTCTCTCCCTCCTTCCCTCCCTCACCTGCTGGGCGTTCCTCTTATCGGTGGTGGCCCTCCTCAGGTTCTCCGCCCCCTCCTTGATCTTCAGTTCCTTCCGGATCTCTCTGCGGATCCTCTCCCTCTGCTCGTCCAGACGCTGCTGCACGCTGCTGTCGGAGAAGTCGGAGCTCTGGTCCAGACCCAGCTGCTCCAGAACTGACAGCCCGCCCGGGTCGCTCTGGGGAGAGGAGGAAGGGGGAGGGGGGGGGGGAGGTTTAGAGTTTTGAGATTATATCAAGGTAGAGGGAAAGGAGGTTGAAGGTGGTGAGGAAAAGTAGGGTGTGGAAAGAGGGTTCAGGGAGCGAGAACGGAGGGGTACGGAAGGGTGAAGTGAAGGAACAGTAGAGCCGAGGGGAGGGAAGAAAGGAAGGAAATAACAGGGAAAGGGAGAGAGAGAAAAAACATAAGAACAAGGAAAACATTACCAGTTCACAAACTTCCTCTTCAAATGTACATTTCACATTTAGTCATTTATCAGACGCTCTTATCCAGAGCGACTTACAGCAGGTACAGGGACATTCCCCCCACGAGGCAAGTAGGGTGAAGTGCCTTGCCCAAGGACACAACGTCATGTAGCCACAGCCGGGAATCTAACTCACAACCTTCTGATCACGAGCCCAACACCTTAACTGCTGAGCCATTGACAAAGCAATTGACAACAGGGCAAAGGCAATGAAGACAACAACAAAAAAACTGCAATAATAACTTATCGCGCAAGCGTATCACTTAAGTCAACTGGCCATCCACAGACCACAGCAGCCAAAACATGAAACCTAAGGAGACATGGGAAGGCAGAGAGCCTTGAAAGAGCGCTCGCCTCGCGATCAGGAAACCAGCTGGACACACAGTGAATCACTCCTCAGAAATCACAGTACTCCCCCCCCCCCCCCCCGATAGAAGTTACAGAAACAAACAAAAAACAAAACAACAAACGACATTACCTCCGAGCTGTCAGCGTCACCTTGCGACCCATCGCCGTGCCAACACATGGCCCGCAGAACCCGCAAAAGTTACAGACGAAAAAACCTCGAAAGACTCCTGCCTCAAGCCACTCCAGAAGTCACACCAAGGAGTGGACAGGAACAGAGACACACAGAGAGAGAGAGGGAGAGAGAGAGAGGGAGAGAGAGAGAGAGGGAGAGAGAGAGGGAGAGAGAGAGAGAGGGAGAGAGAGAGAGAGAGAGGGAGAGAGGGAGAGAGGGAGGAACATAGGAATCGCCTCTCTCCAGAGGATATCCGTCCTAACACCAGCTCAGGCCCTTCCTGCTTCCTGGCTGGGTCTGGTGTCACTAGGGGGGGGGGGGGGGGGGGCCTTATCCTTTCTTCTTCCCGCCATGCACATTCCAGCACAGGCTTGACATGTAAAAGCCGTGTAGTGGAGTCGGAACCCTGAACACAGCCAAGAAACAAGGATGGGAGGGAGCCTGCGCTGTGACCCATGGCCTCCTAATGAGTAGCGAGTGCATTAGCAGCTAAAAGGTAAACCGTTAACGTCCCCAACGGGAGGAAAGGCGGGGGGGGGGGAGTGTGTGTGTGTGTGTGTGGGGGGGGGGGTATTAGATGAGCTGAGCAGAACAGTGAGAAACAATCCTCGCCCTGACTGTCAGCTCACATTACAGGAAGGTGGAAGGCGAAGGCTAACGGCTGCAGCTAGCCCCAGCTGATAGGGAGGGAGGACTGGTTCTCAGTGACTCTAGGACCCTGGAGGACGCGGTGTGGAGCCGCCACACAGACTGAGAGAGAGCGCCGGCGGGTGGGAGGTGGAGAGAGGTGCCTATCCGGCGGCCCCAAGGCCTGAATTAAAGATGACAAAGATGGCAGCCGTCTCTCGCAGAAGGGGTAGAAGGAAGCTTGCGATCCTCTGGCTATGCAGGCCGGTGCAGCGAGGGTCTTAAGGCTGCAGCCTTGCACAGGTGGTAGACGTGTGTCGAAGTTAGTGTCAGTAAGAGCCTTGTTTGTTCATTTAAATGTACATTTACATTTAGTCATTTAGCAGACACTCTTATACAGAGCGCCTTAGATTTGCTTTTATTCTGTTAAAATGAAATAATCTTGTCCTCAGGATTTAAAGGTCATGTCTGGATTCCCTCCAAGGTCACTGTAAGTCCTGAAGCTACAGTCAACTAAACTAAGTGGAGCTCCAATAAACATCAAAATGCGTTCAACACTAACATGTACATAGAAGGATATTATCCCTTATTTGTCCCACAGTGGAGACATTTTGCAGATGCACTGATGTTCAATGCATTGGCCAGGAATCGAACCCAGGTCTTCTGCACATGGCAGACAAGAATCCTACCACTGAACTACCGGTGCTGCCAGGGTCATCTTAAAGAACATATTTACTGATGGACAACGGCTGTTTGACATTCCACGAGGCTAGCTGCCTAAAGCTAACAGTGTTTCAGTGTCCAAGAGGTAATGAGTGGCTAACTCAATACATGGCAACACCATTAGCGAATGCTAACAGAGGCTCATTCAATAAGACATTGGAAGGAGAGCCTGGGGGGGGGGGACGGGGGGGGGGACGGGGGACTGGGAGAGGAAGTGAGGGCAGAAGTGCATTAGGATGTTATCCTATCAGATCAGCAAGCTCAAGCTTTCTGCTCCCCCGACAACGATTCAGACAAAGATACCGTCGACAATCAGGGAGGGAAACTGAGATACTATGCACTATCCACAACACACACACAAACTGTACCACACACAGGAGAATTTAAATATCTAATATTTACATGCGGGACACACCTATACACAAACACCAATACAGAATGCAGTTGGATTGCATGCTAGGCTGACTTCCTTGGGATGAGTGTGGATATGGCTATCCCCACTCACCCCTCCCCCCATGAGTGAGGCTCCTGTTATTACAGAGGGAGTACTGCTGTATGGGCTTTGGCCTTGCTCCTCTCTACGGTGCAGTACATCCTGTCAGTGTGTGGTGGTCAAACGCATTGCTTGGCGAACCGTTGACCTTCTCCCCATCGCGTCAACGCGAGTCGGCCATCTTGTGCAGACCGTTTGAGCTACGAGACGCTCATCAGAGGGAGAGAAAAATATGTTGAAATGTATGAAAAAGGGACTACAGCCTCCTCACCCCCCCCCCCTAAAAAAAACACACTTTAATATTGTACACACTTTGTTATCTGATGCAAAGCTTTGCCTGTAAGCAGACTGTGATGTAGTTGTGTGTTATTTATGGCCTAGCAGAGTGTGTTTAGCGTCTTAAGGGAGAGCGTGTTCTTCCACAGCTGAAAACAGGGGCCCCTTGTGAGGTAAACACAGCTTTGAGCGACCTACACTCCCACTTCCTGTCTAACACGGTGGGTAAACACACAGTCCCTCCCCTATTCTGTCTTAGAACGGCATGGGGCAGGCTGCAATGCACACACACGCATTTACACACCACTATCCACACGGTTACACAGACAACAAACACACTGTGATTGTCGTCAGCAGTGAGCGGAGGGGTTGGAGTGTGAGTGTGCGAAAGGCTCTTTAAGTGTACTTGCAGTTGTGATGCAACTTTGACGTAGACCAACCAGTCGTCAGAACAGCCAAACACACACATCCAAACCCACACACACACACCCACACGCACACACACCACTTACTGTGTTTATTTACCAGAAACAGACACCTGCAGGGTATTACATTTCTGACACGCAGTTTGGATGACAGGAGGGGGGGGCGGGGGGGGGGGGGTGGCAGTGGAAAGAGCATTTTGCCCCCATGGCTATGAAAGCAGAAGAGAGGAGGGAGAGAGAGACCAGAGAGAGAGAGAGACCACCTGCAGCTCCCCCTAGGGAGGGAGGAAGGGAGGGGGAGAGAGAGAGAGAGCCAAGCTCGCCAGACGAACACCAAGGTAAAGAGATCAACACCAAGAGCCTGCAGAACATAAACACCCTGCCATGACTGTGGTCTGCAGCAACAGAACTGGACACAGCAGGGTGGGAGACCCAGAAAAGGCAGTTGGACGAGGGTGAGGGGGGGAGAGGGGCGATCACTGTGAAAGCGAAGGGGTGGGGGTGGGGGGGTGAGACTGACACAAAGACGCAGCATGAAGGGGACAGGCGGGAAGAGAGGGGACAGAAAGGCAGGATGACCCTGGCCAGAGGGACAAAGAGGAGACGAGGGAGAGAGACGGAAAGAGAGAGAGAGAGAGAAAGAGAGAGAGAGGGGAAGAGAGAGAGAGGGAGAGAGAGAGAGAGGGAGAGAGAGAGGGGGGGGGCGATGGGAGGCAGTGATTGTGTAGATAAATGCCATTCAGACAAAAAGTGGAGGGAGGTAGAAGGCAATTTTGTACACGCCCAAACTAAAAACAGCCACAGGAGGTGAGCAACACTCTCTCTCCCTCTCTCTCTCTCCTCCCAGCATGCCACCTCAAGACACTCCCACTTCCATAATGCCCCCTCCCTCCCTCCCTCCTTCTTTGTCTCTCCATCTCTTGGCTCTGGCAGCTCCCCTCTTCCCTGGAATCCTGCCTTATCTCAGGCTGTTAGGAGCCACAGCCAACTGTCCTCATGTAGAGAGAGAAGAAAAACTATGGGGAACTGGAGGGAGAAGAGAGAGAAGCGGTGCAAAAGGCGGAAGGGAGGATAAACAGACAGAGGGTGTGTGACAAAGAGAGACAGAGAGAGAAAGAGAGAGAGAGGGAGGGAGGGAGGGAGGGAGGGAGGGATGGAGAGGCAGAGTTCACAGCTCCCCACTGTATATGTGTGCTTGTGTGTGTGGGGTTATATTTGGTTATGCAAAATGCATAGCCAAATATGAGTGCATGCGTATGAAGAGATAAACACACATACATGCTAACTAACACCCCTGAACTTAACCCCCCCCCCCAACCCATACACACACACACTCCACTGAACGCACCCAGGAACTATCAAGCAACAAGAGGAGGGATGAGGGGAGATGTTAAGAGGGGGTGCGGGAAGACACAGAACAGAGGACAGGAAAGAGGGAGGGGGACGAGAATGAATGGATGACTGTGGGGGGGGGTGAAGAGAGAACAGAGTAGCCCTGTTGGGACCAGGCATGAAACAGAGAGAACATAGGAAGGAAGAAGAGAAGGAGGGTGGGGGTAGGGGGAGAGAGAGAGATGGACAGACAGAGAGAGAGACGGGCGGACAGAGAGACAGACAGAGAGGAAGAATGTTTGAAGGACAAACATTCCCAGGTGGGAATGTAAACAAGAGGCTAGTCTGGCTGAAGTGGCTCATATCTGGGAGCAGTGAACCGTCTCCTTCCCTCATCTTACCCTTGCTGTGTCATATAAAGGGGAGAGAGAGAGAGAGAGAGAGGGGGGGGGGGAGAGAGAGAGGGGGGGGAGAGAGAGAGAGAGAGGGAGAGAAAGGTGGCTTGTGGGGGATGGGGGGGGGATGGACAGATGGAGGAAAAACAACCCAGCCAAGGTCCCTACTGGTCTCTTCCCTGGAGCTGACTATGGAAGACACGCACACACACACACACACACACACATCCACACACACAAACACACACCCTTCAGGCCAGCAGCATGGCTGCCTTGTCAGCAGGGGAGGGTCCCTCTTGGCATGTGCCTGTCTGTCAATCACTGCTCCCTCCCATGCTGAGTCAAGGAGCAGGCCAGGCACCTGTCAATCAAACAACCTGGGGGCGGGACAAACAAACATGGTCGCCCTCCTGTCTGATTAAAAGTGTGTTATGATCATTGGAGGTGTAGCAGGTGTGGTTTAGGCACTGGTCAAGGACAGTCAGTGTTGCATCAGACTGTGGTATAGAGAGGTCTGCAGACTAGAAATCATTCTAGACCACCCCCCACCCCCAATTTCAAAGAAGTCTGAAGTTAAGGATTCTTCAGAATGTTTATTAAGTACACTTAGGCATTTTAGTTTTTATTCATTTATTAATCTTGTGTCTTATGCTAACCTTAAATCATATTTTCTTTCCACAAGTCACCGGTGGGGCCCATCAGTGAGTATGAAACACACGTCCCACATCCAGACCGGAGAAGGCTGGGACCACATCTCACTTCTTTAATGGTGTTTTAAAGTGTTTCAGAAAACAAACGGTCTCTGTGGAAAAACTTGCCCAATTTCACAGCTGTAAAATCCCTTTCCCTGCAGTAAATCCCTTTGAGTTTTGTCCTTTAACGAAGGGAACCTTTTAAAGGATTCATGTGCGACACCCTTAAGTACTTCAGCTAAGGAGTAATGAACCCTTGCGTGTTGT
The DNA here is from genome assembly GCA_030340685.1 of Protosalanx chinensis. Classification (NCBI taxonomy): domain Eukaryota; kingdom Metazoa; phylum Chordata; class Actinopteri; order Osmeriformes; family Salangidae; genus Protosalanx; species Protosalanx chinensis. Next base: position 3,073,847 of record CM059342.1, on the reverse strand, counting down.
ACTTAAAGGGGGGAAATTTACGAGGATTTGCGCAACAGGACCCCGGACTTGGAGGGCCTTAGCATGCTACGCTAACAACACACTGCTGGAGCTCTAAGCTTAGACACCTGGGATGACTAAACACACACTGCAGGACAAGGTGTGTGTGTGTGTGTGTTGCTAAACTCACACCCAGTGCAGCCTGCAGAAAGGTGACACAACCAGAGGTCGCACCCTAGTTACACTACATGTTCATTAGGCTGGATTAACACGTGTCACACACGTGTGTGTGTGTGTGCGTGCGTGCACCCATCCCTCACACAATAACACAGCGGGTGAAGGGTAGGTATAATTATGCTGAACACTAGCAAAGCTAACATTTGTATGCCCTTCATGCACTACAGGACCAAAACAATGTGTGTGTGTTTGTAGTAAACAGAAAACACAGACACACAACTTTTCTGTTCAGACAATAAGATGTTATTACCCACAGGCCTCATGCCTTCTCTCTCTCACACACACACACACACACACACAGGGGCAGGAGAACCAATGTGTGTGACTGTGTGTCCTGTGTGAATGTGTGTGTACGTGACTTCCAGGATGCCAGTGTCTAGTGTATGCTATGTAGCTGGAGCTATAATTAGCCCCTACGATCAGACTGTTAAGCCAGCCAGGGTCAAAGACAGTGTGGATCCATATCCTGATCTTCCCAAACAAGCAAACCACAATGTTTGCCTACAGCTGCAACCACAGTAAGATGAACAATCTGTGTGTGTGTGTGTGTGTGAGAGAGAGAGAGAGAGAGAGAGAGAGAGAGAGAGAAGCGGAAACGAGGATGAACATGCAAGTACGCTTGGATGATCAATGCACTACTTATGCAGGATGTGAAGTCGTATGTCTCTGAGTGTGTGTGTGTGTGACTAAGCAGACTGGGGCTGGGGGCAGTGTTTAACTGTGCTTCAAACAGCAGTGACAAGTTGTGATGAAAGCGAGGCCTGTGCTTCAGCATGCACAGAACTGGACTGGGCCTTCACTGGAGGGGAAACAAGACTGAGGCCTGCAGGAGGCCCAGGGAGAGACTCTGCGTGCGTGTGTGTGTGTGTGTGCACCCTCCCTAAACCCATGAGTCATACTGAAAAACATCTGGAGGCATTCCTGAGATGCCCGTGTGGTGACAGCAAGTAATCCAGCCCCTGACATGGGTTCTCACACACACACACACACACACACACACAGACGCCTGCACTAGAACAGGGACTAGGTAGACATACAGCTTCTGGAACTGAACCTTGAATGTCTGTACTGTATCTGACCGCCACTGGATATGTTATCGTTGCCATGAGACAGTGGAGGGTTACTGGGAGGCTCGTCGGATGTTATCCAGCTCTCTCCTGACAAGCCGCAACGACTTCTCCCCACCTCCCCTCGCTCCCTTACCTCCTGCCTCCTCTCTGAGCTGACTGAGGGAACAGAACAACTGCTGAGAGAGAAGGAGAGAGAGAGAGAGAGAGAGAGAGAGAGGAGAGAGAGGAGAGAGAGGAGAGAGAGGAGAGAGAGGAGAGAGAGAGAGAGAGAGAGAGAGAGAGAGGAGAGAGAGAGAGAGAGGAGAGAGGAGAGAGAGGAGAGAGAGAGAGAGAGGAGAGAGAGGAGAGAGAGGAGAGAGAGAGAGACACCACCCTCCCCCACAAGGCCCGCTATGAGAAACCCAAGCGAAGGTAAAGAGACACAGAGGAAGAGTGAGACGGATAGTGAAAGAGAGACACAGAAAGAGCGATGGACAGTGAAAGAGAGATGGACAGACAGTGCCAGAGGCAGAGACGGATAATAGAGCACGTCAGCGAAACCATCCTATCTGCCAAAAAGAGAGAAAGATAGACAGAGAGGATGAAGAGAGAGAGAGAGAGACAATTGCAGACAAGCACAATTAGTAAGTGAGAGAGAGAGAGAGAGAGAGAGAGAAAAACTCCTGAACTTTGGCCTGGTCCCCTGGTTCTTCTTTCCCCCAGTCCGGCTGTCGGGTTGCATGAGAGGGAGAAGTGAGAGGCAGGACACCTGGAACTAGAGGCCTGACAGCGGTAACCCTACACCCTGACACCACTCACCTCCCCACTGACAGAGAGAGAAGGGTGGAGGGGGGGGGGGGGGGAGGGAGGGGCCTCATCCTGGAGAGAAGTAGACATTGGGGGACAAAGGTAATACAAAAGAGAGACTGGGAATTCAACCTGTGGAGGAAACAGATATGAGAGAGAGCCGAAGAGGGCCAGGCAGAGATGAAGAAATACAAAGAGAGACAAACAGAGAGACAGAGAGAGACACAGAGACAGAGAGAGACACAGAGACAGAGAGAGAGAGAGAGAGAGAGAGCGAGAGAAAGAGAGAGGCAGTCTGTAGAGGTGCTAGGGAAGTGAAAATTGATGATGTAATTCAGTGTGAACATTGGGAGCCAACTGGACTGTACATGCTGGAGTCAACTGGTCAACATGTGACTGCTGAAGAATGACCAACCATAGTTCAACTGTATCACTGCAGGGCAACACGACCCAGCACACTGGAGAGAACACAAATGCATCTGTGAGATGTACAGACAGCCCTAGCATGCCAATACACAGACACACACACATACACACATCAAATAAAGGGCTACGGTTCTGAAGGGGATAAGCGCAAGTGTCTTGAGATCCGGAGAGTGTTGCGAGCCAGAGGGGGAAGGAGGGATGAAAGGGTGGTGTGGTGGAGGAGGTTTAGCAGAAGTCAGACCATGTGCGAGTGCCATTTGCCTTGGGTGTTTAGCTGGAGCACCACAAATGGAGAAAGAGTATGAATACCCTCATTGTGGCCAGGTCCGCCCCTGAAGGGTGTGCGGACGTGTGTGTGCGTGCGTTTGTTTGCATACACGTACCATTAAAACACAGTGCTTAGACTTGATGCAATAACATATGAATGGAAGCACATTATCTTAAACCCTGTGAACTATGTGTGTGTGTGCGTGTGTGTGTGTGTGTGACAAGAGAAGACACGTAAGCTAGATGCATGCTGTGAAGACTGAACATCTTCATGGTGTTGCTGTACTGGGTGTTAAGTGTCTCTTTGACTGCCTAGGTGAGGAATCTGTGGCCCCCTGCTCCAGCTTAACACTGGCCCAGTGGGCTTAAGAGTCGACATGTGTTGGGATACAGGCTCTACATCCACAACAGCTGGAGAGGCCCAGACCCACTCCAGACAAAGGCAAAAGCCTGTTCCTAGTTGGGAGGATTCTGGGATATTACATCGCTCATCCCCTTCCTGTCCTCCACTGGGGATGACATGCCGCTCATGCCACACGGCTTAACCTGAATGAGAGTGTGTGTGTGTGTGTGTGGGGGGGGGGGGTGTATGTGTGTGTCTGACACAATGGGAAAGTACTGAAAGCATGGGGTGACAGCAAGTGTGTGCAAAAGGTCCCAAGGGTCTAAGTTGTGTACATTGCAGACTTAATGTGAGTGTGTATGTCTGTGTGTGTGTGTGTGTTTGTGAGGGAGTCCTGATGCTGTGTGTGTTAGTGGGGGGGATTACCACACTAAGCTATGGGCAGGACTGTCGGAGTGGATTTTACTGGCAGCAGAGAGCAGAGTTGACCTGGGCAACACATACTAAGGCATGGATGGAGGGATGGAGGGAGGAATTTACTAGGGAGGGAGGAGAAAGAAGGAGAAGGACTGAAGAAATGATAAATGAGGAGAATCAGGGGGAGGAAAGGTAGAGAATGAGCCAGGGAGGAGGAGGAGAGAGACCATGTGTTTCCATCAGAGTAGCCGGCTGTAACGTGGTTCTGCTGAGGCGTGACTAACAGCAAGGCAGCCCCGCCTGAGAACTGCTGGGAGCCCAAACACTGCCAGAGAACAACGCTGCTCTCACACTGATACCAACATCTGTGTGTGTCTGAGAATGATGCAGTGGGTCCAAGAGACACACACACACACAGCAGGGGACCCAAGCAGTCAAGAACCGCAACAATCTCTTTCTCTGAGGTTTTAAACAGAGAAATGACTCCCAAGGATCTAAGGAGTTTCTGAACCCACACGGAGAGAGAGGGCTGCGATCAATACTGACTGACGGACGGACAATATGTCATGTTATCCGTTGGGCCTTAGGTGTGGTTCACAGTAGCCAAGACAAGTTGGGCCGGTCTGAGACTTTCAGCTCCTTGGGCGTGCAGAGACAAGTCAACAAGTGGATTGTGTGGTTCTGGATATTTCTGTTGAAGGGGTGAGGATTTATCCTGGCCTAACCCTTACTCAAGACTGTTCCAATACAATACATCACAATTTATGTGTGTGACAACTACTACTGCTGCTACAGAGACAGGGCCTATATCTCTTGTTGGAATTCAGCCGAGAGAGCATATGGTTCCTGGTTGAAAAAAAGGGGTCTGCACTTCATCACGTGGACCAAGTACGTGACAGAACATCACTGTTTTGGGATTATGTGATTGGGCGGAGGATTTTTTTCCTCAACTAATAAAAATATGATGAAGAGAAGCTGGAAGGATTGGATTCCATCAAATCATTATGGATAGATTTAGGCTGGACGAGCAAATGAAATTTGTTGTGCAGTATTTAATCTGCTCAAGATTGTCAGCTGTTACGCAGTTACACACACACAGTCACACACAGTCACACAGTCTCACAGTCACACACAGTCACACACATTCACACAGTCACACACAGTCACACACAGTCACACACAGTCACACAGTCACACACAGTCACACACAGTCACACACAGTCACACAGTCACACACCCCCTCAGGGTCTCTCCTACTGGGACCGGTTGTTCTGCTTCTGTTCAATCTGCGTTTTTGCATCTAATGTGACCACATGATCCAATAAACGAGGAAGGCTTCCTGGAGGTGAGAGTCTGGGTATAAATAAGCCAGGTATTGGGGGTGTGGGCGGGTCACACGGGCGTGACGTCAATCCCGATGATGTCTGGCGCTCTGAACAGCCGTTTCCATGACAGCGCGGCTCCAGGTGACACGATCCACCTGTCTCTTTCCTCTTACCTGCTGGCTGCTGTCTCTACAGGTGTAGTCTGCCTTCAAATGTGCACAGTCACTTATCTTCTGTTTGCGTGCGGCTGATTATGAGTCAGAGTGTGTGAGGGTGTGTGTGTGTGTTTTTTCTGTTTTCTGTACCGAGAATGAGTCATTGGGTGACAACGTCTTCAGCTTATCGTGAGTTTAGCAAGAGGAAACAACTTCTGCTTTTTTGGTCATCTTTAAATTGTTTACATGATTTATTTTTCCATTGAGGCCCAGGGCTAACTCTGCCAAGTCTAACGTGACCTCTATCGAAATGCTATCTGTGTAACTAGATCTCTGGCTGATTCAAATAAGGGGATTGTTTAACGAGAGATTTTACTCCCACAAGGCTGTAGTCTATATTTATACATCCAAACCCACCCAAAGCTAGACACACACAGACAGACGAAACATAAATAAGATAATGTCAAATAATTTCTCTGTTTCAGTGAAATGTCCTCCATTATGGACAGCCGCATATCAGTGCATATCAGCCGCATATCAGTGAATATATCACTGATATGCGGTTTCAGACATGCACATGCACCTATCTGCTGCAATCTTTCTCAGTAAAACTCCAGAAGTCTGCCTACACTTGGCGTGTCTAAACTGTGGTGACAAACTGCTGTAAAAGTGCTTACAGTGACGAGACCAGCTAACCCCATCCGCTCTGATGGCAGATAAAGAGCCCAGTATAAAGCCACCAACGCTGGCATCTCTCCCCTCTAATTATCCATGTGGATGATAAGATCCTGCCCCCCCCACCACCACCACCACCGTTACCCAGAGTAGGAAAAAAAAGAAGGAAGGAGTGGATGGGGGAGGGGGGGGAGGGAGGGATGGGAGGGTCCAGGGAGGGGGGGGTCCAGGGAGGACAAAGCAGCTGGTGCATAGCCTCAAACAGGGAGGGGAGACACGGGGGAGGGGGGGATAAGGAGACTGGGAGATCCATGGTGGATCACTTTACACAGAGGGCAACAAACTGTTGCTCTGAGGGGGCCGAGCGACAGGACTGGGGGAGTGGGGCTGGGCAGATGCCCCCCCACCCCCACCCCCTCCTCCACCTCCCCAGAAGCGACATTTTAGCATGGTTCAGCTAGCAGTAGTGCTTTGAGTCACACTGTCAGGGTTCAGTTAGCACGCTGTCTGAGTCAGAAGTACCCAGCATGGCTTAAAGCACTTGTGTTTTCAGATTATATCCTACAGGATTTAGAACTTCCAGAGGTTTATCCAGTTCTGCTTTGTTAATGGACGTATTTAACCAACCCACCCCGCTGTGGCTGGACCACGATGAATGTGTCGTATTGTCTGACGGACCCAGATAGAGACAAAAGACTGGGACTCGAATACCAAGACGCTTTAGTGAACTAAAGTGGATCCAAGTGAAGTAAGCGAACACGAGGCAAACCGGTGCGAGAAATCTGAGCATCGATTCTGGGCTGAATCACGACATCGTTAGGGAAAATTCCATAACTTCCACGCAAACCCTCATTTACATGCCGATCAAAGCAACAACACATAATTTTTTTGTTCCCACAATCGCAACTCGTGGAGCTATAATAGAGCCCCTGCTCTTTTCTACGTACAGTTCCCACCGCTAGCATTCCTGAAACCCTCCCCTCGTTAGTAGTGGCGGCCCTGGCCACCACTGTGGCAGCGGTCCAGGATCACATCCAATGAAGTTCCTCCTGGCTGGTTAGTGTTAGGAGAGTAAACCAGCACAGTGAGGGCAGTAAACAGAACCGAGTGCCCTGATTGGTTGGTCAGTCTGGGGTTGATGTATGTGGTCCAGCTCTGAGGTGGTGTGCGGTAACCAGCAGAGGTTAAGGGTCAAGCTACATCAGGGCTCTGCATTGGGGAGTGTCTACAGCTAGGGGACGGAGCACAGCCCAGGGGCCCCCGAGGTAAAAGGGGGGGGGGGGGGGGGGGGGGTCAACTCTGGCCACCGTTGGCCGGGAGCTGGGTGATGTCATCGCAGGGTGATGTCATTACAGGGTGTGAACAAAGTAAGGATTGGAAGGGCCGGGTCAGGGCCGGGCCACGGTTGTCATGAGGTCATGGGAATTATGGGATGTTTGAACAGTGGATGGAAGAGAGAGGGGGAAACTAGGACGGCCGTGTGCATGAAAACGCCTTAAAACAGCTGGCATAAACAGGCATGAAGGCACCTACATACCGAGCATGAATTAGCCTATGACCACATTAGTACAAATCAGAACGATAACTGTAACAGATGATAGCCCTCTTCTCAACACTTCACAGGTCTAAATGCCCACTGCTTTCCCTGTCCGATATTAGCAGTACGCCGGGGTGTGGCCCACCAGGATAAGGAAACAGTGAACATGGCGAATGTGATCTGGCCTATCTGTCGCACAATAGTCTCCATTGTTCTGTACTGGCTGGAGCTTCATCAGCATAATGCCCTTTAGATCCACCCTCTGACCCCACCTCCCAACACAGACACACTGGCCTCACAGGCTGGCCTGAGACAGCCAGCATGGAGACGCTCGCTCCTGCCAGCAGAGAGATTTACTGGATCATCATTGGTTTCCGGGCTCAAGCGAGTCAATAATGACACAGCATTCTCGAGTCAGTGTTTGTGATTGGGGGGAAATGGAGACACTGAGTCTTAACCAATCAAAAAGCAGCACTGGCATGTGGATGGTGCTGTTCAAAACAGAACGCCCCGCGTAGCCAACAAGCGTTACCTGATACGATGAGATGTTCCTGACTGCTTTAACTGCTGCTTGTACGGAGCAGAGAACGTCAATACACATCAATAAGAGTTATTAAGAACCCTTGACAAACATACATCCCTTGCTGCTACACAGTGAAAGAGAGCTTCTTTTTTGTGTGTCTTCTCTGCTGCGTTAGTGTGTGTCTATATGCCTGCAGGGCTGAGAGACAGCCTGACATGTGGTATGTGCATAACTGTCTCATTACGTCATGCCACAGTTTATGGGAAGCATCCCTGTGTTCCCTTGGGTGTCTGACTTTGACTGCGTGCGTGCGAGCGAGCCTGCGCGTGAGCCTAGAGGTAACTTGTTCCAATGGAGAAGATGCTTCAGCACTGGATAGCAAGGGGCTCTCAGGACGGGCTTGTGTTTTGACAGAACCATCACATGAACATAGGTGGCGAGGTCTCTCCTTGACGCTAACGTTCCTCTTTCCATTCATGTTCCCCTTTGACCTTTACGAGGAAGTCTGACGCAGTTTGGTTCGGATTTCTATTGGGGTTGTTTTGTATCTGGCTTCCTGTTCAGGAAACAAAAGGCCTGCTGTGGAGAAGCTACAGAGCCGTGATTCTGTGAGACTTCGTCAACCGACATTCGCTCAGGCAAGCAGCGGTTTTTCGGTTTAGACCATGAGAAACAAGCGTCGCTGGTTAAGACACATGAAACCCGGAAGTGACCACGGAGAAGAGGACTGTCTACATTTTCAGCTTTTTCACCGTCTCTGGTCCCACGAAGCCCCCCCCCTCTCTCTCTGTCTGACGGTCTCTCCCTCTGTCTGTCTGTCTGTCTCTCTCTACCTCTGTCTATCTGTCTGTCTCTCCGTCTCAGCCTGATAAGGGCTGAGAGAGGTCACAGCAGAGAGGTCACAGCAGAGACACAGACAGACCCCCGTATGGAAAGTGTTAACCTGTCAACAAGCCCCTGTGGCACAGAAAACGTCCATCGTCTAAGCTCCATTTTGCATGGCTAAGTTCAGACATACCGGCTTGTATGGGGAAGTGGGCAGGTGGGGCTTGACATGATGTAAAACAGAAAACAAACTGTTGAATCAAAAAGGACCGAAGGCTTCCTTGAAGGCATCAGAGCCACATAATGGAAGAAGCTGAGTAAGCTTAGTAACCCAGAGGTCCTGTTTAAGACAAGGCAGCTGAGATGCTGCACTTAAATAGGATGCATAATTTAGGGCTGGGATTGCCTGGAGCTACGTGCAGTCGTCACAGCACGGCTCAGCACGGTTTACTGACACACAAACTGAGGAGGATGAGACAGAACTGGGTCTGCAGTTTGCTAAAGAGCATGACTAGAACCAGTCTACTTCCTCATTGGCTATATTAAAATGAATCTCCTTGCACGCAAGTTCCCTTTATGTATGAAATTTACAGTGAATACCACCATAGTGGAGCTTTTACTACCATGACTGGAGGGTAACTGACACCGAATACCATCACTCTGAGATTAAATGTCAGACACTATCGATACAGTCTCATAAAACATAAAGCCCTTTCGAATATGTCACATCTTGTCACTTTGGATGAGTACATTTCCTTAGGCATAAATGTGTCAGATTGTTCAACACAACCTTTTTGTTGTTGGCATATGGAAACACAAACACACACACACACACACAAGCTGTAGTAAGTAGCCTAATGATGCTATTAAGACAGTGGGCACCGACATGAAAACATTGTTTTCTGTTGATACATCGTTGTTCACATCTAAATGCTTGTGGCAGACTACCCTTAGTTCCTAGAACTAGCAAGGCCCATAGGAAATACAGGCCGAGCTGGATGCTTGTGTGTGTGTACGTGTGTGTCTGTATGTGTGTGTGTGTTTTCCAAACAGCCACCTGTATTATGCCCGGTGCACATACTAAGACTGTTCATAAAACACACTGACTGACCATGATTCCTACTAAAAACACCAGGAAATGACCGTGAAGGTCACCGTCTATAACTGCATTGATCCTCACCTAGAGGCAGCCACAAGTGTCTAGACAGCCAACAGTGTCACTGGCCCTGGAAACCACCAATAGTTCATTGTCAACACGTTCACCAAAATAAATGCAAACAGTCTCATCAATTAGTCATAGGGAAATAACGGTTGTTACAATGTAATAGCAGAATGCAACTTTTAACTTACTTGTATGGAATCATTGGCCATGGTTGATTTGGCTGAAAGATGCTTTGCTGGCTCGTCGTTCACAAATGCAATGTCTTTTCACCGACAAATACGGAATTGAACCGACTCTTCCGTATTACAGTTTTCTACAATGATTGTCAATTGATCCAACTTCAATGCAGATGTTTGCTCTATATCAGAAGACTCTTAGCATTGTTAATGATATCTGAACTTTTATCAACACCCTATTATTGACTCGGGGAGGTTAATCCGCATTGTTTTCCCCTCAACGCGCCACTGCCCAAAGGAAACTGGTCATCACAAAAAAACCTTTTTTACTTTGCTTTAGTAAATGCTGCACAACATCCAAATTGTTTACCAGTTCTGTGTCTGAAATGTTTAAAAATTAACAAGACATAACAAAATTTGCCCCGTTCATTGTTCGTCCCTTGGGTGTCTGGAAATCAACAGCCTAGGTTCAGCAACAAAAATAATTGTAGGCACGACTGCTGGTCAACGTTTAAGGCTCCAAACATCGCTTTTTACCGCATTTACCATAAAGAGGCGAACAACTAATGAGCTCTTTTTCGTTGCAACATCCGTGCAACATGAACACGCGCCAGTCTCCGTATCACATGCAACAAAATCCTCCGCTCGAGCCGCCTTGAGACGTTTTTCGTTAAAACCACCTTTTCGAATAATCATCCGTTAGAGTGACGAAATCAAAAAAAGGTGTGTCAATGGTGAGAGCTCCGTTTTTCTGTCGGCTTTTGGAGGACGGAATCGGCTCCTCTCTATCCACGCATTGCCATTGATGGCTCGAGCGGGCGTTAGGGTACTTTTTTCAGATGGAGCTGCGCGCGGTTTATGCTCGCGAATGGGTAAAATAGGCAGCAGGAGCGCGCATATCATGTGACTGGACTCAGAACATCCATGGATTAGTCATTTCTAATGTTGTTTCCCTAATAAACCAACTGTTGAATGTATTGTTTTTTCTTTATTGCTCAACTTCTAACAGTATTCGTCCTTCAGACTGTATAAGATGCTAACATTTACAGTTGGGGTGGGGTTTTAAAGCAAGAGGGATTCATGTACATGTAAAACAAGCACAGAAACTGAAGTTTTGGTACTTGGTATCAACAGTACGTTGATTTTCTTAATTTTGTTATAAACATTTCTGAATTAATTACGAAGAAGTGTGTGTGTGGTTGGTTACAACACTTATTAAATACCATTGAAATAGGCAACAAACAAAAAAACTGTCAGTGCAGATATATAACGTTTCCTTCCAGATTGATGCGCGAGTTTATGGCGAAAACGTCATTGCGTCACCATATCAACGCTTTTGTGTTCAAATGGACGGTTGAGACGTTAACAACAAATGTGCGTTGCCCAGATTTAAGTTGAGCATAAACTGCACATCTAAAACAAGGTTGGACATTCTCGGCCTTCAGTCCAAGGCTGGAAAGTAACCAAACAGTAGTATTGATCAGAAAGTAGATTTTTTAAACCTGGAGCTGTACAAAAAAGGATTTGTGCAGATAGCTAGCTAGCTAGCTGGTTAGCAACACGCCGCAGAAGTTTTAACCGACACGACTCAAGATAAAGCTGGCCCCGATAGGTTGTAACCATAGCTAGATTATTTGATTGAATTTGTATCCCAAGGGTTAATTTAATCACATGAAGTTAACTCTAATGTTCCAGGTGTTCCATATTTTTGCCTGAGTTTAATTTAGTTTATGACTTTAGGTTAAGTTATCTATAACTTTCTGACCATGTGCAATTGATCATTTCAGAGCCATAAAGACGGTAGTGATGCTCTAACGCCCTCTGGTATTATGCAGACGCATTGCAGTGCTTTACAGATGGGGTGTAACGACTCCAAACAGCTCTGCCAAAACATGAACGTTTTGGATGAGAAACTCCGACCTATAGAACAACAACTAAAGTACCTTCTGAACAAGGCTGAGGAGGTTCAGGCGCTCTTAATGCACAGGTTAGTCACCTATGACTTATTTAGGGAGATTGAATCAAACAAATGACATTACATTTAGCAGACACTCTTATCCAGAGCGACTTACAGCACATACAGGGACATTCCCCCTGACTCAAGTAGGGTGAAGTGCCTTGCCCAAGGACACAACGTCATGTTGCCTTAGCCAGGAATCAAACTGGCAACCTTCTGATCACTAGCCTGATGCCCTAACCACTCAGCCACCTGACTCTATTACATTATGTGTTCTGAGCAGGTGTGACCATATGCAGAAAGAGGACTTTACTTGTGCCGTGCCTACATTTCTGCGTACCTGTCAGCCATACTTCACCTACCTGGAGTCCACTGCCCGCACCTCTACGCCTGAGCGCACCCCTCTACCTATACACATACGCTCCCAGGTAATCAACACACCCACAAACACACCCACACACACTTTGTTGAACCCTGTGCTTGTAGAAGTCATGCTGACAAGAATGTGGCTGTTAAATGACAAGGATGAATTGACCCTGGAACCAAGAAGGTCAGTAATGTGTGTGTGTGTGTGTGTGTGTGTGTCGAGCAGCTGTTAGACTTCTCGCAGCTGCTGTGTGCTCGCCTAGAGCAGCTGGTCCTCGCGTATTCCAGCTACAACTTCCTGTGCCTAGATGAGTGTGAGCCAGACAGGTACACACACATTACATATACAGTACATTCATGTGTATGGACATACACCCATTCACACACACAATATCCAAGTTATTTGTCTTCTAATCGAATGCGAGGCAGCCATTTTGTGACTACTACCTCCCTCCCTCTTCATGTTTTGCAGTATCTCCCACTTCTATATAGGCTATTGTCAGATAGACAGACTGAAACTGTCCATATTCCGGTACTGTCAGCCGACCCCCTACCTGGCAGGCATTCATACCGGCCTGTACAAACGCATGCGTTGGAACGTAGTGAGACCCTGCAAGGGGAAGGAGGGAGAGAGAGGAGAAGGAGAGGCAGAAGGGGAGAGAGACAGAGGAAAAACAGATGGTGGTGACTCGGAGAGAGAGGCCACATCGATGAAAGACTCAGCTGTCACAACAGAGTAGTGAGTACAACTCAGCATTTAAGGGTAGAAGCTGAGTAGTGAGACAGCGAAGAAAAAGAGGAAATGAAGAAAAGATAGTCGGAAGACTCGGTGGAGCCATATTCTGTTTTAGAACAGGAGAGTAGAGGGAGGTTCCGATGTCGGAACGCACCACTTTCTCTCACGTCCTATGTGTTGTTTGTGTTGGGTTTGCATGCGAGCAGCTACTTCCTGTGTTACGAAGACTTCCCCAAGGAGCACACAGTAGGACGCAGCGATGGACAGGAGGAGCCTGTTGCCGCTGGTGATGTAGTTAGGATGTGGTCCATTGGTTATTGGATCCCAACCCACCCAGAGACAGATGATATATATGACTGGTACTTTCTCTCTCTCCGTCTCTCTCATATACACATGTATTTATAGATAGGTGTTCTTCTACTACCTTCTGTTACCTGCTAACATGTAGATTACGACTCTTTAAATGTCACAATGCAACACACACTCACAGAAATACGTAGTGACCTGTGTCTACACAATATGCATATAGATCTACACGTCAATCACTCATTCAGTGTGTGTATTTGTGTGTGTGTGTGTGCGCTTCAGGATCTTGTGCAGTGTTCCTCAGGGCCAGTATGGCAAGCTTCTGTGCCTGGGTGGGGAGGAGCCCTCTGCGTGCAGCGCTACAGACTGCCTGCTGGGGCTGCTGTTGTCACAGGAGGGGGTTAGCTTGGAGAGAGCTTCCCTCTGATCTCACTGCTGCTGGATCAGATGACTGTACGCGACTACTGATGGTTCACATGTTGGACGGGGGGGGGGGTCGTATTGCCCTTGTTTTCAAAGGTTTTTATATCGTGTTACATAGCTACATTTTAAGGTTTGTCTTTTAAAATTCTAAGACTAAATGTTCAATGTTATGTTCACAAAAGTACTTTTAGAATAAATGTATTTTATGGTAGAGGCCAATGTGAAAGCAGCATTGTTTTGTAAAAGTTTATTTTCATATAGGTAGATGCATCATAATAGTTACACAAACACATTCACAAATTCAAAACATCAGGGATTAAGAGGAGCTGCCGTGACTTTGAGGCCCACAATGTGTAAAAATGCCCAAGAATTTCTTCCACGTAACTAAAACTGTCACTGAAATTACACAAGTGTTTTTCTCCATTTGAAATAAATTACAAAACTAAAAAATTTGTCATTTTCTATAAATCACAGTACTGATTCTGTAAGGCAGATTCTGCCATTCACGTCTCCAGATTCGACATCAAATATTGTGTGACGCATGGCAGCCTAAGAACATTAACTCAGATCCCTGTGCAATAGCTGAGCACGTATCAGAAAACGAGGGTCAAACTGCAGCTCAATAAAACTGACCAAAATAAAAATCTATCGTCTCATTTCAATCTGAAGCTCAAACCAATTGAATCAGTCATCCCCAAATTGATCTGCATCTATAAATAAAATCTTAACTCTTCATAGTCTACCATAAAATCTAAATATCTCTACAGTACAAAATAAATTCCAGTGATTTCCCTTTTTTGCCATGAACAGGCTTCAAAATGATCTGCATTTTCAATAATATGCGCTACAGAAATACAAAACACTATATAATAATTACACTTCAAAATCAAGGCCAGCATTCACCGATACTTTTGCTGTCCACCAGCTAGGGGCATAAAAGATGGCCGACCTCCTCAAAGTGGAATGTTTCCCCGAGTTCTCTACCAGCAAGCGCCTGCCTCTTGGCTCTACTGTGAGACAGCTGTAAAATGAGACACTGTGGCTAACCAGCCTAGTTCACCCTCTGTAAAGGGAATTTTGCTTGTCAAGTGCCTCGGTTCATGACAGAGCAGTGTCCTCCATCCAACTGTGCTACAGAAAGAGAGGCTCATCATACCCTTTATCTTTTAATCTGGTGGAACTGCTCTTACAAGATGAACCATCATCTAAGTCCTTGCGCAACCTGTCCTTTTACTTTACAATACAAAGTCTTCTTTGTAAAAACACAAATAGTTGTCTTCGTAGTTTATGTGCCTTCATTTTGTGACCTGAATGGACATGATAATTACATTAACATGATCATAATTTAATCACCACCAACACAATTCACTGAGGCAGCTCAAATTATTAATATTTTGGGGAATACATTTCCACACAAACAGACAAGATACGCACAAAACTTTAAAAAACAAGTTACAAACATACCACCAATTCTATAAAACAACATTAGAGTTGGAACAGTTGAATTACTTCCTTCTTTTCAATATTTTGCTACATTGTTACTTCCTCCTTTGGACTGGACACAACAACCTCACAGCAGAATCGGTCCGACCCAGAGTTTAAGTGTTGGACTCAATAGAGTCATTGTGCAGCTCGACTCTGAGCCGTTCAAATCTCCCAGCTAATTTCACCCATGACTTCATACTATTCCGGCACGTCTGTTTCTACACCCATTTTTGCATTGGCACCCACAGAGAGGAATCCCCCTGGGGTACACTGAGATAGGCGACAACACGCTGGCTTTCACCAAACCAATTCCTACAACAACAAAAACATATTTTTAATGTCATTTCTGCATGACCATTGACCTTACTTAGAACCTCATTATAGCCAATAGGGATCGAAAACACCACTCAGGAAAAACAGTCCACGTTAACCAATAAATAATCATTCAAAATTCAGAAAGATTCATAAATATTGCCGACGAGTGGTTTGAGCTATAGGTAGTAGAAGGCTTCTCTAGTGGGACACCTCAACAGGAACAATCTGGCCCTGTGGAGGGGGGGAGATCAATCGACTGGGAGTTCACAGCAGTCATCAAGTGACAGATTCGGAGTCCGTACAAAGTCATGTGCAGTTTGTCAAAAGTATCGAAAAAGAGAAATCGATAAACTACAGTCATTCTATGCTCAAGTCAGTAGTGAAGTCTCTTCGGTGTTCATCTGGGTAAGAAACTGTAGTTGTGTTCCAACGGTCAAATTAGCATTACTTTTGGCTTCAGTAAAAAATAAACAAGGGAGCAATCATAGCTACAATAGCCTGAACACTACAATCCAACAGTGAACTACGTAGTTAAAAGTACATGGAATGCTACGCTATTTGAACCTAATCGATCAAGAGTTTTTGGTGCTGTTGGTAGCTTAGCATGGCACATTGGTTTGGCATGAAACACAGGTGTAGTATAGTAGTCAGTAGTGTGTGTGTTTGTTTGATACGACCAAACGTATATCTTATGCCACTCATCGAATGGCTATCCTGTGTGCACATTAGTAATATCAGGGTTGTGTATCGGTGTTGTGTGATGCAGTTGTGATGGCACAGATGAGGTAATACAGGTATTGTGGTTACAGTGTAAAGGGTCAACATGTGTTGCAGTAGTCTAAGCGTGTGAACAGCAGTGAGGTGACAAACCCTTAGTACCATGGAACAGTGCAGGTGTGCGCACATGAATAAAGAGTCAAAAAATCTTCTGCACAACCTCAGGTACTTGTGAATATATGTGCGTGCCACTCGTGTGTGTGCGTGTGTGTCCATCTCTGGTACAAAACTAAACAAAAGGTTTAATTATGTGCTTCTGTGTGCGTATCAACATGTACGGTCCCTCAGTGATGGGTCTCCAACTCAACCACCGTCCACTCCCCCTGTGGTGAACTCCCCGGAGCCTCTGGGGAGAAGCTGCTGACTGAGGTGATGGTGGCGGAAGGGGGGGTGAGGGGGGGTAGGAGATTGGGCCAGAGGCTGCTTTCCAGGGGGCTCAGTGTGCCTCCCCCTCCCCCTGGAAGAAGGAGCAGGGAAGAGCAGCCATCCAGCAGAAGGGTCTGGTTGATGAGTTGCTGGACGATGTCCACCTTCTTCCCCCAGTCTAGGTCCAGGGAAGGGGGCTGCTCCGGGGACTCTGAAGGGGGAGGGGACTCGCCCTCAGGGCTGTCCGTTCCTTGAGAGGAGTGCCGGGTCTCCACCTGAGGGGGGGAGTCCGGAGGTGGTGTGGTTTGACAGGAACTACTGACGGAAGGGTCTGTGTCTTCTTGCTCTTCGTTGAACGTCCCGCTCTCTTGTTGTCCTTCGCCATACTTCACCGTTAGATCGCTGTTCTCCATGCTTAGATCAAGCTCCTTTACTACATGGTCGTCGTCGTCTTCATCATCCTCCTCTTCGCTGTTCTCCAGTGCTTCGTAGATGGTGCAGAGCCCGGAGGAAGGAGACAGCAGGACGGCAGACTGGGATTTCTGGCCTCCTGCTGCTGCTGCTGGTTGTTGCTGCTCGAGCTCCTGCTGCCACTGCATGATCTGCTGCCTCTGTTTCAGCTCCTGCTGCTGCTGCTGAAGCTGCAGCTGAAGCGCCTTCCTCTGCTTGTCTAGCTCCTCCCTCTGTCTAAGCTCCTCCCTCTGTCTAAGCTCCTCCCCCTCCCTCCTCCTCCTCTCCTCCTCCTCCTCTTGCTGCTTCTTCCGCCCCTCCTCTTCCTCATCCTCACCTTCCTTCGGTTTGCTTTGCCGCTCCCGGCGTTTCTGGAGCTCCAGCAACTGCTGCTGGTGCTGCTCCAGGCGGCGGAGCTGGGGGCTGGCCTGACGGCAGGGGACCCTGGGGGGCAGGTCTGCGCAGGTCAGCCTGGGCGGGGTCACAACGTCACAGTGGGATTTGGGCGCAGCCGGGTCACGACGGTGCTTGTGGGGTAGCGCGTTCAGCCCTGCGAGAGGAAGGTGAGGTAGCCCGGTGGAGTGTTAGAGAGAGAGACAGAGAGAGAGAGAGACAGGAAGTGAGAGAGCAGTGCAGTGTGGGTGAGAGCAGGGAGAAGAAGGGAATTCAAGATGGCGTCTCTCTTTAGCGGAGACATTAGTTTGTAAGGCTCAAGCAACAAGCAATTTACAGGCGCACCAGATTTAAAGATGGCCGTGCAGACTCCACTAAACTGTGTGTCCATGTAAACATGACGTCATTGGTGAATAAGTGCAACAGTTACAAATCTAAAGGTTTGGCAAAGCACAGGAGGGTGAGGAGAGTGTTGTGAAGCAAATGGTGCCAAGTAGAAAATAGTGACAATGGGGTGGGAGGGAGAGGACATTGGCTGGGGGTGTTAAAGCAAGAGAGCAATAATGCAAATTACGCAACTATTACCATTAACCCTTTAAAAGGTGAACCAGAAAAACCTTTTTGGTGTGCAATAAAAGCGGCCGATTTCCTGTACACGCAATAACCACCGACTAGCGTTGTGGACAACCAGTAACAGAAAAGCTTGTGAGCCAAAGTCAGTCAACACCCCCCCCCCGATTCCCAAGTTAGTGATGCACATGCAAAGACAGGAGCGTTGACCATGCTCAATGTGAACAAGGCACCACGTGAATCTGCATGCGTTAGCCGGTGCTAACTAAAGCACAATCACAAAAGCCCGGTGATATTAGCCAAGTGGGGTTAAAAAAAGGGCGCAACATGCAAAATTGTAGAGATATTCTAACACGATACAGGGTAAACAAACATGAGAGGAAGGGCAATACAAAGAAGGAGGACATACATAAGAAAATGAAAATTACAGCAGTAAGAGTGGTAAGGGAGGGCCTTTAACTGGACGACAGGAAACTTCCATGTTGCTTCTCAGTTCTTATTCGTGTTGGTGGCATAAGGAATGTGGAGATGAGCGATTTCCATGGTGATGAAGGACGGTTCTCAACAAATGTTTGTTGACAAGGGGGAAGAGAGAAGAGGGTTGGGGAACTGGAGATCACTGAAGGTCCCTCGGTCTTATTCTGGATGGTAAGACACGTACGTGTGTGTGTGTGTGTGTGTGTGTGTGTAGCGAGTGATTTATAACATCCTTACTGACATGTAATTAATTGACGTGCCATGGTGGTAGAACCTCTTGACAACAAGAGATTTGAGTTAGTTAACTCAACACATCTACCCCAAGACCCATATAAATAAAACTGACTGGGAAAAGAGGAGTTGTGTTAAATATCTAATCTTTATTTAAAGCTGAAATTGTAAATAATTCAAAAGAACAAACATAGGGGAAACGGGTAAATCTAGCCTCAAAGTGCAAGAAGAAATGGGGAGTGTTTGGGAGGGGGAAAGAAAGATATCTCAAGAGCAGTAAACAAAAGAAAAAAATAAGAATCACAATCAAAATTCATTAGCATTTTGTTCAGTAAAAAGTGTTTGGATAAATACACAAAGTTACAGGCCATTCAACATTTGCTTTTGTTAAGTTTCTCTATTTATGTATTATAATTTTTTTCTTTCATTTTGGCTTTTTTGCACAGACCAGTCAATTCATGCCAGTTGAGGGTGATTGGATATGCAGTGTTAATAAAAAATAAGAGAGAGAGAAGAAAATGAAAACAAACAGTCTACAATAATTGATAGTAGTAGCTATTGCACATACAGGAGTTTAAGCCATTAATTCATAATGGTAAATGGGTATATAGAGCGTAGAGCGAAGTGGCACTGCTGCAGTAAGCCTATCTTCTTCCCTTTGTTGTATTTATTTATTTTTGCTCTCTTCTTTTAACCTTTGAACATATTATCCACCCCAATCAAAGAGATTTTGGACAAACAATGACAAGAACCACAGCAAAGAAAGGGTTTGGTGGGGTGGGAGTTGTTAAGGCGCATTATCTGGTGTAAGGAAGTAAGGAAATAGGCTGGGGGAGGGGTGGGGAGGGTCACTATACGTTACCTGCCAGAGAGTTCTCAGTCTTTTCACAGATGGTAGAGTAGTAGGGTGGTTGAGCATCAGGCCCCGGCTCAGGGTGCCGAGCGCCAAGAGATAGGGAGGGATCCAGGGAGCCTCCCAGCTCCCCAAACTCCCCTAGCTCCGCTCCCTGCTTCCCACACAGCATATAGTGCTGCTCATCAGGGTGAGAACCACCCCCATCTCCTCCGAGAGGAAGCAGGTCCACGGGGGGCTCACCTGAAGAGGGCTGCTGTAGGGAGGTCAGCTCTCCGATGAGGGATGGAGCTATGTCTTCCTCAGGCAGCTCCTCCAGGGAGAAGATGCCTGGGCTCTTGGCACAGCTCTCGCCCGTGGAGTGGGCGTTGGAGCTGGACGCCGTGGTTGTCATGTCGAAGCCATAGGATGCAGCCGAGTTGGATGAATGTGGTGCGTCGCTGCCCCACTCCTCGGCAATCGCTTCTTCTCCTTCCTCTAGAGCAGACAGGCAGTGTTGGGTGGTGGCAGGCTTGGCTTCGAAAGCAGCGTTGACGATACCACCATCCTCCAGAGGCTCATCCAGCTGAGCCTCACCTTCCGTGTCACTGGCCTCGTCCTCACTGGTGGATGAGGACGAAGGGTTGGAGGTAGGAGCCGTTGCTGGTCCACCCAGTACCTCATCTGCTGGAAGGGTCTCTGCCTCCTCTTCCTCCCCATCCCCTCGCTCCAGGTGGATGCCCAAGTCCTGGTCCTCTGGGTCAGGCTGGAGGGACAGCACCGGAGCAGGGGCCTGCCCACCATGGAGCTTACCCTCCTTGTTGTAGTTACGCAGCTCCTCTGGCGTGCTGGTCTCACTGCTGCTATGGGCAGCCAGATCTGCACCACTCAGGGTACTGGACTGGGACATTCCAGGGCCAGAGATGGGTGCGGGGGCCAGGGTCTGCATGGGGCATTGGCCAGGTTGGTGCTCCTCATCCAGGCCTTGAGCATGGCTAAGTTTTGTGTCGCTAACTGAAGGCATATGGACAGCTGGTTCTTGGGGAACAAATGGGGCTGATCCCAGCTCTAGCCAGGTCTGGGCAGGAGACTGGGTTGGGGTTTCAGAGTCCGCCTGCCAGGCGTCTACTGAAGGGCTGGTGGGGGCTAACAGAGGGGCAGAGGCATTCTCGGCAGGCTGGAATGATTGGGCCCAGGGATTGTTTGGTTGGTCCCATTGCGCGGCCGAGGGCAGCAGGGGGGCAGGGTGGAGCAGGGCAGCACGATTTAAGTTGTCTAACTTCTCATCTTCAGCAAAGTCATCTTCGTCGGCGTTCCCGTAGCTCTCCAGCCCGCTTTCAGTCACGCCCTCACTGGCCATCTCCACATCTTCATCCTCTTCCTCATCCTCATCATGCCTCACCCTCCTCGGGTCTTCTGCTCGCTCTGACCCGACCTCCATATCACACACTCGATCATCATCATCCTCATCTTCGTCCTCCTCAAAATCATTCGAGGGGATGTCCGGCACCTTCTCGAAGTCAGGGGAACCAGCGGAGGCACCTTCCATGTCCACAATGGCCCCTTTCAAGCTTGCGTCTCCCAGGTCGTCCATGCTCTCTGTGCCCTCCAAGACCCCTGGAGCACTCAGCTCGGATGCCCCCTGCTGGCTGCAGCTCACGTCCTCGGAGTCAAGCTCCGATAGGAGAGCGCCACCCCCTCGCCACGCTGACCCTCCCGCAGGCCCTGCCGAACCAGGCCGGGATTCCTCAGTGGGCTGGGTACCGCTCATGTCTGACACAGATACCTGCTGGCTACCTTCCCTCTCCTCTTCATCGTCATCATCCTCGTTGAGGTTGGCCTCCGCTTTGAAAAGACCATCCCCCTGAGGGGTAGAAGCCCCGAGAGCTGCTGGTGAGGAGGATTCTGACACCTCAGGAATTAGCAGTGCAGGCTCCTCTGACTCTAAAAGTGTGGCCACAGCTGCGGTAGGCATTGGTTCCTGTTCTGGACTGAGGGGGCCAGCAGCAAGTACTGGGTCCTGCTGTAGACTGGCAGTTGAAAGGATGGGGCTGTGTGGAGGGGAGGAAAGATCTTCTGCCGGGGTGTTGTTGTACCCAGGTGGAGTTACCTCCACAGGGGAAGGAGAGGGTGGGGAAACTGAGATCAGAGTTGGGACAGGGGCAGATGGTACATCCGGTGATACTTCCTCCCCTTCTGCCTGTGCTGCCACCTCAGGCTCTGTGGAGGTTGCAAAGACAACGGTCGCAACGGCTGCCGTTGCAGCCACTGGCGCAGCTGCGCTCGCTCTGGAGACATGAGGCTTCTTGGTGATCGAGAACGGCACAACTGACTGGGTGGGCTTGGAGCTGCGTTTGATCCCCTGAGTGGTGCTGCTGGAAGCTGGCTTGGGAATGGGAGAAGCAGGTGGGGTCCAGGCCAGGGGCTGTCGGGTGTGAGGTGGCCGGGCATTAGCAGGTGGTTTCCATGTGGCTTGGGGCCTGGCTGTCTTGAGGTCGGCGGTCTTTGAAGGAGCTGACTGTTTGGAGACGGTGTCGGATCTGGTGGCAGTGGTCGGTCTAGGGACATCTGGTTTGGTAGCTTTGTTAGTGGCTGACGCCACAGGCTTATTGGTTGGTGGTCTGGTAACATCTGAAATGGAAGAAGCCAGAGGATTGTCACCAGTTGAGCAACTAGTATCTTGGTCTTTAGTCCAGTCTGTTTCACAGGTAACCAAAATTGCATAGTAGGGTGCACTAACCTTTCTTAACAGTGGTGGGTTTGGATGGCTGTGCTACAGTGGTCCTGCCAACAGGGGGGGCTGTGGCGCCTAGTCTATGGGCAGCAGGTCTGGCTGTGGTGGGGTTGCCGGGGGGCCTGGATGTGGCCGGGCGAGACGTAGGTGGCTGGCTGGCAGGTCTAGAGTAGAAAACAAGATGTAACTTCTGACCACTTTTAGACCTTTAAAACAGACTGGTTTCATATTAATGATACCAGCATACAAGGATATTTATTAAGACTTCTTGCTTCTTGTTGGCACACCCATACAAACATTCCAATCCCTTTAACCCAAAGATCATCTTGAATTCTCATTACGTTCTAGTTTACCGATAAGAGACCTGGAAATGTCATGAAAACCATTCCAGTTGCTCAACATTCACCACCTACTGTGCAGATCAAACCATGCACTGCTAAAGCAATTTCCAGAGGCAGCAGAAAACACATTAACCAGAGGCATCCGTCGATCCACAGTAATGCGCCTCTTAGCCATTCTCTAATCCTGCTCTAGTGGACGGGAAAGGGATTGAGGGAGGATGTAACCGGCGAATAACAGAGCCATTGAGGTGGTTAATAGCAGGATAGGAGGAGAGTCAGGGTTGGGTGGGCAGAAAGAGTGGAGACTATAATCGATCCCGTACTAAAGCTCCCCAAATCTGCTCTTCAATCTAAAGGAGTTAGAGAGTAGACACGCCTAATCCAGTCAGTAACTCAAGCTGCAGCCTGACCCTCTTAAGTCTTAGTCTTCCCCTTTTCGGATCCTCATGCACTGTGTTAGCCTCTGGAGGCAAGTACATGACCGGACAGCACAGATCAGACATCTGCCAACTTACTTCCATGCCCTTGTCTATTGGGAATGAGTTTTGAATTTGAAGCTACAAACTGATCCTAGATTTGCACTGGCGGAAGGGACCATGCAAATGAACTTGACCAAGTTACAATGAACTCCTAGATCCTTAGTCCCTGTAGACTGGATACCAAAATCGGTACCACAAGCCTTAGTATTCACTAACTCTGTTGTACAATAATCAAGTCAAGGGATGTACAGTTCATCGCATTTAAAATGTGTCATTTCGCAGAGTAGCTCTTATCCAGAGCTACTTAAAGCAAGTACAGAGACATTCATGTTGCCCAAGGACACGTCATGTTGGCACGGTCAGGGCTCGAACCAGGAACCTTCTGATTACTAGCCCGACTCCTTAACTGCTCAGCCACCTGACTCTTTCAATGGCTGAATGGAATGCATTTGCATGGTTCATCTTGATAAATCATCTTTTGTCAGCACTCCAATTCATCACTATTGGCGACCTACCTTACAACAGTTAGTCATGAGGGGCCTTTATGTAATTAGCCCACAGCTATGCTAGCACTTCTGTAACCTACATACAGTCAGGTGGAATAGAACAATGTAAACTCTGTGGACATGGAGAGAGAAAAATAAAAATACATTTGCATATCACTGCTCCCTCTTTGCACGATGCACCATTCGTCAAAGGGAATAGCAAAATGCCATATGCCACTAAGGCAATCAACCGTCAATTACTGCAACCCTCCTCATCCTTTCCTCTTCATTTCATCCACTTTTGTACAGTGGACAGACAATGCAGTTCATTACAGTCCAATGACAATAACATGTACATAAGAGGGGGAACCCAGAGTGGATCTACTTGCATGCCTGGACACAAATACTTCTCCCACAATGAGTCCACACAACAACAATGTCCATTTGTTTCCCAGGGATCGAACAAAGAGTCTGGGTCATTATCATAATAGGCTGCATTTATTGGGCTCAGGAGGGAAACTGACTGTATGGTTAAGTTGACTGAAATAACTGAAATTTGTCTTCTTAAATGAGCATTGGAAGAAGAGGCTTATTTGCAGATGAAGACAACAGGGGCAGAGAGGGGAAGTCTACAGTGATGAGCAGCAATAAAATATGAAAATGGGGGATAGGAGGGAAGAGATGTGGAATTGATTGAGGAAGCTATAGGGCATCACATTAAAACAGATTGTCCTCATTTCACAGGCGAACAGGGAATGTGAATTGACAACCATGCTCAATTACATAGCGAGAGACACTCCAGGGAAGTGGATGAAACTATTGCATCTGGGTTGGGAGTGGGTGAATTTTTGAGGAACGGAGGATGGGGGGTATGGATGGGGGGGTCACGGTTTAACAACCTCCTGTAAGAGGGAGCGTTGCAGAGAGGGCACTGTGTAGACAAGACAACGTTGGGCCACTACAGTTTTGTTTATGGCGGCTGTTGCATGAATTTCCGGCTCTTCCAGAAACAGCCAGGAAGCCAGATTCTCCTGGCAGTTCGGTTAGCAGATTAAATATTTAGTTGTAATCAAGCCAGAGGGAGAGAGACAGAGAGACCTACGAGGTACAATCTCTCTCACAATCTAAAT
This sequence comes from Protosalanx chinensis, assembly GCA_030340685.1. Lineage (NCBI taxonomy): Eukaryota > Metazoa > Chordata > Actinopteri > Osmeriformes > Salangidae > Protosalanx > Protosalanx chinensis. The sequence continues at coordinate 3,049,091 of CM059342.1, read as the reverse complement.
TTTCCCCCTGCGGCCAATTCTTGTTCCCCCTCCATCTCCTAGTCCTCCTACAAGCCCCCCTGTAAGACTTAAGCAACCAGACCCCTCCAACAATACACTGTTTGGCTTGTGAGTCCTCACTCTTCTCCTCTTTTCATTATTAAGGAGAGGAGGATAAATTCCTGGGGCTTCTGCTGGCACAACGGCTGCAGCAACAACAGTTCACCATGAAATACAAAAGAACCCACGACCCAAATCTGCCATGTACAAGATTTCAAATGAAGGTTCGAGAGGGATGCCTAGCAACAGAGTGGTTGTTTCATTGAGGCCTAGGGTAGAGTGGAACAAACAATGGTGGATGAGACTGTGTTTGCGTTGGGACAGTTACACTGTTCCCTGCCAAAAGTAGCAGCAAAACTACAGGGTTTCATCCCCGAGGGAAAGGGGCAGGATGGGATACAAGGGAGGAACCATGTACTTCTAGTTCATTCATGTTCGAAGACTTTGACATGTCTGAGGTGTTCTGGTGATCTTGTATGGGACTGAAAATGGACGACTTATTATTTACGTGGAAGTGAATTCCATCATTGAGGGTTTTACAATCTGTGTGCCCAGACAGACTCCTTACGCAACACAGTACACTCCAAATCTCATCGGGAGTCTTAAGGCCAACCAAAATGACAGATGAGTGGGAGGGAGGGAAGGATTGTGCGGGAAGGAGGGATAGAGGCAGGGCCCAAGGGGGAGTCTGGCTGACTGCCTGGTACTGTACATACACAGGATGAGGGAGGAGGGGAAGGAGGAGAGAGGGAGGGATGGAGGAGGAGAGATGGGGGAGGGAGGGAGGAAGGAAGGGGGTTGGACAGTGACTGACTGCTCCAACGGTACAAGGACACTCGCTCCTCTAAATTACATTCAAAGAATGTGGGAGGAGGAAGATGGATTCCATGGCGTTACACCCCCCCCCCTCATCTCCGCGGACTCGTCATCTACTGACATGAAGCCATCCAGCTGTCGGTTAGACAGACCTGGTGGTTGATTGGATGAGCTGCAGGCGAACGCGCCATTACTCCAGGTGATGATGATGACAGTAAAACACATTTAGGAGACCGATTGTGTCGTTCACCATCTGTATGCAACCTTGTGACCCATCACGCACGAATGGGTAACTGGAAGGCAACATCTTGACATATGTTTAATAATAACAGGAGACATTTCAATGTGTATTTCCAGTTCTTGATATATCGTAGTATCTCTCTCATTTTCTCCTTGCCAAGGGGTACCAGTCAGCTATCACCTTGTGAAGCCTAAAATGTCATCTAACCTGTCCCGGTACACATATTTCCCCCCAAAATGTTCAGAAACAGTTTCACTCTCTGCCCTCAAGGCATCGAACATTAATAGTCGATGAGAGCGGGGATGTTAACTTGGGGAGCCTGTGAAATGCTTCTCTGTTGTGGGTGAAGGGGCTGGGTGGTGGGCACCTTTGGCTTCCGGATCATGTCCATGGCAGATGGTGTTCTGGTGAGCTGCAGTGTAAGGTGACGCTGTACTGCCCCCTTAACACCGTGTGCTGTTCACAAAGTCGTGACTAATGTGGAGGGAGCAAAAGGCAAGGAGGTGTGGTTGGAAAAAGGGCCTGTTCTCTTCTCCCAGACTAAGCAGCGATGCCAGAGAAGGAACACACGCTGCTGCTAGTGTTCAAATATAGGCATGATTTCACCCACAGTCGTCAAAACGATGCTCCAACCATCGCACACTCTCTACATTCCTGAAAACACACAAGGGGAGAGAGGGGTTCGATGCTACGTTCTCTTGTACCTATTCATTCATCATGTCCCAGGGCATCTCCAGTTGTAATAGGAGTTCTTTACCTGAAACCGGCTTTTGCATCATTTAAAAAGGAGGAGGAGATACACACAAAGGCAAAGTTAAGGTGCTTGGTTTTGAGTACATGGACAAAATGGCCACTCAGTTCATTCAATACATAGACCTGTTAAAAACACCATCTGCTGCAGACTACAATACGAAGTCAGTGTGATCAAGAGCCTCAAGTTTGAGGAAAAATAATGCATCCTGTGTCTTCGTATAAAAAAAAAAAAAAGTGCGTGTCCATTTCTTCTTGAGGTTTAACAGGGAACACATTAACCCATGCTGAGTCAAATACAACATTTCCTAATCTAATAAGAGCAGCATTATGGAGGAAGAGAAGGGTGGTCACAATCCAATCACGCCTTGCCTCCAAAACCGAACACTACAGCCTGTGTTGGCTGAGGCCAATCTAAAGACTCTAAAGTGGTTTGCCCCCTTTTTGTCTTCGACACACTTCATTCAATTCAAAGCAGTAGTCATGAAAGACAAGGACACTAGGCTAACTATCAGGAGTCTATGGCAGACTCCATTAAGTCAGTGTAAAAGCATTTTACCAGAAGAAGAAAAAGACTAGGAAAATCTTAATAATTAGTAACCTGTGAGCCTCCTAAATCAACACCCTGGAGCAGAGGGCACACAGTTCTAATGACTAACCCCTAACCACCCCCCACAGCCTGGGGGAGCCTGTACCCTGCCCCTCCACATGACAAAGACCATGTTATCCAGCCGCTCTTGCCGTACTGGCTTTGGGCATTGATAGGGATCAAGAAAGAAAGGCAGAGTTACAAGAGAGAGAGGCTTCTCTGTCTCAGGTTATTTCGGTCTGCATGACTGCAAGACCCTCGGAGCAAAATCGGACCCAGTAACAGTCCGGGGGCCACAATGGACACTTTTCATCCGAGAAGTCCTCCAGGGTCCCCACAGCTGAACAACTCCCCCTGTGATCCCCTGCCACTGCTGGGCTCAGAGTCTTGTGTTGAAACTCCTGATTTTGGGATGTTTGTGTGGCGCAAGTGAGTAGAGATGTCTCTGTCTAAACATTAGCTGGACTGTTACAACAGTAACACAGATACTCTGCTGGTACATTAGACTGCTTCCCCTCTTAGGAAGGCTTGCCATTGGCAGTCTTACCTGGTTGCCTTGGGAACCGTCGTCCTGTCCGGTTTGGCTACGGAAGTGCTGGGCTTTGGGGCAGATGTCGACCTGGGAGCTGGAGAAAGGAAGGAAAGTTTTGATGGAGATTTCATGCGTGAATGGCTCTTTAACGTAGAACTTTTAGTTCTGCCCTTTGTCTCACCTATAGTTTTAGGTTTGGTCCCATTAACTGGTCCGGTCATGGGTCTCTTGCTTATAGTCCCATTCCCTGTGGTTGTTGTCTTGGTACCGTTGGTTGCTGCAGTAGCAGAGTTGGTCCAGGGCACTCCCACGTGCCTCCTGTCAGCTACCTTGGTCTGGGTCTTGACAGAGGAAGCAGCAGCTGTGGCTCCGCCCACTGGCCTTCTCCCTGCAGAGGCCGATGATGCTCCCGTATTTGTGGTAGTTGTAGTTCTCTTCTTGTCCAGCGCAGTTTTCTTAGTCAGGTCGTTGGTTGAGGGCCTGGCTCCGTTCGTCACACGACTCTGAGCGGCACCTGGGCGGGTGCCAGGTCTTGTCTGACTCGTTGTCTTGGTGCTGGCAGAGCCACTTGTACTGGGCTGGGCTTTGATGACACCTTTGGGCTTGTCTTTGGTCTCTGCTGCCTTGCCATTGCCCTCCTTGGGGGCAGGGGGTGCTGTTGCCTGCTCCTCAGGTTGCGTTGGGAGAGAGCCTACCTGTGGCGGCACCTCCTCCTCCATCACCACAACGGACGTTACCGGCTGGGAGGATTCAGCTCCTTTTGCTTCTGTGGGCTCCATGGCAACCCCATCCGGTTTCATCCCCTAAGGCGTGTCTTTTCTCTCACCAGAATCAGTGGCACACGACAGAGTTCTGCGTTCAACTGCAAACGGAACCGACCTGAAAAACACACAGAACACGAGAACCTTAGCCTCCAGTCGGAGAAGGGGGACGAATATGAATGATTTGCTCATCTGGGAACCGCAAATAGCCCCAGACACACTTTTAACCACATGATGTACAGCATATGTTCATGACTTGTAGCGTTTAAAGACTATATGGGGCTGAAAGGAAATTGCATTTATGGAAAAGAGGCCTCTTAGGAATTCAGAGGGAATAGGAAAAAACAGGAAGTAAGCAGCTGAAAAAACGTCAATTTGCAAGGTTTCTGAAGGAAAAAAAAGAGCCTCCATTCCCAACAATCGGAATGACTACAAAACCCCACAAACTACTAAGTGACCACAGTTGGTGACTGGTTTTATGAGTACGACATTAATTGAGGTCTACACCAGAACTCCAGCTCCAGAAGAGGAGAGATTTCAGGGAAGGAACGGGGCTGTGGTCTGAGGGGGTGCAGGGAGACAGAGGACACACAATTCCCTGACATGACAAACCCTAAAACAAAACCATACATGAAGAAAGAAGGACAGAAAACTGGGGCATGTGCAATTTGTTAATGATCCAATTTTTCCACTTTGCGCAAAACCAGATGCTACTGATGACATCCAGCGATTACTAATACAAGATTCAGATTCCTACTCTGGGAAAGGCCTCAATAGACAATAGGGCTGAAGTAGTGGAAACTGTGGGACACAAAGTGAATGTTTGTGGCCCAAGAAGTACTGGGGAAGGGGGACACTCAAGTCTGCTCTTCTGGGCAGGCTAAGTATAGCAACTGTATACAGCATTTGGACTAACTGACCTTAAGAAAACCCCTCCAAACCTACGCAAGCTCCCTCTCCAAACCAAAACATGGCTTCAACTCAGTTTACCCCCCCCCCCCCCTTAACCTCTATGCCCCCTGCACCCACCGTGACTTCTCCTCCCCCCCCAGCATCTTCCCCCACGCCACCTCTCTCCCCACACTCCTTTCTTCTCCCCTAAACCACTTGTTACTCATCCCCCCCCTCCTATAAGATCTCTTCCCGGAAGACAGTTGCACAGATGGTCTGGGCAGCAAAGCCATTGTGTGTGTATTCCAACAAAACCTGCCTGACCTGAAAGAGAGAGCGGGAGGAAGAGAGGTAGAAGAGAGGCTGAGGAACGGAAGAAGGAGAGAGAAAGAAAAATAATTGGGAGGGGAAAAGGACTAAGTAGCCACATAATAATAATATGGAGAGGACTTTGAATAATTTGGCCCCCAAAAAATACAGAAAGAACAAGAAGAGCTAAAGAGGAGAAGGAACCAGATACATTTTTACTGCATCTGGGAATTTTTGAAGCAAAAAGCTACCTTAAAGCAAAAGGCTATCTGAAATGAGCTCATGTTTAATTGTCTGACAGAGACTTAAAATCAACCACAGTTCTCTACAGTGTCATATTACTCTGCAATTTCCACCTCCTGGAGGACAAATAAAGGTTCATCTAATTACAGTATTGATCTGTATTGAACTCTTTCTGACCGAGACCTAGTTTCAGTCTCTGAAACAGAGAACTTTTACTCAAGTGAATTGTGGGAACGTAGTTGGTTACATATTAACACTATACCAATATACCAAAGAGGGGCACATTCCTTTCCAACTGGCCTTCCCCTCACTGCACATAATTCACTGCTCACAAAAGGACTGGTTTACTAAAGAAGAACTTATCTGAAAGACATAAGTAGGCTGAGCTTCCAACAAATAGATCAATAGAAAGAATATAACCGACAAGCCCTTAGACTTTCTGAAGAACTAGTCAGGTAGGTTTGGACCTGATAGTACCTTACATCACCCCCAGCTCCCCCCCCCCCCCCGCCCACCCACCCACCCCCGCCTTACCCCTCCAGCCCTTCCTCCACCCAAACACACCTGTCCTTCTTTCCTAAACCAACTGATCTTTCACTAATGAGCAGGTCTGCTTTCTTAATTCAGAGAGCACAAACAAGCAGCCCTCAGTCCCTCTCCCTTCTCACCCTTCTTTCACACCCTTCTTCTCCTCCGCCTCCTGTTAGGTCTGGCAGGAATAGGCTTCCTGCACCCCCCCCCCCTCCCTCCTCCTTTTCTCACCTCCGCTGTGACATCTCAATGAGCAAGACAGCAACAGAAAGGACAGGGGGATGGTTTAGTTCCAACTCCAGACTGTAGGTGTAGACAGGCATCCAAGTTGTCCGACACTTTATTGGACACCAGCAACCCTGCTGATGAAGGCTGCCTGCCAGTCAGACCGAGCCAGACAGCAGATCCTGACAACAGCGCCAGTGTCAGACTCACAGGTTAGGAGACACTGATTAGCAAACCGCCCCCCCCCCCCCCCCCCCCCCCACGCACAAAACAACCCCCGGCCAGGCTGCATTTTTGGGCAAGATAAAAGATAATAATTTGCCCCTGGGGAAGGATGGCACCGATATCCACAGCCATGCCCCTGTCGCTAATGCCAGGGGGCTTACTCAAATGCAGTGTGAATCACATTCCCTGCAAGCTTGACTGCAGGCAGAACCCATCCGTACTGGCCAACGTCTGTTGACCGCACACAGGGAGGTGGACACAGGCAAAGCAAGCCGTATGCTCAGAATGCCATCAAACTAGTTCAGATCAGAGAGATATCTCCAGATTTGGCCATAAAATGAGTTAAAATACCAGGAATTCAAAGAATTTCCCCTGACATACTAATGTTTCTGTCCAAGTTTCATAGATTGTAGGAGATGGATAGCAGCATTGTAGTCATTGTAAATCTTGCAGGGATTAGACCTCCTTCATAATCAAATATGCCACGGGAACAATTGAGGCAACGCCCAACTATTAAATAGATGATCCTTATCAGGCACAAAGAGCCTCGTTTTGAGGCGCTACTGTGTAACCAGTCCCTCAGTCCAACATTTGCATAACAAATCCCAGTTTAAAGAGGACCAATAACATATTCAGGACACAGCAGGACTCCCTCCCAGCTATCTATCGCCATAGCTAATACCACAATTAGCTCTTATACACTTGCCAACAATTACCAATGTGATAGAAATATGCAAATCTGTATGCTGTGTTAGTAATAGTCTCCCTGCAGCTTGACAACAGGGTTTGGCTGGGTAGACATTGAAGGCAGAATATAAAATTCAAGTGAACGTGAGTATTCATTGAAGTGTTGGGTAGGTATAAAAAGATGGCCGACAATGTCACATAAAAGGTTCTTTTAACATGGCTATATTTTTCCTCTGTCCGTCTTAGAGCATCACTCCCTCCTTCTGGTTCCCCTCCCTCCCTTTCTCTCTCAGGGCATTTTAATTACATCTGTCTGCCTTCCTCCAGTATCCAACAAATCAGACATTAGCCATGTGGCGCAGCTAAATGGGTCACTTTTAATACCCCTCCCTTCCCTTCTGTTTAATATAAGCACACAGACAGGGGGATTTAGGCTCGGAAGTATGGTGGGGGCGGGGGCTGGGGGCACAGCTTTGGGATGATGTCAGAGACCCTCCTTGTGAATGTGGCGCAGGAATGCCGGGAGAAACTCAGGCGCGTCTGTGAGAACATGGCCACCCCTGCAAAATTCCCGCTCCGTTTCACTCCTCAAGGCGCTCAGCTGTCAGAGGAAAGGGTGTGTGTGTGTTTGACCTATGAGCTATGCAAGAATACAGGCACCAAAAGTGTCTGTGTATGTAAGCATGAGCTTGTCACAAGTTCATACGAGTAGCTGCCCAACATGCAAAGGAGTGTATGAGCGTTTGCTTGTGCCTGCTAGATTGTGTGTATTTATTTCTATAGAGTGTGTGTGTGTGTCTGTTTCACTATGAATGTGTGTGTGTGTTCACAGTGGCCAATCTCCTGCTTCCTGCATTCTTTTCATTCCACTTGGCTACCAAATAGCCTTGCATCATCAACTCTGCCTGTTATCGATGCCAATAGATGTGACAGAGCCCCATTTTAGATGAAGCCAACACTGAACCCTCTGACTGGCCTACCTTCCTACGCTCCCCTCCCTCCCCATCTCCCCTCCTCAGTCTCTATGGTCAAGGCCGGTGGATGGAGCTTTCAGCACAGTGTTTGCAAGACTGTTGCCTCTCTGGTCATCTCTCCCTTTCATTACTGGACCTCAGTCTTAGGATGAGGGGGATGGGGGGGTGACGTTTGGGGGACAGAGACTCCCTTAGTGGGGCTCTGACCACAGGAACACAGGCCTTATTCTCAGAGTGGGTGTGAAGCCTCTGGATAGAAAAGGGGGTAGCACGTGAAGAGAAAGGGGTGGTGGGGTGGAATAAAAGGCCCGGGGCCGAGTTTCGGGAAAAGGAGGGGCCAGGGGTGGAGGAGAAGGGGCTTTCCGTCACGACAGAACCAGCAGCTGGTTGTCTCGTCGTTCACACTGCAGGCAGGATGTGGACCTGAACTGGGTCATACGAGAGACAAGCTCAACAACCACCAACTTAATTCCATTTCCTTACTGGTTTCTGTGAACACCCTGGCAGTGTTCCAGAAAAACTGGCCTATCAACTATCTAGACTCACTGTGCATGCCTGGCTGAATCATAAAACTAAGAGAGAAAGGGAATTAACTTGAGGAAAGGAGGGGGCTGGTGGTGCAAGAAAAGGAGGCTGGGTAGAGGTTTGTGTTTGGAGGCTAGCAGAAGCTAACCTAGCAGGAGCTAGGCTGTGGCTCCATCTCACCATACAAGGTAGTGTTATAGTCTCATCTTTATCACCAGTGAGGGGGACAGTACACACACACAGCCCAGAGATACAATCTGATGAAAAACACACACAAGAGAGGTTTCCCTGAGAGTGTGAGACTAGCAGGGCTCAAGGCGCCATTAGAACAACATGACTGAATATCTGTTTCAGTGTGCGGATGGTTCCAGAAGCTCTCCCCCACCCCAGCCCTTACAGCAGATCATAAGTCTCCTGCTGTCTCGAAGAGAAAAGACAAATAAAAGAAAGACGGGTCCTCCCCTGAGGAACAAAAAGAGATACAGTCCAGAGGAGGCTTGGTAGATTTGGAGAACAACCAGCTGACTATCATAAATGCAACACTGTTGTTTGAGAAGTAGCCTTTGCCATCTGCAAACACTTTCTACACTTTAGGATGCATTTCATCAGCAGATCTTTGAAATTATCTTCCTGTGTGAAGGAATGATTGGGGGGGATTTGTGTGGGTATTCAGGATGGGCGATCATTCTGAACCAAAGGCGGTTGTTTACATCCCAACACTCTCTAATCTCGACGGTCACATTCCTCGCCGTGCTCTGCACAACAGGCAGGAAACTGCATGCAAACACACACACACACACACCAGAACACATCCCTTATGGGAGGCAGGGAGGGAGATGGAGCATTCTTTCTCACAGTCGGTCGTTGATTTCTGACAATAACAAGAACAGGCCATGGACCTGCCAGCCTGACACACACACCCAGGCCCCCCGCCCCACCAGCGCTAAGCCTCAGTGCCCTTTCACACACCCTATGGTGGTGGGTCTTTGAGGCTGACCTGAGGGTGAGGACAGGGTGGCGGATCCTCCAGGGAAGCGTTGTGCTAATCCTTTTAGGCTTGCAGTCCTGGTGGCTCCATTCTTCAGTGTTCTGGAGAGTTCAGTAAGAGGTTAGAAGTAAGCAGTCTTCAAGCAGTGGAGCAGAACCTCCCTGGAGCTGTGGTTCCAAACCTGGTCCTCAGGACCCACTATCCTGCATGTTTAAGATGTTTCCCCCCTTTAGCCCACCCGATTCCAATAAATTGTCGTTATCAGGCTTCTGCTGAGCTTCATACTGACCCAGTCATTTGAATCAGATTTGCTGGAGCAGGGAAACATCTAAAACATGCAGGACAGTGGGTCCCTGAGGACCAGGGTTGGGGACCACAGCTCCAGGGAGGTTCTGCTCTATCACTGAAGACTGCTCACTGATCCAACTCCTGACTGAACTCTCCAGAACCACTGATGAACCATCCCACTGAAAGACTCAAATATGAAAATACTGCCTGTTGAGTTGAATTACTGCCAAATTAGTTTGGAGTATACTATAACTTTTGATATCACAATATAATATTTTGGGATTTTACTGTTTTGTACACAGTACAAAAAAACATGTCATGCTCTGTTTCCCTCCTGCCCCTCCCCCATGTGGCTCGGCTTGGGAGGGAGTGGTTAATTTGGGTGGCTCCACCCCCAAGAAGAATTAGTGCACAGCATGACAAAGCTTGTTATCTCTAGACAAAGACTTGATGTTAATCACTATGATCTGACCAGTGGTCCACATGTAACTCCCACTCAACCACTTAAACACAAACAACAACATTCACCACAACAGCAACAACAACAACATGGACATGTGTTTGTAGATAATATGGCAACTAGGGCAAACGCCTAAAGGCCTGGTACCGGAACTCCCTGTGGACAAGATACATGCTACGATGCTAATCTAAAACCTCAGAAAACACCATGGACAGGGCAGCAGGAGCTTATCCAGGCTAAACTATTCATCAGGGGGGACTGGAGTGGATGCTTAGCATGTGTTAAATGCCAGTCAATTCCACTGGGGGGGGGGGGGGGGGGGGGGGGGGGGGGGGGGGGGGGGGGGGGGGGGGGGGGGTGTTTAAACATGTGCTAAGTGATGCTAAAACCACTCGATAAAATGAGATGTATGCGCAGGTGCTAAAGCCTGCTACAGACATGTGGAGACTAGCCAGTTAGCCTTCAGGGGTGGAGGGAGTTTGAAGAAGCACACCTGTCTGAACTCTTCAAAGTGTCAAAGTGAATCGGCTTCTTACCAGCACTGAGTTTAAATGGGGACCATATACAACTGAAGGTCAGAAGAGTGGTAGGAGAGTGTGTGGTGTGTTTGTGTGTGTTGGTAAAAGGGGTTGTTTGAGGACAAAGGGGAGGGGGGGATGTTTGGTATGGTTGGTTGGGGCAGAGAGGTCCTATTGTCTCCTACTGTGCCCCCCTGGGCAGGGAGGGGGTTAAGCTGCAGGAGAGCAGCTGGCATGACTGGCTCTGCCCAAACATACAGCAGTGAGTCTGGTGAGGAGGGAGGGAGGGAGGAGGGGGGGGGGGGGGGGGGGGGGGGGGGGGAGCAAAGCGATAAGGCGAGTCACCGGATAGGTCGCTGAAGCAGGGAGGGGCTGGGGGGGGGGGGGGTACAGATGACAGGAGAGATGGATGGAGGGATGAAGCGAGGCAGGGATGGATAGAGGACAAGACGTGCAGTGTATGGAAGAGTGATATCTTGACAGTGTGATGAGTGGACCCGGCTAACCATTAGGCACACATGCAGAAAGTCAATACATCCCTCCACACACACACTTCCCTGGGTACACACTGGAACACAAGGCACACACACATAAGCACACAGAGGTTCCATTACAAAGAGCATGTCTCTTACTCATCATTGGCAAGTCAGAGCCAATAATGAACAGGATATGTGTAACCAAGGCAACACAAACAATTGCGCTCCCTATTGTACCTCTGGACACTCAAGTTCACTTGATCAAACCTACGGGGTCACCAAGTAGTTCTAAATGAATAACACAAAAAAGGGACTACTGGTTATTGGACCATAAACAGATTGCTAGAAGAATAACTTAAGATCATTAGTCAAGTACTGAATGTGGAAAATTCATTCTAAAACAACAAAAATAAATACTCATAAATCCCAAAGTGCCTTTAGTATGATGCTCATCAACTTCCCAAAACATGATCCAGCAAAGAAAAAGTGTGCACAGTGCCATTTGAAATAGTAACAATGTTCGTGGGCCCCTGGTTTAACAGGAAGTACCATAGTCAGTCTAACAGTGTCCATTCCCTCAACCCTGATGCTAGAGAGACTGCCAAACGCCACATCCAAAACCACAGTGATGAGAGCTGCCAAAAGCCTCCAATACCACGAGCACACAGGTCTGGAGGGGAGGCCAAAGCCAGCCAGGAAAGAGGAGGAGAAGAAACACACACACACACACACACCAATAAGGAAATGATGAAACAAGCTGTAACAGACGATACTGACGCATGATGCGAGGTAATGTTGTTAGGGAGTGGATGTTAACTGGCTAACAGGTTGACAACGGTTGTTGAGGGTGGGAGCAGAATAGCTAAGCACGCGGCATGCTGGGAACAGTAGTTCATGCTGGGCGGGGTGAACCCAGAGACGTCGACATGTGCAGTAATCTCCACAGCTGTTGCTTCTGGGGCTTTCATAATACCCACCATCAGCCTAGATGTCTATTCCACACAGCCATTTATTTTGACAAGAAGGGGGGGGGGGGGGTGTCATAATTTAATTTATTTGTTTTCTATGCTGATTTGTAGTTTTGCCTTGCTGTTGATGCACTTGTTCGATAATTTCCGCAAAGGGTATTTTTTTGACTGTTTTCAATTGAACCGTTTTAAGAGATAAAGAGCCTTTGTGCAGATTATGTATTTGGATGTTACAGAGGCTGGATAAGTTTAGCTGAAAGAGCTGTGGGTATCCTGTGAACACCTGAAACCAGGAGAAGAAGTCAGGCAAGGAAATGTCCCTCAGTGGCGTCCATTTTGAGCCAACCACCTGCAGGTCCCTTTGGTCAAGACCGACGGCTGTTTCTCAGCTGTTTCTGAATGACACTCCACTCCGCCGTGACTAAAATACACCGTTTAGTAGAGGAAACCTTTGAAGTGAATGCGAATTCCATACTACCCCTGTCAGGACCAGACTAGAGACAGAAGAACTCTGGTTGCCTGGGAGGTGGATTCTATTTTAGGGGAGAGCTTGTGTTCCATGTTTAGGAAGGGGAAGAGGAAATAGAGGTGTGGACAGGGCCAGAGGCTGGACCTTACGAACAGTGGCACCTGTCATTATGGCAGGCCTGTTTGGAACTTGTGTGTGAAGCCTTCACACCACCAGAGTGATAATAAGCACTGCGATAACGCCTGTGTGGCTGGGAGGGCATCGGTCAGAAAGGGGAGGGGGGGGAGGCTCCTTAAAATTGATGGATACACTTTAAGAGGTTGTTACAGACACATATACTGCATCAATGACAAACATTTACCACTCAGTGTAAACATCGGCTACAGATCTAACCCAGAATCAATAGTTTGATTAACTGCCCAAGGCATTGATTCAAGTCATTAAAACCATTGGACTAAGATTTTCCGCTTTATTGATTTTTGATGACTGACTTTATCTCGGTTCAATGGGAGCTTTAAAGACTGCTCCCCTCCGGAATCAACTGGTTATGTCATTTGTATTTGGAGCCGAAACCCGGATGACAGATAGCCTGGTTTCTATCCCTGGGATCCGCAGATGTACAGCGCACTCCTCACATCCGTGACAATGATATCACTCGGGTGTGCAGACTGGGTGCGAAATGTGCAAACAAGGAAAGCGAGATGCGAATCTTCCTAAACAACAGAATCTACCAAATATCTCCAGACCTGGAGGCGCTCAGGACCTGAAAGAGGGGAAAAACCTCCCCTTTCCCAAAAGAATATCATCTTAGATCCATGCACTGTGTCCCATGTGTGGACTACAGAAGTACTTACAATTTTATTTATTTATCATCTCTTGCAAATAGATGCGCTAGAATAATGATTATAACAAAGGAACTCATCTTGGTGGACCTAATCATACAACAATTGAGGAATCCTTTGCAGATTCGCCACACCCAGTTTCCCTAAAACACTTGCTGGTAGGACAGCACTTAAAACAGCAGAAAACTGGACACAATACAAATCACGATTCGCAGTAGCCAAGGAGCCATTTGGGCATCTTCATCACAGAACAATGGGCGTTTGCACGTTAAATCATTTAAATGATGTAGTCTGACCTGCTCAAATCTAAAGCAACATTTACATGGTAGCAATCCTTTTAAGTCAATGCGTTTAGTTTTGCAATGTCATTTAACGAGCCAGAAAGGTAAAACACATGCTAGAGCCACTGTCTCCTTATTCTGTGAGCAAACCACGATCTTTAGTTATTAGGATTATGGCCTTTCCATGTCGCTTATTTCATAGGTCGATTGATCCTGGGTCATTCATGCAAGAAAATCCCTCCACACACACAAACAAACAAACGATAAATAAAAAACAAAAACGCGAATGTCTGCAAACACTGTAACTCTGTAGTCTAAGATGGTTAACAGAGCATCAACCATTTCTGCTTTTCATTCTTACCGTCAGAATAAAGCACGTTTCTCAGCGTATCCTGAAGGACTGTCCTCCTTTATCCTGCCAAGCGGGTGTTCAGGGCCAGGCTGGTAAGATACTGATATAAACCGAGGCTAAGATTGGAAGAAACAGCAACGTTTATGTTGCTCTTCCCCTGAAATTCTCGTCCAGCTCCCTGCAGAATGCGCCCGTGCAGCGGGATGTCTCGAGTCACGTGCTGCGGACAACAGACGTTCCTTCTGGAGCTTGTGGGGTGGGGGGGGTGTGTGGGGGGGGGGGGGAATCACCACATTGTCGCGCCGGGGTGAAATTGAAGGAGAAGCATGGTCAGAGGATAAGTCGCGCGGCAATCATTAGCCAATCACAAACACGGGCCGTGTTTTATTCAAAGCAGCCATGATGTCAGATTGAACCACCTCCCTCTTTTCCGTTTCTTCAGTTCGCTGGTCCTCGCTCCCCCCCCCGCCTCTCCCTCCATCCAATTCCTCTAGTTATGAAGTTCGAAAATCCAACTGCATGGTTAATGTTTGAAAACCAATGCAAACTTCATGACTCAGGGCGTCTCCATTTGAACCAGACGGCACGTAAGACATCAAGACACGAAAATACGTGTAACATGGACGCATTTTAAACAGTCTTATCATTTCCTAAAAGCATGGCAAAGGCCTTATTTCCATCGTCTGATCGTCCCATATCATGAATGCATCACATGTTTGCAAGTGAATCTATCAAAGTGATCTTCTGAAGAGAACACAGTGTCTTTTCTGCATGGGTCTTGATACACCCACAAACTGGCCCTCCTTTCCCCAGCCATCAGTTGCAGCTGCTGGCCTTACAATAGGAATGAGTGAAAAGGAGGAAACCATACAAAGACTATGGGACTGACAGAAAGAGAGAGAGAGAGAGAGAGAGAGAGAGTGGGTTTTGAATGGATAAAAAAACAACAGTCAACCGTTTGGACAAAGAGAAAGAGGAGAGTAAAAGAGAAAGGATTAAAAAGAGTAAAGCCTCTGGGTAATGAAACTCAATTCCTCTGAGGGGAGCCAGCAGATAGAAGACGCTGACATGGAACTCTCATCGATTCCCATTCCAGAAGTGTGTGCGTGTGTTTGGCTGTGCCTGTGTGTGTGTGGAAGTCAGTGTGTCTGTCCTTCACCCGCACCTCATTAGAGTCTGTGTGGAAGAGGATGAGTCATCCTGTCTGTCTGACCCACCCCTCTCTCTCTCTCTCTCTGTCTTTCTTTCGTTCTTTTCTCTCTCTCTCTCTCTCTCTCTCTCTCCCTCTCTCTCTCTCTCTCTCTCTCTCTCTCTCTCTCTCTCTCTCTCTCTCTCTCTCTCTCTCTCTCTCTCTTCTCCTCTCTCTCTCTCTCTCAGCTGCTCACAGGGCCATGGTGATACTGGCATTTCTGGCCTGCGTTTCCAGTCTCTGTAAGGGGGTGGATGGGGTTGGGGGGTGGATGGGGTTTGGGGGCTGGGCTGTGTAGCCTCACCCTAACCCTAACACTATTTTAGTGTATTCCACACCGTGCTGGTAAACTGTCATCAGATCCCACATTGTCATTGTGCAACTCTTAGTAATATCTTACAGTTTCCTCTTCGTAATTCGATCATTGTCATCCCTGTTATATTCAGACCCAGTGAAAGAAGATAAATGTTCTTAAAAAAACTGAGAGTGAATCAGACATAATCCATAGACACCCACTCTTTATCCTCACATAACCCAACTACCCAACACACACACACACACACAATCAAACTTGTTTCCCATTTTCTAACAATATTTGGATATGCTCCTATGCATCCTAGCCAAACCTTAGATAAAATAAAGAGTAATATAAACAGTCTTAACCTAAATTTACACAAGCTGCTATACTTATCAACAAATAAATTTAACAAGGTAAGAATAATCCTAAACAATTCATCAACAACTGAGAACAACCAAAACTAATAACTTAATTAAAATAACAATGTACTTGTTGTAGCAGACTTGTAAGACTAACTTGGTCAGTTTGGTGGACTGGAGTTTGATGGTGTGCAGCCACAGTCAACAGCCTGCTAGTGGAATCCTAGCCGGTACATAATGTATGATCTTATTAGGTTAAGTGGATTGAAGGCAACAATGTAGTCTATCAGCTGCCAAATATCCAGGAAGTTACATCAGCAGTGAAGTCATCATTGAGATAGTCTGTGGAGAACATATATTATCGATTGTCATTTTCCTGCCTTGACTTAACTCAAAGGTTTTGCCCAATCAGACATGGTTTCTGTTCATATTTAAAGGTGATTATTCATATGCTCGCTTACAATGGATGTTTCTGTGTGTCTGGTCATCTACTTCCTGTTAACCTTGCCAGGCTATTTCCTCAAGGATGTTATTGTCTTTGTCTGGAAAGCTGAAGCGATGGGTGAGTCATGTGCTCCCTCTTGTGGATGCTATAAGTAATTACAATCAAGGTAAAAAGGAACAGCTGGGCCCTAATCTTCAATTCCAGATGCTTCTACCATAGACTGAAGGCTGCCTAAAACAATATGGTGAATATTCACGCTTCTAATGAAGTAGATGGATTCAGCTGTGATTATGAAAAATCCTTAAAGATGCTTAGTGCTTTGAATCACCACCTTAACGACATAAAATATAAAATACATACGTGTAGGTTTTCAGACAGGCTTTTTTTAATGTGAGGATTAACATCGTACTGCAAGTGGTAGGCAGACATTTATAATCAAGAACTGGATTAGGACTGGATTCAAACACGGGCAGACGCGATCAACATTTTCAAACGCAGTAGGCTACTGTAAACATGGAGAACATTCATGAAAAACAGCAAATCTGTCAATCTATGTTTGTGACATTTACTGTAGGCAGACATGTCAAAGGCAAGGTGATTCGTCAGGTTACTCTGTGAGTAAATGATGGCCTAGTGTTCTGTCGGACAAGGTCCCTCCCTAAACTAAGCTTTTAGACTTTACATAGCCTTATACCCTTTTAAACATACTCATTAGAGAACAAGTGTAAAATCATCAAGGCAGTTAAACCTTCACTGATAAAAAAAAAAAAAAAATCGAGAGTGAGCACAACACTTTATCACTTATAGAAAAGTCCCTGTATAAAGTCCTTAACCCCCCCCCCCGTATATAGTCGTCCCCCCCCCACCAATCCCCCCCTTGTGCGTTCCTTTATCCTACAGATCTAAAAAAAACAAAGACTGACCTCCCTCTAACGAGAATATCCATTGGTTAGAGTTTTTATATCAGACATAGTTATATAAACAAAACAAACATTAAAAACTACAGGAACAAAAAACAGAACAAAAATAAAAAATAAAATTAAAACACTGAGATGATTCTGGGTCAGTAGTTCGTTGCAACGTCCATTCCAGCCTTTCTTTCTCCTCTCGTTATCTTCTCATTTTCCACGGTTCACTTCAGTCTTTGCTGTTCAGACCAATCAGATGTGTCTTCCGTTTCCATCAACCAATGAGCAGAGGAGGTAGACAGAATGTTCAAAACACCATCCAGCTTTTCAAACATGCGTGATCTTGAGTTTCCCCTCCATCCCTCTCTCACCTCCTTCAGAGAAGTAACTTTCAGGTCATGTCAAATGTGACAAGACAGTTGTGTTGCTGTTGGTGTGGAGAGTGGAACCTTACACACGATACTTGGTCCACAGTCAGATAACTTTGTTCAAAATTTGACTAATGTACAGTTGACAAAAAGTATTTTACAAAACTGTGCGATAACTCACCTCATAACTACACTGGTGACATACACCTGGGTTAACTTCTACTACTGGAGCTGAGCTTGAAATAATCATACACTAACCGCTCCAAAGTGTATATTAAGTATACTTCATCTTACTCAGGAGTCTTAAGTGATCTGACACCGTTACAAACTGTTTGGCAAGAGGTCTGTTCAGAGCTGAAGGAATGGGCAAACACATTTACATTGCCAAGTGTTGGAGATAGGACCATGCATAAGCGCTCTCTATAGAGGTCATGAGACCTGTTATTGGAACTTTTCTCTAGCAAAAAACCTTGTCCAGGTGTTTTGTGTTACCAACTGAAGAGGAAAATCCTATTTTTACATATATATTTATATAAGATGCGTGTATATAAAATGTGTATAGTGTATATATATATATATATATATATATATATATATACACACACATACACTACACAAATGGGTATGAATAAAAATGTATAGTGTATATACACTACCAGTCAAAAGTCTGGACATATTTTCCCATTAATTCGAATGAGAGAGTGTGTTCAAACTTTTGACTGGTAGTGTGTTTATATATATAAAGCAAGAGAGAGAGAGAGAGAGAGAGAGAGAGAGAGTGTGTATTTAAAATACACTGAATCTCAGTGATGTGTTCAGTTCCCAGCATCCTCTCCCCACAGATGTGGACATGACAGTGTTAGCATGGTGTTAGCTTGGTGTGCTAATCCAGATTTTTGAATATGGTTGGCTGACCAGCACGAAACTCCACAACCTCCTTCCCAACAGGAACACAGATAAAACACGCTCTCCTTCAGTTACTTTGAGCTTGTGGTGTCGGGCCTCTTGACTGCGTGCTGCTGAGCAGAGAACCTTCAGAGTCTGGCGCTCATGTAGGGTCCAGCTGGTGACCAAGCCAGCCTGGAGTGTGCCGTGTGTCGACCACCAGAGGGCGCTCCTGTTCAGCCACAGGAGGTCGACTCAGTTGACCAGGAGGGTGTCCTCGTATGTTGTGGTTCTGAGGAAACAAAATTCAAGATTAGAGAGGGAAGGGAAGAGAAGGGTGGGGGGGGGGGGGGAGTCCTATCTATCGCTCAATATGTCCACATCGGTCACTATTTGTTGAATCTACTTCAGCACGTGTCCAGACTATCTCCCTTATTCCTTTCCTATCCGCACTTTGTACAGTAAACATCATTTGTTCGACCTTTCACCCGTGACCCGTGACCCCTGACCCCGCACCTGTCGCAGCAGCAGAAGAAGGAGCAGGGGGAGGTCTCCAGCCCCCGGAACTTTCCGGAGCACGGCGTGTCCGTGCACTCGGCGATGAAGGCGTGCAGGTCCGTGATGTGGACGGGTTCCTGAGTTTGGTGCTGGAGGAGGAACAGGAGACATGATTGCTGTGGTGTGTGTAGGGAGGGGGAGGGGGGAGGGGGGGGGGGTTATCATCCAATGGGAGTTCTCCGCCGCCCCAAACCCACCTTGATGGTCTCGTAGGCGCCGGTGATCAGGGCGATGAAGAGCGACAGCACCATGTAGATGAAGAGGGAGATGAAGGTGTACAGGTAGACCTGGCTGAACAGCCACACCAGCGTGCTGCTCTCCTGCAGGCCGGCGAAGGTCACGAACATGTCGTCCCCGTTGATGAGTGAGAACAGACACTCCGACACCATGGAGAGGGAGCGGAACTGAGGGATGACAGAGAGAGGGAGGGAGGAAGGGAGAGAGAGAGAGAGAGAGAGAGAGAGAGGGAGAGAGAGAGGGAGGGAGAGAGAGAGAGGAGAGGGGAGAGAGAGGGAGGGAGAGAGGGAGAGAGAGAGGGAGGGAGAGAGAGAGAGAGAGGGAGAGAGAGAGAGTGAGAAAAGAGGCACAGAGCGAGAGAGGTACAGAGAAAAAGAGAAACAGAATTAGAGGGTAAAAAAAAAAACATGTTGCTAGCTTGTGCCCTCAGTGCCCCTCAGTCTAAAAAAACAAACTTCCATCCTACTTGTGATAACATTCAGGTATGGAGCGATCGTAGTAAACGTGGCTGCCCTTATCTGGGGTGTGGCAGCCTACCTTGACGTGGTACGGCCCCAGCACGATCCAGCCACAGAAGCAGTAACCCAGGTAGATGACGGCCACACAGCAGCAGAAACGGATCACGTTGGGGAACGCAGCACGGAGGGTGACGATTAGAATCTGGAGGGAGAGAGGAGGGAAGGGAGGAAGGGGCATTCAGTCTCACATACACCACACTGTGTGTGTGTGTGCCACCTGTATAAAAGCATTCACACCAGTCTGCCATGTGTCTTACATTATACTTCTGGAAGAAGCTGAGGTAGCGAATGACTCCAACCCACACCAGTAAGGTGGAGGTTCCCAGCAGGATCCCACACAGGTCGTACGAGGACAAGTTCTGACCAAGCAACAACAAAAACCCACACAAACCAGAGACATTTAGAGGGTTGCAGATACTATCGACCATGAAAATATACCACGCCTATATCTACTGTCCATTAGCGGGTCTAGAAGTCCAGGTTGTCACTATGAAGAGAGAGAGAAAGACAGAGAGAGAGGAAGAGACAGAGAGACATAGAGAGAGAGAGAGAGACATAGAAAGAGAGAGAGAGACACACACATAGAAAGAGAGAGACAGAGAGAGAGAGAGACATAGAGAGAGAGACATAGAGAGAGAGAGACGTAGAGAGAGAGAGAGAGACATAGAGAGAGAGAGAGACATAGAGAGAGAGACATAGAGAGAGAGACATAGAGAGAGAGACATAGAGAGAGAGAGAGACATAGAGAGAGAGAGAGAGAGACATAGATAGACTGCACCGCGGGCCCACCTTGGACTCGATGCCGATCTTGATGATGCTGCCGGTGATGGTGAGGACGTCACTGATGATCAGCAGGATGTACCAGCCGTTAATGAACTCCATCCTGTCCGACCAGCTCACTGAACGACCCAGACTGTCCTTGAAGAACATGACGTACTCCTGTGTGTGTGTGGGGGGTGTGTGTGTATGTGTGTGTGTGTGTGTGTGTGGGTGGGTGGGTGTGTGGGGACGGGGATGAGAAGAGATTAAGGGACTGGGTGAAAAAGATCTTACTCATCAATGACTCCACACCCGTGTATCAATACTCCCTCCCTCAATAGTCCCTCCCTTCCCAAACCCTCCCCCTCCTTTCCCTCCCCCTCCTCCCCCCTCTCCCTCCCCCCGCAGGTCCTCTTACATGCTGCAGGACGATGCCTCGCAGGATAGAGCGTCCACACAGCAGCAGTGACATCACACACACCACCGCCACCGCCACGTCGAACGTCAGCCGTGTGTAATTCTCCGCTACGGGGTGGGGACAGGAGGGCAAGTCTCTGTTGTGTGTTTCTACGAGTCTGTGCTCTGCACGTGTGTGTGCATCTACGTGTGTGTGTGTGTGTGTGTGTGATTATCTCACCATGTCCAGACACACTGGGATCTTTACACTCCTTGATAGACGCCTGGTTGTTTAGACTGATCTTCACTTTGCCGCTGTGGGCTTTGTTGTCCAGGACTATCTGTGAGGGGGAGAGAGAGCACACGGTCCGTCCTGACTGAACACACGCAGGGGGCACGGGGGTGACGGTGCGGGGAAGTCCCTCACTCACGGTTATGAAGAAGGTGTAACAGTCGGGAATCTCGTTGTTGATGATGGTTTGAATGTTGATGGCTTTCAGCTGGAACTCTATGGTCACGTTAATGAGTCTGACGAGGGGGAGAGAAAGGGGAGGGGGGAGAGAGAGAGCGATAAAGGGAGAAAGAGAGAAGAGTGAGAGACAAAGAAAAAGAGAGAAGGGAAGTCAAATTAAATAAAAAAATACATTTAAAAAAGCATAGGAAACAATGTTTACTTCAGCTCATTCCACTGTTCAATTCCACTGTGTTGATACCAACCACAGCAGTCTGAAGACATGGAGGTAAACGTACTTGTGGAACTTGAGGGTAAAGTTCTTGTAATCGCTGCTTAAAGGCTTTGGAGGAACAGATAGGGGAGTCACACCGATGCAGTCTGGAAACAGGACAGACATTCCTTAGGTTTCAGACATGACCAAGGCCACTAACAATAGTCCAGCATTTTACTTGAATATAAATCTTAATATGTTACCCCATAGCAGAAACAGAAACAGAAAATCAGCCAGCTTTTAACATTTAATATCATGATTAACAACTGGATCTTTCCAGAGATCAAAGGTTTTGTCCCCTAAATCACTGCTGTGTGGTAAATCACATGAGGAGGTTCTCTCTCGTGCTGAGGGACTTCATAGAACCATAATAAAGGGACTTTATAGAACCATAAAGTGAGGAAGGAGGAGTGAGACGCCCACCCGTGATGACGTGAGGGTCTATGTTGAAGGTGTCGTTGGCGGGGTCGATGCTGCCCCTCTTGTAGTACTGCTGGCAGAGGGAGAGGGCGCTGCCGTTGTAGCCCACACCGTACACGTAGGCATAGCGACCCACCGTGGTCTCCGGTAAAACCAAGTACTGGGGAGGGGGTGGGGGGGTGGAAACATGAAGCAGAAGGGTGTAAGAAGTGAATCAAATGACATCAAACCCCCAAAAAATCCTAGATGAGAAAACAGGAAGATGAAGAGGGAAGGAAACTGCATCTTTGCACCATGTTGTAAATTATTTGTACTTGAGACATTCTCCTCGCTTTCAGGAACGGATTACCGTATTCTTCGGACTATAAGGTGCACTTCTTTTCATGTGATACTGCCTTCGTTTTATTCGTAGACTATCCTTAGCTAATGTAAGCAAGGCTAGTTAGCTAGTATAAGCGCTGCGGGACCCAGATCTCGCATATGTGGAAAAGTGCGCCTTGTAGTTTGAAAAACACGCCACGCTTGGTTGCGTCCGGCCAGGCGGCGTGAGCTACCTGGTCGATGGTGTAGAAGATGTGGTCGTAGACGTCGCTTTGTGTGTAGACGGAAAACGTGTCGTCCGAGCCCTCGTCAAAGTCCTTCAGGAAGAGGTGTTTGAAGGTCATGGTGTTCTCCTCTTTGAAGGTCACGACCACCTGGTTACTGAGGCCAAACAGCACCAGCTGGGCAGGTAGATGGGTAGAGAGAAGAGAGAGAGCGAGGAAGATGGAGTGAGGGGGGAAAGAACGAGAGAGCGAGAGTGAGTCATTAACATAATAAAAACAACAAACAAACATTTCCTATCCCACTCAAAGAGACTTCATTGATTGTCAAAGTTCCCTTATGGATTCACAGACTGCTTAGTAAGCAAAGTTTGCATCGCTGCTATTGCATGAAAAAAAAGTAAATCCCTGTAAAAACTAAAATGGCTGACCGAGTCTCACCTGAACAGTGACAATGATGATCTTGAGGATCTGCAGGCCCAGTTTAAAGGGCTTCCGTCCCTTGGCGTGGAACTTGTCGCAAGGGCTCATAAAGAAGTACTTCAACTTCCTGCGGAGAGCCTCCTCTTCCTCATTGGCGCCCACCCAGCGCCCCGTTGTCGTGGGTAACCGGGGGTTGCCATGGCTGTGTTCACCTCCGCTGTCGTTGGAGCCGTAGTGAGCTACAGAGGAGAACAATCTCTCCTTCTCTGGAAAAGGAAGACAAAGGGAGAGAACAGGGAGAGAGAGAGAGAATAAAGGAGAAGAGGAAGGAGAGATTGAGAGAGTCACAAGCTGAAGCAACACCAAGCCTTCAGGGGACAGTCTTGTCAGGATCGCTATGTAGCTTGCTGGATATGCAAAGGAAATGGGTGCTGAGGTAGGCAAATTCCCTCAAACACAACATGTTCAACTTGTGTTTTTTTTTGTTGGGTTAGGGTTAGGGTATTTTACTGCCGCTTGCTAGAGATTATTGCAGCATTTTACTGAAACAGGCGATTGCATATTGGAAAAACCCATGACCCAATGAAATCTTAGCAGCAAATGAGGAAAGGAGAGAGTTGGACTTGGAAATAAACTGCTGTTCAACACATTTCTGGTAAACGCCTGGCCTGGAACACACAAGCATGACCCCACCCCCCCACCCCCCCCCCCCCCCCACCCCCCCCCCCCCCACCCCCCCACCCCTTCAGTAAAACCTTCCACCTAAAGACTCAGCGTAATGGTGTCGTTTTCATGTGACTGTTTCAATGCCCTCGATAATGGAAAAGTTCAACCGTGGATGTCTATGGCCTTGTAGGAACTCATTTTCAATTGATTTTCAAACTCATTTTCAATTTTACAAATTCATTTGTTTGTATATTAATCTCTTAATTTAACAGCACCTACATTTGTCTCTTCCAATTAATTTTTTTAATTAAAAAACACCTAGATAACCACACTGACCTATAGAGTATACATGAACAAGCGGGTGTAAGATATGAAAGAACATAAATCAATTGGCGCTTTATGAAGTGTGTATCTTGAAAAGGCCTCCAAAGAGCTCCAGAAGCCGTATGTCCTCCTGGGCTGGTTCAAATGAAAGCTTCACTCTTCTAAACATTGTTCCATGTCAAGATACAAGCCAAGACAGAAAGAAAAGATGTTTTATCACAGATTGGGACAAACCGATAAGGGTTAAGCTAAGACAGTAACAACAACCCTGCGATAATGTCACTCAAGACAAAATCCGGTGGAAAAATCCAGCCCATCGAGTTCTGAACCAAGTTAGTGGAGACGCACCAGCGGGGGGGAACTATGTTATTACAGCAGTGAGCCTGTCAGTCAGGCAGTCAGTCACCAGAATAGGAAAGTGTCAAAGTCTCCATATCTGATGGCTGGATCTGCTGCCACCCGTCTGTCGTCTGGGCCACCCGCCACAGAGCTCTCACCTCCACCACTGCACACTCTAATTCACCTCCATGTAATCTGCTGCTCAACAAGAGCAAGAACTGCCTTGGAGATGACCGAGATTGCACACCAGGAATGAAAAATCTGAAATGACTGGACGATGAACACAACAGTTGTTGTTGACTAAAGGGAATATTGTTAGCGGGGGAACAGGACTTGTAACTAACAGATCCATGATCCCTTCGCTGTAATATCATCAAACATCTACAGTTTTTTGGGGGGGAAGTGAGATTAGACCTACACTCACACTTCCTGTCATAGGAATAGAGTTAAAACAGTAACCAGCTGAGTTGATTTACTTTGGACGAACTCTATAAAACCCACAGGTGATGTGATGAGCTGTGGGTCGACTGAATCTACATCTCCTGCCATACAGAAGTACATTCACACATTGAAGAACTTGATCTTGTGTGGGCTGAGACTCACAGGGTGTGGGGAGTGGTGTAGTTATTACAGTGCACAGAAATATGCTAACTTTACATGTCAGTCCTGTACAGCCAGACATTGATGGATGTGTGTGTGTGTGTGTGTGTGTGGGGGGGGGGGTCTGATCTGAGAGGGGTCTTGGGGAGGATATACAACAATAGATTCTTTCAGCTTCAACCTGCACAAGGCACAATTACTTTTCTCTGGAATTCAGGCCAAATCCCTGGACAGCATTAGGGTACAATAGTCTGGTAACTGCCCTGAACACCACATGATGACCATCAAACACGTTCAAACACGGTGATGCACTGCTTAATTATTGTTTTTCCGACTCCACTTTACATGACGTACGTAAGAACTTACAAGTGACACACACTGTAATTGGTGCGTTAGTAACAATGTCTCTGTTATGGTCCCAAATATAACATTTAACACGTTAAAAACGCTTCTTATAGGTTAGAACCTACTGCAGTAACGTTAAGAAACACTGGCGACATATGAGCTTGAATCACATATATAATCCGCGAACCTCATCGGATACATTAAGGCTCAGTCATGCAACATATGATAAATACATTATTGTTAAAATAATGAACATTAAAAACGGTAACATTAATGTTGAAAGTGGGAAATGGAAAAGCTGCCCGGCAGAGAACATACCTCCAGAGCTGTCGCTAATCACGGTTGACGAAGCCATGCAAATGTCTTAAAACTATGCATAAATAAACATAAAATATGAACAGTGTCCCGATAATTACACATCAGATCCCAAATCTAGTTCAAATGAGATGTAATGTTGCTGTAAAATGCCAGTGGAGACATCAATGATGTGTGTGTTACTGCTCCAGACTGAAAACCACCACTTCCTCACACTCGAGTCATGTGATGTTACCATGTAACGTCATAATGTCCCCCCCGCCCCCAGCTCCCTTTATGGAATAAACACACATACAAATTCGTTCAAGCATTTTATTTTAAGCACGACAAGCAATGTACAAGCTTATACGACACTGCAAGTTAAAAAGAACAATAACAAATTGCGTATTGTTAATGTATTCACTTTTTTTTTCTTCAATGAGGTTTACAGGTTTAAACTGACTGAAAGACATACTTTAATGTGTTAAATTCATCAGCTTAAACAAACGCCATTTGCTTGACCCAAACTGCAATAACTGAATGAGTGGTTTCTTCTACTGTACATATCTTATCAGATCACAACACACAGCTCTTATCTGTGTCCCCATGCTGTTGTTCATCAAAGCAGGCTAAGTACTGGTTACTGAAATGAAAATGGAACTCATTTTCATAAAAAAAAGACAGCTGGTCAATTTGAACTGTAGAATAATTAAACCCCCTTTATGACTGGTCACAATACACGACCCTCTTCGTAAAAAAAGGGGGGGAGGGAAAGAGAAAACGTCCAACACAAACAGAAACAGCCCTCTTCCTCCTCCCCCACCCTCTCTTCATCGTCCCTCCAGCGCCTTGTCTCTGGCGATGACGGCCTCGTCGAACTTGATCATCAGCGTGGTGCCCTTGTGCCAGTGCACCGTCACCTTGGCTGGGAAGCCGCTGTGGGTGAGGATGGCCTCCACGATGCCCCCGGTGAAGGCTGCACAGTTCAGGGTGCTGTTCTCCTTGGGCACCGAGATGAAGGCGTTGATGAGGGGCTCCTTCTCGATGATGTAGTAGGTCTTGTCGTCGTCGTTGGCCTGTTCCAGCTTGTCTGCCTCCTTCCCGAACAGGGACCTCCACACCGACACCTGGAGAACAGCAGGTTCTGGTGAAACGGTGGAACTTTGGAATACTAGAGTTGTTGTTGTCAGATACACAGAACAACGCTGGGTCAGACTGGGCACTGACATTTTTGGGAATAAACAATACAGTATACTAAACCTATAAAACACTCAATATAGTATAACTTATACTAACTTAAAGACATGTAGGGTACAATCAGTGCCTTGTTACTGACTGTGACAGTAGCTCAAAGTGCAACCAGTATTTTGAAGGTACCAAACTAAACCCGTTGATAATTTCCATTTCATGCAGATCTTCACTCACCTTAATGAAAAGCAGGATGTTCAGTACTTTAGTCTCTCTTTTGCCATTCTTCTCCCTGAGCACCAGCACATCCAGCAGGCTGGCACCCACCCCCTGACCCATGTCCGCCAGCCGAGCCTGAAGCTCGGACACAGAGTAGACTCGACTCTGGCAGTACTGGACCATCTCAGAGAAGAGCAGAGCAAAGGCACTGACGCTGACCTCCGTCTTAGGACGAGTGAGGGATCTCTCCAAGATAGCAGACTTCCCTCTGTGAAGCGAGTCTCCATGTTCTGCAGAAAAAGAGAGGATGATTTAACTGAACTGGTTAGAAGAGAGAGAGAGATAGAAGCTAGTGCTAAATTAGCTTAGCTTAACATCAAAAGCTATTTGTTCAGTCTGAATGAAAACGGAAAACTACTGATAATACACTCCAACAAGCGTACATGCAATGAAACTGAATGCAATAAACACATTGATTTAACAAAGGATTCAAATGTACTTACAAGGGCTAAATGTGGCCAACTTTACTAAATTACTGTTGTTGTTGAGGATTGGTACTAAGATCCACTGTTTCCTCTTCCGGATCTGACGTCACTGAGTCACATGATTGGCGTAAACCAGCATTAAAGATGTTCCCAAGACATAAAAAAGCAACAAATTAGGTAAAGGGACCCAACTAGAACATATTTTCTCATATTATCCTCTATTTCACAAATATAGGGTTTATCTCAGTCAGTCAGTAGGTAACAGCAGAATAACTGATACTAACTGTTTACCATGAGTTCTATTTTGTAGGATCGTACAACATGATTGTATAATGTTCACCCCCCATAAACACTCATGTGATGGTGAACCAGAGTGTCTGTACCTCTGTTGACAGCCACCTGTTTTAGCCAGTATCTAGCACACATTAACCAGGGTTTACCTTCCTAAAGCCTATGCCTCTGTGTTTTGAATGAGTTCAATGCAGACATAAGCATATATCATGTACTAAGTATATATGAGAGAGTTTGGTTCTTTGTAACGGTTCCTTAGTGGGTCAGGGAAACTGAGTCTATATCTGATGAAACTACCTCTTTGCAGTTATTTCTTTAAACTTTAACTGGACTGGAATGGATCAATATTCGTGGAATTTTGTGTACATAGAGTACCCTTTCATATTGACTCAGCACACGCAAACAAAGACATTCACTTCTATGCCATGGTCCTAATTAGATTAGAATCATTTGGGTGAACAAATTGCTTGGGAATCTTAGATAGACGACCCTTTAAAAAAAAATTATACCCTTTAGCTACAAACCCAGTTACCAGACTGATTTTGTTACCAGTGCTTCTGCTCCTATCTGGGAATTAAATTGATGCCCTGTGTGTCCTCGGTTGTCAACAACTCTCAGAATGGGTTCTGTGATCATATGGCTTTTTTTTCTGTCTGGGATTTGCTACAGCATAAACGACACAGGTAACTAACACAAGCTGATCGTACAAAAATGTAATATTGTGTTAATATGTCTCTTATATCATGGATCAACAATGTTATAATCTTAGAGCTCCATACAAGGGACATGGACAGTTTCATCAGTGCTGTTGAGTTGGTGGAGCAGGCCAACCTCCACCTGGCCCCTCTCGCTGTGGTCCAAGGCCTGCGTAAAATCGCGGGGCACGAAGACGCACTGACCCTCCATTTCCTGGGAGCCTCCAACAACATCAGCTCGTCCGAGTTAAACACCAGGCTCTTCAGCTTCTTCGACAAGGCCGTCCACCATGTTGTGACAGACCATGGGGAGGAACGAGGGGTGGTCCTTACCCCGGACGGGACCACCGTGGCCCTCGCACCCCTGCTGCTCGGTATTGAAGCAGGACTTAAAGCTAAGACGGAGGGCACCCCCCCACTGGGTATAATACCCCTCACTTTAGCCAAGAACCTCGGACTCTCCTTCCTGCACCTCATAGACTTCCCGGTCTCTCATCGCCTGGGGCCAGATGGCTGCTGGGATAGCATGGTCCTCCCACGGGTCTTCAAGCTGTCTCAACTGCCCACCCTGGCCACTGACGCCCTGATCAACGGAGGGATGGACGGAGCCATTTTAGGGATGGAGCTGGCACACCAGCCCACCTCTGTACACTCGAACAAGCTCAGCGACATCCTGAGGGGTTACTATGTCGACGGTGTTAAGGGTCAGGGTTCAGAGGGTGTATCCAAGCACATCAGCCCCAAGCGCAGGGAATATTCCAGAGCCCTTCTCAGCCCTCTGGATCCCCAGCGACAGGTGATGGAGACCCTGGCTATGGTTTGGAAATTGAAGGGAACTGAATGGATCCATCAGGATACAGGAGTGGAGAAGGCAGTGAAAGACGGGGTACTGGAGTTTGTCCACAGGTACTGGGGTGAGTCTGACCTTAAACTGATTTATTTTCTTAATCCTTTCCCCAAAAAGGTTTGAGATAGTAAATAGGGTGAAGTGCCTTGCCTAAGGACACAACATCATGTTGCCGCAGCCAGGAATCAAACTCGCAACCTTCCGATCACTAGCTCAACGTCTTAACCTCGCAGCCACCTGACTCCTTTTTGTCATATTCTCAAAACCCCTTCCAGACTGCCCACCTGTCATCTCTAGGTGTCAGTGGGGGGCTGAAGCTCACAAGGCCACGCCCATCCCTCTGTCCCTGCCCCTCCCCTTCCTCTACATCCACCACACGTACGAGCCCAGCCAGCCCTGCCTGACCTTCCAGCAGTGTTCCAGAGACATGAGGGCCATGCAGCTCTTCCACCAGGACGTCCGTGGGTGGGACGACATTGGATACAGGTGGGTGACCTGCAACCCCAAACTAAACAGTCAACAGCCAAAACCAGACTTACAGCAAGTACAGGGGCATTCCCCCCCCCCCCCCCCGAGGCAAGTAGGGTGAAGTGCCTTGCCCAAGGACACAACTACATGTAGCTACAGCCAGAATTCGAACTCGCAACCTTCTGATCAATAGCTCAACCGCTGAGCCACGTGATCCCCTCTCTTGCAGCTTTGTGGTCGGCTCCAACGGCTACCTCTACGAGGGCCGCGGCTGGTTTCACCGTGGCCGACACACCAGGGATCATAACTCAGTAGGCTATGGTGTGGCTTTCATCGGTGACTACTCTTCGTCTGTGCCCAGCCACCACTCCCTGGAGCTGGTGAGGCACCATCTGGTCAAATGTGCTGTGGACAAGGGCCGACTGGCTGCCAATTACACCCTCCTAGGGCACAGACAAGTGGTCAACACTACTTGCCCAGGAGACGCACTCTTTTCAGAGATTAAGAGCTGGGAGAATTATAGGGTGAGAAACAGATCTGTTTTTATAACTTAAAATAAAATAACAAAGGATGCTTGTACATTCATTAATGTATTTCTGTTATGATTTACAGACTAATACAGACTAACTTCTGCTCAAACTGGACAGGAGCTGAGTTCCATGTGAAAAAAAGAAAGTATTATCATCGATGTGAAATCAATGGTGTTATTGTCAAGTACTTGAAGTGGAACCAACGATTCAAGCAGCGCACTTAACAGTATGTCCACACCTTGAATGGGATAGGCCATTATCGTCTGTCTGTATGATTGGGAATTTCTACAAGGAGCCGCTAGGTGGAGCCCACAGCCATTCAAATTAGGACTGTACTATTCTGTAAGAGTTATCTCAACTCCCAGAGCCAGTCCTCTTACCTCCCAGTGCCAGTCCTCTTACCTCCCAGTGCCATTAGGCAGTTTAAAATGTTGAATAAAAAATAAAAATAAATAGAAATAAACGTGTATGGTCATGCTAATGTATTTGTAATACCAATATACATGTGTAAATTGATAAAGATTCGATGTGGAAAAAAAACAAGTCATGAGTTGATTTGAATAATTTAATCACCATTTTATAGACAAGATGGATGGGTGAAAACTTACATTCATGGGTGGATGATGGAGACTATGGATGGCCAAAATAGTAAAAAAAAAATATGGCTGGAGGAGAACTTGGGTTAGATTGTGTTACAGATGGGTGATGTCACCAGTGGGGTAACCAGCCTTCCTAAACCTCTCCTCTTCCTTGAGTCCAGGCGGTGGAGCTGCAGCCATCATCAGCAACACAGGAGAGAAACTTCTGCAGCAACATCAACCTAGACCGGCCCAAATGGGAAATAAATTCCCTTTTTGGTTTCGAAACCCTGACGGATTTTTTTTAAACCTACGTTTGAGGGGATGACATACACGTTTTTGGGTATTTTTGGTTATATTTTATATTATTTTATATCTTTTATCTATATTTTTGGGGTGTAACCATGGCAGCCCTGACTCCATTCTTCTCACGCGGACACCAACGTTAGCTTCCCCCCGCTACAACCGTTAGGGTTCGTCGGGAATTCATTTTAGAAAAGTAAATTAAGACACAGACACATGAATGATTAATATTTCTTATAAACTTGCGTCCAGCTGGAAGTCTAAGGGGTTATGTCTAATCAAGGAGTGAGGAGAAATGGGCCAGTAAAGCTGCGCTTGACAGGTAAGAATTTAACAAAACCTTCCCAGCTAGCTCACATTAGCTTAGCATACTAGCCAGTTGTGAATGTCGTTTATTTGGGGTTTAAACCGTCAATTCAAATTCTCAGTTTTAACTTAGCTAAATAAAGTTATTTGTGTTTTAGTCACGTTAACTCAATCATATGCACACGTATGTTGTTGTAATAAACTAAAGATAGTTATGACCAGCGTGCTAACTACCATTTGATGGATGGGAATAAAGCTGGCTAGCTAACAACGATGCTAGGCTAACCTGCTGAATTAGGCTAACCTCCATTCTTCCAACAATGTATGATTTAACTGCAATTCTGCTGAAATTGTGGGATCATTTTCACTTTCATTTCATGTGTAGTTAGATGGTGTGTTTGTTTTTGTAAATCTCTGATTTTTTAAACAGTCTCACACAACATTTATGTATGGGTTATAGTTTATATACATAAAATATATACATAGTTAATGGTATGCTATCAAACAGTGTTTCCCTTCGATCCTGTCATCTGTGTTTAGTGTGTTTGCAACACATTGTAACAATGTAGGCCATGTTATTATCATCACAATATCATTAGGCTACATTAAACAAATGATGTTGTGCTCATAAGACAATAACCAGCCTTTATACGAGCCAGCTTATGTTCCCTGTGGAGAGTAAAGCACATCAAGGAGGTTTGAAATGTGCTGTTAAGGTTATTATTGGAATGTTTTCTGCACAATGAGCCATACTTCAAAATCCCTTTTAAGGCTTTTCTATTAGGTCATCCAATCAACTCCCAACATGTTTCTATTAGCTTCTTCTCTGTGTTTTACAACCCAAACATCAGCAGGTTTGCTTGAGATGGGGTCCTGTTTTGACTGGGGAGAGAGAGGGAGATGACAGGGGGTTACTTTTCATGTTTCTCCAAGATCAGGTCAAAGCAAATTCCAGACCTCTATCTTGTGGGACTGGCCAAATTAAATATTTAATCTGGTAATATGCTAGCTGGGGTTTACTGAGGGGAAGAAGGGCTTCTCACTCTGGCTGTAGTTATGGTTTCAGATGGGCTTTTTCTTGGATTTCATATTTTACCGCACGTTGCAAATGATATCTTGCTATCGTTTTCTGTTGTGGTGCTCTATAATGTTGAGGCTTACCTTTTTAGAAAGGCTTCCCTGAATTTTTTTAATGTTGTGATAAGCAAACCAAGTCATCGTTCTAACAAGGAGGTCTTGAGGTCTGTCTGCACACAGTCTGAGGAAGACTCGTACGCAACAATCAAGGAATTCTGTGTTGGAGAGCAGCTTCACCAACGAGCTCCCATTGCAAATGTCTGGGTCTCGTTTTTCCATATGGGAAATGGTTTTAAATGGGCCACAGTGGTCTCCATTAGGAATCCCTGGAATGTGAGACCTCAGAGAGGAAATGTGAGTCTCTCCCGATCATAGGAACATCCTCTGTCTCGTTGGTCCACCCAGGAGGGGAGGGGAGGGTGGGGGCGAGGAGGAGGAGGGCCTCCACCTTCCGCTTTGAGGAGAAGAGTTGTTCTTTAGTGTGTGTTTCTGTGTGTGGGTCTCAGACCTGGCATCATGCTGTTTCCCCCCCCCCCCCCCCCCCCCCCAGTGCTCAGCTTGTACCAAGGTAGAGAGAGGGATGAGGGATGATCTAGAAATGGCCTCGGCCACTAGATCACTCGATCGTGCAAGAACTGTTCCTTTTCACGCTCACTGCTGTCTAATCAATAAACTCCTATCTGCTGCCGGACGGCCAGGGGACATTTCCCTGGAAGTTTTTTGTCTTCTTCTTTGCCATTTACCGAGCATTCAAAGTGTCAGTTCGTCGCAGCTTGCCTGCAATTTATTTACCATTTCCTCTCTGTCTCAGATGCAATTTAACTCGAGGAATAAGAGGGCTAATCAAGACCCAGCGGTTTAGCTACATTCCTCCGACATCTGAGATCAGTCCCACCCCCGTCCTCTCTCTTTCCCCTTTTCCACAGGCCTTTGGCCCTTGAAGCGTTGCTCTTACATCGGGGTGGTGGGGGGTGGGATTGATGGATTGTTATTGTTTGCCCACTGGGCATTTCCCCTCTTCACTGATGTCGCCTGTAGTTTTCAGAATGTGATGGCTCACCCACCATGTGACTGCCAAGGTTGTAAATCGGAACAATCTGGGCCAAAAGAAAGCTCCTATTTCTAACACTGCAGGGGAGGTGACAATGGCTGTTGTTCTCTCTGTCCTCTCTGTGTGTCTCTCTGTGTGTCTCTCGCTGGCTGGCTCTCTCAGAGCTGCTGCAGTGAGCCAGGCTGGCCACGTCCTCTCACTGTTCGCAGGCCTGTTGTATCCATGTGGCCCTTCCCCTCCAGTTGGCAGACAGCTTGCAGTGAGAGACTGGAAGAACTGTTTCAGGATCCACTGTTGTGGAGCGTGTGTACACACACACACACATTCACACAAACACACACACACGTGTGCATGCAAGTATTTCAGATCAGCCATCATGAGACTTGAACTCTCCCTTGAGAAGAAATCTCTGTACCCCTCATCACTCTCTCTCTCTCTCTCTCTCTCTCTCTCTCTCTCCTCTCCTCTCTCTCTCTCTCTCTCTCTCTCTCTCTCTCTCTCTCTCTCTCTCTCTCTCTCTCTCTCTCTCTTTCTCTCTCCTCTCTCTCTCTCTCTCTCTCTCTCTCTCTCTCTCTCCCCCCCTCCTCCCCTCCTCCTCCTCTCCCTCTCTCACTTAGTCTTGCTAGCATTTTGGGAAGTCCACCCTGGAGCCATCGTGAGTGTGTGTGAGTGGGGAAAAGCCAGGAAGCTGGTGATTAAGATAAAGGCCCAGCCTCCATCCTGGGCCAAACATTAGCGGTGGAGGGGAGTGCATTTTAGGGAAGTTAGACGGGGCCACCGGTCTAGGCATTCTGTCAGCAGCCACAAAATAGAGCTGTCTGTGTGTGTGTGTGTGTGAGAGAGAGTGAGTGAGCACATGTCTCGTCTGTGTCTGTGTGTTTCCTCGAAGGGAAAACACACACACACACTTCCACAGGATGGCTCGTCAGCACGCGATGCTGAACTAATTCGGGAGTCCTGTTGACTCCCAAAATGTAGGAAATGCATTTTGGGATGCAAACCAACCATCAGGAGTGGTCTGTGTTCGTGCCCTTATTCCAGCCAGCCAGCCGGCCCTCCATCTCCTCCTGCTAACTGCTATCTGGATTAGCAGTCTGTTGTACTAGGCCTGGTTCACAGTCCAGCAGACAAGACCAGCTGTTTTGAATGAAAGCAGATTAAAGACTCATATTTGCTCTTAATCTACACATGAGACCAAAGGGGTTGCGCGGATGTGTTTACGAATCAAGCATGTAATGGTACTGTCCTGTCAACTTGGGCTGGTCTTTAAGCCTTTTGTTTTATCGGAGCTCTCTCCACCGTGACACCCCTCCCCCCCACACTCCAGACCAGATCCCTACAAAAGAACAGGACAGTCACAGGCAGCCTGCGATGAGCGAGGCTGAATTTCACAATGGCGTGTTTCTGCTGTTTGTCCGGGGTGACGGCAGCATCCAGACAGAAGCTTCATTTGGACTCTGCAGGCCCCCGCCGAGCGCTTTGACCCACTTAAGGAGCGATCAATAGGCTGGGATTTTGGAGCTTTTTTGTGTGTGTGTGTGTGTCATAAATCCATTTTCAGCAAATCTCCTCCTAAGTTCCTCAGCTGCAGAATGAAAAGGCCCAGTGTGGCTCCTGAGCTGAATATCAATGGACGCCGTGCTCTGCCATTTGTGTTCCTCCTCCAGAGGACTCGCTGTCCAGACTGTACAGCTTTGATGCTCTCTGTATAGAACAGGATCTAGCATTCGACTTGGCCCTGAGTGAACACCAAGGTTACGAGCTATTCTTTGGTCTTTGACTGTTGGTTATTTCCATAATGCTTACTGCTGGATTTCCTGTCTGCTATCAGAATACCTGGTTCTCCCTCTCCTCTTTGACTTGGCCTTGTGTTTCTTCTATAGGAGCTGTCACTGTTCTATCTGGACACGTCAGCACTATGTTCCACTGAGAGCTCTGTGTGTGTGTCTGGGTGTGTGTGGTGTTTGTGTATATGTGTGTGTGAGTGTCTGCATGTCTTGTCTGCTCAAACGTTTCACACTTGACGTGCTGTAGCGATGCAGCGGGCCATCTGGGAGTACGGCTCCACTGCAACTGTTTTTTCCCTCCTTTTTCCCTTTTCCTCCCCCCCGCTCACTCTCTCCCTCTCCTCCTCTTCTCGTTCGAGGTCGTCTTCTTGTGTTTCCTCTTAAAAAGCTTCAAACAGGCGCAAGGCTGTCACATTGTAAGAGAGCACAGACACACAGAGCTTCCTCTGTAGTACGCCCTCCAGGCTTCTGAAGGTGAGCTGATAACGCAACACAGCCTTCTGGGTAATGTAGTCACATGTCACCCCCCCTCCCCCCGAAGCTACTAAGCTACTGGCGCTAAGCTCTTAGTATATCTTAACCTTGACTGTGTCATTGTTACGTTGTTATAATTTAAAAGGTAACGATGACGAGATGGCTTAGGAAGTTGATGCAGGAATCTATACCACCCCCCCCCCCCCCCCCCCCCCCCCCCCCCCCTTTAGTCTGAATAGTCTTGTCTGTTTCAGAGTGTAGTCTGTGTCCCACGACGCATAGCCCCTGTCAAAGCAGCAGTGATATAGGGTGGTCTGTTTATAATGCATGCTCCCATGCTAAGTGCCAGGCTGCCAGTTCCTGTTTGGAGACCTGTGTCTAACCCCCCCCCCACCCACAGCCTCAGGAGCGGAGGCCTCTGGAGCGTGGGCCCCAGGAGCAGGGGCCCCCAGGCTGGGCTTGTGTAGTCTGTGTGCAGGCGCCTTGTCAGTGAACTGCGGCAAAGGGGGATGTTCCTGGGTGAGAGGGGTCCTTGTGTTGTGGTCCAGGTGCGGCGCTGCCTGGCTCTGGCCTAGCCTGCCACGCACGTCTATCCAGACTTCCTCCCCCCCCTTGTTTAGTCTGCCCCCCCTCCCTCCAGATGACTGGGTCCAGACGCGGAGCTGCACCAGTGGGCCCCCAGTGTTCACGTGTCAGTGCCTCGCTATCTCCCCCCTCACGTGGAAGCTCTTTATGCTTTCTGTCCTGCCCGTCAGGCTGCATGGCCGCGGCCCTCCTAACAGATCAGCCATTCTCCTGACCCTCCATCGCTGAGTCTCAGCTGGCCGGGGCGAGGAGGGCGGGGGGGGGGGGGATGGGGGCTGGAGAGAAAGATAACGGGAGCCGTCGCTGTTGACGGGCCCGGCCGGCACACGATCCCCAGGGCTGTTTTTCTTCTCTTGCCGGTGGGTGGGTGGGTGGGTGGGTGGGTGGGGGGGGGGGGGGATATCTGACTAGACAAGCCTCAGACGAACGACTTTGAAGTGGTAAAGTTGAATCGTCACCAGCCAATGCTCCCCCCCCATCCCCAAGCAGATGGTTTTGTCTGTGTAATGGTTTTGTAATGTAGCGGCACAGCTGCTTAAACAGACTCTTTGGCACATTCCGTTCCAATCAAGATGGGCTGGTTCATTTGCCTCACTGCCAAGTGCCAACTGTGTTGTGTTCTTGCGTGTGTGTGTGTGTTCTTGCGTGTGTGTGTTCTTGTGTGTGTTTTCGTGTGTGTTCTTGTAGGATGGCACCAGTTCACCAACCAGGTATGAGGAATGTAAGCTTGAGCTGATCTCTGTTCATCCAAATGTCGAACACAAACTAACTCCAGTCTAGGGGCCTGGAAAGACTGTGTGGTTCCTGCACGCACACACACACACACACACCTTGCTGTTCATGCTTTGGTTGCAGCAGGTTAATGTAGCCGCCTCACCTGCCAGTGGCTCACCTGCCCAGACAAGATTGGGGGGGGGGGGGGGGGGGGGGGGGTGGTGGTGGTGGGGTGGGTGGGGGCTGGCAGGCTGTCTGTCTGCAGTGTTGACACAGAGGTCTGTGTTTCCTCTGCTCCAGTACCAGCTCTCACACCCCCCCTCCTCTCCAGAAGCCTGTGGAGTTTGTTCTTTCTCTTTGCCGAGTGAGGCGTCAAAAAGGGGCGTGGCTGTCAAAACGTCCACCCCCCCCCCCCCCGCACTGTGTCATTGAAAGACACGATCCAGCATAATGTGTCTGTCTGTGTCCCACCCCACCTAGACCTGCACCCCTTCCTGCGTCTAGGCGTTCCAAGCTCTCTTCGTTTTTGATGATTCACGCAAGTTTGGTTCTCCCTCCTTTCTGACCCCCCCTCCCCCCCCCCTTCCCTTGGATTTCTTGCTGCCGAGGAATTCTGGCAGCCACCGAAGTTCTGTCTAGACAACAAGCAAGAATTTTATTGTTATTACAGCTCTCGAATCCGAGGATTTAAAAAGAGCCCCCACCCCTCACCCCACCCTCCCACCCCTCTCCCGACAGAACGGTCCTTTTTGGTATGTTCTCACACTACCGTGTGTGTTTTTGTTTTGGGATTCTGGCACGACTCACTCTGATTTATGGGGGTGTAATTCCATAATGCGGGGTGGAGAACGATGCAGGCTGCTCGCCGTTTGCGGCCATCTTGGTTTCACCTCCTCTGTTTTTATGCTGTGACCCCCCGAGGGGGCGTCCCATTTCATCGATACATTTGTTTTCAGTTTACACAGGCTTGGTATGGCGTCTGGTTGTACGACAGTCGACATGGAAACTCTTTGCGCAGAGGGCAGTTTGGCTGGGGTGGGCTTGTGCCTAACAGGCTAGCTAACCTGGTTAGTTCATAATGGATTACCTTGATACTCAATATGGTTCCTGATGATTTAATTTTGAGGCGGGGTCAAAGTCAAAGAGACAGATTAGGGTGAAAATAAAGAATAAACCTTCTGGGCTTATTACCTCTTAACCCCTGAACAAGCCTGACGCAGGCTGCTGAAATCCAGGAGGAGAGAGAGAGAGAGAGAGCAAGCGAGCGAGCTTTATCTGCTATTGAAATTATACTTGAACTTTGGAAAGGTTTCCCTCCTCACGGTTGTATAACAGCAGCGCTGCAGAAGTCAGGATGGGCTCAAAGACCACACTGGGTATGCAGGATCCATTAAACCTGTCTAAAGTGCCCGTTTCAAACCTCAGGTCCGCTCTGGTGTATTTGGCAGAGCTCTGGTCCCCAGTGTGTCAGTAGTGAAGCCGTGATGGGCTCAGTCATGTCTGAAAGCCTCTCTCACACTGAACAGTGATCTGACTTGTGCTCCAGCCTGCTCTGCTGGTAAAAGCTGCAGCTTTTTCTGCAGAACACACATTAGCAACACATCCTGCACTCTGACCTGGAGTGGTGTGGCATGCACTTTGACCTCAGACTGAACTTGATTCACCCCCCCCCCCGCCCCCAAATTCTCGCCTGTCCCGGATCTGGCTCAGACTGTCGCTGCGTCGCTCCTCGTCGCGGTTTTTGAATCTGCCTCGTCTAGCATCTCTCCTTCCTCTGCCTCGTCTAGCATCTCGTCTAGCATCCCCACCGTCGCCACAACAACAGATATGTTGCCGTAGCGAGTAACCACCAGCGTTCTGAACCTCTAAAGACAGTCTGGTGCAACATTGCCTGACGTTGTTGCTTGATCATCATCATGCCTGCTCTAGTGCTCTGTTAGAGAAGCTGAACCACTATCAGTGTGTGTATGTGTGTGTATGTGTGTGTATGTGTGTGTGTGTGTGTGTGTGTGTGTTTGGGTTTGGGAAAGGGTGAGTGAGAGGCAAAAAATGTAAAGTGCTTTGATTACCTTTTAAGGTAGACATTGACTAACCACCATGTTGGAGCTGTAGCATGACTTTAGCCTCATCTTCAGTCTCTTAGCAGGAGATGGCTGTTGGCCTCATTATTAGCCACCTGTGCTGTGCCTTCAGTGTAAGCGATAAGGCTCCACAGTTTGTGTGTTGAGGAGGGGTGTCAGGTTCAGGGTCTGTGTGTGTCTGCTAGGACAGGCTCACTATGGAGCTCCCAGACCACAAAAGCCCTGGACTCCAGCGCAGGTCTGCCAAGCTCAGCTGAATATTTATGTGTACACAGAGCTGCTGCTCTCTCTCTCTTCTGCTTATCTAACTCTCTCTCTCTCTCTCCTGCTTCTCTAGCTCTCTCTTCCTCTCCTTTTTACTCCCCCTCTCTAACTTTCTTTCTCTCGATCGCTCTGTCTCCCTATCATCCTTTTTCATCCCCGTTTGTCTCCCTCCTCTAGAGATGGAACATGACAGGCTGCGTTCCATCTTTCTACCTCCGTCATCCATCTCTCCTCTCTCTCTCTTTCACTCTCTCTTTCACTCTCTCTCTCGCTCCTTCACCTATGGTGACAACAACGTACCAGAGAGGAAACCCCTGGGGGCAGTGCCCTACTGTCAGGTGGTAGTGCCACGTCGCTGTCATACCGGCTGTGGGCAGGAAGGCGAGCCCACTGCTGCCCCTGTGCCAGGGCCGCCCGACCGTCTCGTTATTATAGCCTGTCTGTGGGGTGGGAAGGAAGGGCTGGATGATATGTGATGACAGAGGCGCCTCCTCCGCTCTGGTGATGTCCTGGACTGGAGGGGGGGGAGGAGGAGAGGCGGGGAGGCGGGGAGGAGGGGGGGGGGTCAGTGCTTGTTTGTGCATTGATGCTGTGTGTGTGTGGATATTAAAGCATCCTAACAGGTCATCCCCAGAGTGTTGTAGCTCTCTGACTCGGCCCCTGTCAAAGCCACTTGTCACCGACTGTAGAGAAACGGGCACAGCCATTTCCTAGACCGAGCCCTCTATCTTCCTCCTCCTCCCTCTTCCTCCTCCTCCCCATCCTCCCCATCACCCACTCCAGATGGGAAATGATTCATCATCTCTGAATTGGCCAAGCCGTGATTTGAGAGCGTGTGTTTGCGCTCACATGTCACGCCCCCCCCCCCACCCCCCCACCCACCCTCCCGCATATGGTTGTCCAATTTAAAATAACAACTAAGTTGAACTCATTACTCCACCATCATCAAGTGCAGTCGCTGAATCACGGTTTGTAAAGCGCCGGCACATTCCTAGGAGATGAAGCACTCACTTCCTGTAGCATCCCACTCTGGTAGTGTGACCTAGCGGTTGCAGCTAGGCATGTCTCACTCACACCTGTAGGTCTCTCTCTCCTGTGCCCCCAGCAGCCCCCCCAGCCTGGCGCTGACTCACAGCTGTGATCCGGCTGAAAGCAGCAGAGCCATAGGTCCCCAGTGGGTTCACATTCCAGACCGCTTTGTATTTTTTTTTTTTTTTTGCATGGGTCATGAAATCAACAAGGGGCTGGTTCCTCTGAAGTTACCCTCCTCCTGGTCTGTCTCCTCCCCCACCGCCGCGCTGGTCGGATAAACAGATAACTCCTGCTGTTCTTATCAGATCGAGCGGGGTGGGGGTGGGGGGGGGGAGGTCCCTGACTCAGCAGCAGTCTGTTTCACCACCTCCACAACCACACAGCTGTTTGGGCCGTCTAGACTGCTGCTGCAATGCGTGTAGCCCTTAATGCCAAGCATGGCCTCTTTCGAAATCTCCCTTTTCGTCTTCTGGACGTCCATCCCTCCATCCCTGACTTCCTCTTCACCTCCACTTTCCTTCCTTTCATCCACTTTCTCTTCCTGTCACATTTCCTTCCTCAGGGTGCAGAGGGGGTGTGTCAGACACCCCTCCCCCCCCTTTTGGAGTAAAAAGGCGGTGGGTGGGTGGGGGAGGCCTTCTGATGGTGCTGCGGCACCTTCGGTGCAGCGCGTGTTGTTGTCATGCCACTTGTTTGGTATGTGTTGCGTAGCAAAGCCTACTTTGCACTTCTAATACGCTGGTGTGTGTGTGTGGTGTGTGTATGTGTGTGTTGGCTCCCTCAGCTCGAGCCGCCAGAGACGCTTGACGAGGGGAAAAGGAAGTCTTTTGTTTGCGGTGGAACAATGCTGTGAATGAGACAGTGTGGGGCTGAAACAGGAGTCATAACAGGGCAGGGGTGAAGGGTGTGGACCTACCGGTAATGGCTTACCACACTGAGGGGGTTCTGTGTGTGTGTGTGGGGTCGTTTGTGTGTGGGTGTGTGGGTGTGTTTGTGTGTGTGTGGGCCTCCGTACTTTCACCATCTAAGCTTGGCCTGGGTCCTGACACAGAGACTGTGACTGGCACCAGGAAGATTTAGGCAGGCGGATGCTGTGTGTGTGTGTGTGTGTGCGCGCGCGCCATAGTTCCTTGAAGGGAGATGTTTTTCTGCAGTGGAGAATTCCTTCTCCTGGTTAGTTCTACTTCACAGCCCCTATCTGTTATTCTTTAACCAAGGATCAGTGTCATGAACGCTCCCTTTGGAGAAGCTGGCTGTCAGCCCTGGGCCACTGAAGAGGAACAGCAGCCAGGTAATCCCAGAGCTGGTTGGATGGTTAAGTGGAGCTCATTGACTGGGTGTGGTCAGGCCAGTCCCACACAGCACTCTCCACTCTGGGCAACGAGCAGATCTGTCGACGGCCACCCTGACACCTTAACTGACTTTGGAAAAAATCCAAACACCAAATCCTTCCCACCACTTTCCTCTCAGGTTATTGGGTGGTTGCAGGTTGTCGGTAATGAGTCCTGGGATTGTTCAACTCCTTTTGGATCCTGAGTCTAGTTACACAGACACTGATGCCATACCTGCTGTTGGTCATAAGAGACATGGGGGAATAAAAACTGAAATACTCTTATGCAATGTGTGTGTTATTGTGGTTGCAATAGCCAGCCTGTGTTTTGCAAGCTTGCCTTACCTCTCAGCTCTTTCTCAGAAGTGGAGCTTTTCCTTGTAAACAGTGTCCAAGCCACGGTGTTGACTGTGCTAATATTTGCACCCACCTCATATTTAATTTGTTAAATGTGTGTGGATGAAATATAAGTTAGACCAGGCCTCAGTGGAAAAACACACACCCAGAAGGTTATATTCAATAAATATATATATATTTTTTGTTTCTGACATTCTTGTGTACGTCTAGCATCAGTTTCAATTGTTTCATCGTGCCTCCACTAACCCCACAACCATGAAATTCCCACTGTTTAGTTTTATCCCGACAAGATCTCCTTCCGAGACATTCTCAACCCTGAGGACCAGCCAGCATTTTGCCTCTGATCACATTTAGCAGTTTAATCCACGTCTCCAGGGCTGTTGTTACGCCAACCAAGCCTGTGGCTGCTACACTGTCCAGTCGACTGAAACACTGGTTTGCATCATGCGACCGTTGATATGAAATCACATCCGATGAAGAAATCCCCCCCCCCCCCCCCCCACCAGACCTGAAAACGGGTCTGCTAATAGGTCATGCGTTGCATAGATTAGCGTTGGGCCGTGAGCATTCCATCCATGCACCATGAGGGGTAAATTCACTACCGAATCATTGTTTTGCCAACCGTAATAAGCTGACTAAGTAGTCTGCTGTTGGCACAGCAACGTCACTCATTGGTCAACTCAAATTCATTCTCCCTGATGTGTTTCCAGTCAAAGAATTCTAATGGGAACTAATGGACTGGAAAATGGCCTTATAGGTTGACTGAGGAGGAGTCCGTCTTGGATGCGCAATCATGTGACCCTGGACCATAGCTGGCAGCCAGATACCCAGACTCTTTCTCAGGGAAGCAGTGATTGGACGGGGTACATGTCTGTTAACCTACTTCTCAGCAGTAGTTCCTGTGTTTTGTGTCTTTGAAGGGATGGGTGGGAAATTTCGACATTTAGCAGACGCTTTTATCCTTACAGCACGTACAGGGACATTCTCCCCGAGGCAAGTAGGGTGAAGTTCCTTGCCCAAGGACACAACGTTAAGTTTCCTCAATCGAACTGACGATCTTATGCTCGCTAGTCCGACTCTCACCTCTATGCCCAGGACAAATAGATTCAGAATGGAAGCATTCCCCATCACCTTCTTTTCAGGTGTATTTCTCCTACCTCTGAGGCAGTGACAGGGTCAGGGAGCAGCTCTTTGCTCCAGTGGCTGGCTTGCTGTCTATCCCCCCCAACCCCAGTCCTCGCAACGCACCGCTAGCTATCTACTATACGGCTCCCGAGGGAGTAATCTGTTGGTAGACCTCTGTTGATGACACAGCGTCTGGGGCAGGACATGGCTTTGCTGTCTCTCTCCGTGGCTTGACGATGGAAGCGCTGGGATTAACCCCTTCGTTACCCGTGCGGGTGTGACGTTAGGATGAAGACACCACACCGTCAGCACCATGTCATGGAGATAAAGAGACAGCGAGCTTAGAGATTCCAGAAGCCCAGAAGTGGATTAAAAGAGGATGAACACAAGTCATGGTCAGCAGCAGAGGTGGGTTGAGTGGATTGACTGCCTTATGGGCTAGGAAATCCCCTTTAGAAGAAGCCTGGGAGGGGAAACTCCCTGATGCTCTGGCATTAGTGGTCAGATGGTCCAGGGGCTGTCCAAGCACTCAAGTACACATTCACACCTACCAGGGAAAGCTCTCTCTCGCTCCACTTACCATGCTGAGTGGTACACCACAGTAGCTAGGCGGCAGCCATTTTGTGACCTCCGTTTAACCATGTTATTCCCCATGATTCCCCCTCCCACAGTGAGGTTACACCACTTTGCCTCATGGTTATCCATTAGAGACAAACCTTTTGAGCAAACTAGCCCAACCTTGACAACGAATCTGTGCCAGTTTTATTTGGGGGTTGGGGGGGGGGGTTCATGGGTCCATCAATAATGTA
Organism: Protosalanx chinensis; assembly: GCA_030340685.1. Classification (NCBI taxonomy): domain Eukaryota; kingdom Metazoa; phylum Chordata; class Actinopteri; order Osmeriformes; family Salangidae; genus Protosalanx; species Protosalanx chinensis. Next base: position 3,004,917 of record CM059342.1, on the reverse strand, counting down.
GGGTGTTTGTGTGAAGAGGATACCATGTGTGGTGCCGCTGAGAGGAAAGCAGTCCCTTCTCCTTGTCCTCCTTCCGTCCTGCTCTAGGCCATTTGCTTTCAGAACGTGTGTCGGATCACTGGGACTTTTAGAACCGTGTGCGTTGGGTCAACGGGAGTTTAATAGGCTAACTCGGTTCTCTTGAGGCCAGGTGGGCTGGTTCCATCTGCGATTCACTCAGTCTGTACCTTGTCACCAGAGAGGTAAGTGGGTTGTGGATTTGTGTATACGTGAGTGCACTTGTCCAAATATGATCCAGCCAGACAGCATGCATGTTGGGTCTGCTTGTCAACATGCTGCCCTTGACATGGACACTGTCAATCCAGTTGGCACGGTGACATGGCAACACAAAACTTCAGTGTTTCATTCAACGTTTCGGAAGCCAACCCCAAACCGCACATGGGGGGGCAAAAGGCTTCTCCTTGTACCAGCAGGTCAGATTCAACCTCCTTCCAACCTCCACCAGGCTCCTCGAGTGTCTCGTTTAATTTAATTCGTCGCTCCAGCCCCCTTTGTGGTTCCTCTCATCCATTCATTGGCAGCTTGGCCTGATCTACCCGGTAACAGAGCCAGGGGAGAGGTCATTGTGGTGAAAAGAGGCTTTTACCTCAGTCTGAGGGAGACAGTGGAGGGCAGTGTGCAGGTAATCCTTTAATCTCCATTAGAGTTGGGTTACGGGAGACCTGCAAGTCCCTTAGCTTTAACCATGCTAGCTAGCGCTCCCAGCTTTAGCTCGCTATGCTATTTGTTCGCCCCCCGGTAACAAGAGAACTTGCGTGGGCGCTGTGGGGTTACGACCTCCCGTCGCCATGGGACGCGACCCTCATCTGTTGGTCGTTTGTTGTTGTCGTGTGCTTGACCAGGAACAGTCCGTAACCCTCCTACGACCTGAGAACACCGGGCATGATGGTTCGATGGAACACGATAGAAGTCGAAAGGAGTCTACTCAACGTATTAGGTTGAACTGTTTCAGCCATTTTTCTATCAACTCTGCATTCGAGCACTGGATTCCTTTTAATCCTCACTTGGTAAGAGCAGGAAACTCTGCTCTGGACTTTTAAATGATTGACAGTCCTTTCCCCTGGTAAGCTAACTTCTGCTACTTGAACCTGACTCTAATGAACCGTCTCTGGTACAAGCTTCTGCTCAGCATGGCCTCTATGGTCAAACTCGCTACTTTGGCAATAATCGCCACAGCGGACATTTTGTCCCACAAATACGCGTCCCCATTGCCGTCCTCCTACCCTGGCGGTCTCCCAAGCACGTTGGCTGCCTCGGTGTAAGTTCCCAGCCGACGTGCTGATTGGTAGTTATCCCGCTCCCAGACAAGGCGGTGTCATTTGGGCCCGTCTGGCCGGGATCATCCTGGGCCGCACCGCTGCTGAGAGTCCCCTCTGGTGTCCCGTGTCATTTTGGTCAGCAGTTCTGGTCTCCAGGTTGAACGTGTCTTCATATCTCTTAACTGCCAAGTTATCGTTATTTCTGTAGTTTTGGGTCAGTGTGTGTGTGTGTTTGCTTGCTTGCCTGCCAGTGCTTGTTTATCTGTGGTGGGAGGACATTTGCATGGCGTTCAGCGGTCAGCAAACCGTTGGAAGAAACGTGACTTTCCATACCACCACAAACCATGTGAAGCCACTTATAGCCCTGCTGAAACAGCCCTGTCCACCGCCATACACACCCTGCGCTTTCAACAACACAACACTGCCACACACACACACAACACAATAGCAGCTTCCTCCAGTCCCGGCCTGCAGTAACACACATCCCTCTATATGAAAAGCGGGAATGTTGTCAGACCGCATAGCTAAAGTCGGACAGGTCTGTCTGTGTTTATGGCTATAGGAGGCTGTTCTGTCTCTGGTGTCTCTGTGGTCTAGGCTGGAAGAGGAGGTGGAAGGGGGGTGGGGTGGAGGAGGCAGGGACTGGAGCGAGCAGTTTGGGGTCGAAGTGGGTGTAGATGGAGGAGGTCTGGGAATGGAAAGTGCCCCATCACCTGCTCCCTGTTCCTAAAGCCTGCATAAATGATGACTTTGGAGCGTCTGTTGAAAAGAGTGTGTTTCCGTCAGTGTGAATCATGTACGAGTGGATCTATGTCTGTCTCTGGACATCCATCTACAAGTGTGTGTGTGTGAGCATCTGGGTGCGCACAAGTGTGTGTGTGTCCTGACAGACACGCCAGAGAGAGAGACCAGAGAGAGACCAGAGAGAGAGAGAGAGTGTGCATACCACAGCTTTGAGTAATGAGGTGGGCTTTCAGAGCGCTGAATTCCCAGAGACCTGGCCTGGGTAAAGGATCTTTTCCTGGGCCGTGTCTTGTCCTCGCAGGCCTCATCGGGGGGTGGGGTGGCTGGGTGGTAACCTCCCCCCCTCTGCCTCCCCTGCACGGAGAATCAGCACGTTTTAGCCCCCCACCATTTCCTTCTTAATGTTGCACTCTACCCTTTCATCAGTGTGACAGATTTAAAGTGTAGGTTGGTGTGATGTACATGGTAACAATTAATCACACTAATGGACTCCATGTGTACACACACACGCAGCCCCTGCTTGACTCCCCCAGACCGTAGAGGTCAAAGAGGGTCACACTCTCATGTCTGGCTCTGGGACAGTCAGCTTTACCGTAACAGCCTAACACACACACACATTCTCTCTCTCTCTCTCTCTCGCTCTCGCTCTCTCTCTCTCCTCTTCGCTCTCTCTCTCTCTCTCTCTGTCTCTCTCTGTCTCTCTCCCTCTCTCTTTCTCTCTCTCTGTCTGTCTGTCTGTCTCTCTCTCCCTCTCTCTGTCTCTCTCTCTCCTCTCCCTCTCTCTGTCTGTCTCTCTTTCTCTCTCTGTGTCTGTCTCTCTCTTTCTGTCTCTCTCTCTCTTTTTCTCTCTCTCTCTCTCTCTCACACTCGTTGCATCCCTTCGGAATGTTTCAGTCTGGTCCCTAATCTGCAGCTGGGGCCAGGCTGGGTAGCACTGTCTGGCTGCCTACAACACACACACACACTCACACACACACACACACACACACGCAGCAAGGACTATGGACATACTGATGAAAGCATGAATGTTCCTTGAACCGCACCGTCCATCATGCCTCTTGGTCGGGTCTGTGCAGGGACAGTGGGTGGAGGTGACTGCTGTTAGCACGGCACAGGGCAGCCTAGCACTAAGGAATGGAGAGGAGGAATGGTTCTCTTCTTCTCTTTTGCCTTCAGCAGAATTGTTTTATGGTATAATTTTCACCTATCATCCCTCCTCTCCTATCACCACACACACACACACACACACACTCAGCAGTTCTACAACTCTGGGCCCATGGATGGATGAGTGTTACTGTGTCCATGACTGCTCTCTCTTCGAAATTTCTTGCGAAACGCTTGGAGCTTCTAAACACCACAGCCAATGTGGTGGCCTTGGCCCACTTAGACCCACCTGCGTCCTGTAACCCTGGATGCCACGAGAGGGAGATTTAGAGAGATGTTAGAGCCTCTCCTACCGCCTTTCTCTGCTCCTCTTTGTCCCGGGCCTGCTTTTCTCTCTCTTACTGGTCTCTCTCAGTCTCTCTCTCCTCTTCCACTGAAAGCCATTGTGTGTTGGCTGCGATTGCACACCTCAGGGACTCGCTTCATACAGGAAAGAATGCTTGTCTGCTCAATATTTTACAAGGGAGCCTCTTAAAGCTCTCCTCTCCTCTTAGCCTGTAACGGGAGGGCGAGGGCGGTGTACAAGACAACAAAAAGTTACCCAGGGCAACCGCAAAAAGGCTCGTCACGGCCAGACCAGAAATTCCCAAATAATGGACCTTGTTTAAATGATTAGGAAGCCACCAGGGTGAGGTGATCAGATGGAATATGGAGCAGGGAGGTTTAGCGCAGGATCATACTGAAGAATCTGCCTCAGATCTCACAGCTTGATAACATCTGCATAGCAACCAACCCTTTGGCCAATCATATCATGTGTGGCTATGATGCTCGGATCCCATTGGTGCTCGGTGTTTTTGATTTTCGCAGCTTTTCCGTTGCATTATTTGTTAAGGATGGTCCTTTTGGGTGGTGGGATGGGGGAGGGGGGGAAGAATGTGCGCCACCCTCTCAGCAACTAACATGCTCTCTCTCCTTGTTTTCCCCAGTGTTGTGTGCGAAGAACCTGTCAAAGAAGGACTTCTTCCGTGAGTAAACCTTTTTTATGATGCGTGTGTTGTGCCCCCCCCCCCCCCCTCTCCTAGCTGGCACCCCTCCGCTAACCAACACACTGAGCATGTGCAGCGCCACGCCAGCCCCCCAGTGACGGCTAAACCAGCAGAGTTGTCCTAGTTAAGAGATGGGGAAGAACCGCACAGCCTAGCGGCTAGAACACTGGGCCCCACCGTGACTCCACGATATCTGCTATTGTTAGTTCATCTTGATCATGTTGTTTCAGTTGCATCTTAATAACAGCACCAGGCCACCACACACCACCATTACCCTCTATTACGGCTGAGGTGCAAGCATTGGATTTCAATGATAGCTACCTCCGCTTTGAACCAGAACAATCACCCACCTCAACAACACCCATCGTTGAGCTGTGAGCCTTGTATACCGTTACTAATTCAAAGACTTTATGGTGCAGTTACCTAGAAACTGTAAGTCTCACACTCTCTCCACACACACACACACCTGAAAGGGAAGTCACGAATGTGACTCAACAGGTTGGACCTGTGGAGGTATCGGTGCCCAGTGACACACACACACACACACACAGTAACAGCATTAGTATAAGCACGTGAGATTGCTTTAGGTATTCCTTTCAGTAAGAACAACCGTGGGAACACGGATCCCCTCGGAAACCCTTTCTGCGTAGCGACGGCACGCGCTGCTTCCGGCGTCTGCTCTGTGGCGTCTTGTAACATCGGTCGCTGTGTGACTCCGGCGTCCTCACATTTTGGCTCTTCCTCTCCACAGGGTTGCCAGACCCCTTCGCCAAAGTGGTGGTGGACGGCTCATGGGCAGTGCCACTCCACGGACACTGTGAGGAACACGCTGGACCCCAAATGGAACCAACATTATGACCTGTAAGTCGGTAAGTCGGAGGAGGTGGGGGGGACTGGGCTGGAGGGCGGAGCTTGGTGTGTGTTTACAGGGGAGCTGTCACCTCAGGGGGGGGAGAGCCCACTGACTGGATGGTTACACCATGAGGGAGGGAGGGAGGGACACTGAGACTAAACAGATGAAGGGAGGAAAGGTTGGGAGAGAAAGTGATGGGTTTGGGGTGATGGAGGAGGAGGGGCACGGAGTAACAAAGCATTATGGGTGAGCTGTATGCCAGTGTGGGGATCTTGGCACCACTGTGAACAGATTGAATAATGCAGGGAGTCGCTTACATCACCAACTGGGTCAGGAGAATGTAGGAGAACAAAGGGGGGTTAGGGTCCAAGGGGTGGTTAGAGGTCATGTAGTGACTGCTCTCTCTGCTCTCGTGTGTGTGTGTGTGTTGTGTGTGATCTTGGTTGTTTCTGTTGTTGTTGTTTTGTGTGTCTTTATGTTGCTTCTGTACACTTTCCCTCTCGCTTTTTCTCGAATATTTTTCAAAATTTGACTATTCACACACCCCCCACCACACCCCCAGGAAGTACCCCTCCACCAACCACAACTGCCAGTGACCTTTGGCCCCAGGGCTATGTCACTGGAAATGGCTGTCATGCCATGTTGAACTCATCTGGCAGGTTGCCAAGTGTACACGCATCCCTCCTCAAACAAAAACACTGAGCCACCCACCGGACCCACCCACCCACCCAACCCCCACCCCACCCCCCTCCTGTAACCCAACCCACCCCCTCTCCATA